>OX451738.1:45941777-46541777 GCA_948472305.1 Vicia faba | reverse complement strand
TTGACTGCAAATTGGCCATGGTTGACGTTTTCCCCAATACATCTGATTTTTAGGTCAACTGTCCAATTGACTGACCAAAAATGTGGTTCAAGGTTTGAAATTTGTCATGAGTGATCTTAGGGATCCATAATGATGTTTGAAAGTCACATGAAGCATTGATATTCCAAAAATCCTTGGGTAACCTCAAACCCTAATTTTGGGTCATCAGTGCATGATGAGATGTCTTGAGCTGACCAAACCCTAATCCAGTCTTGAGTCAAAGAAATCTTGTGAGAAAAGTCTTGATAAATGAGAGGGAAAATTTTGGGGTACAACAACTGCCCCTGTTCAATCTTCTTAAACCTGAGGAGTTAGATTGCGAGCTATACCATTCGTGACTCAAAGGTGAAAGATGATTGAACACTAGAGTGCCCACAAATTTGCACTCGACAATGTGTAGCTGAGGAAATGGGCTTAAAGATGCCATTTAGAGAAGTGATAGAATCTTGTTGGATATGGGCTTGTAGATGCCATCCAAGAATGTTTGTTGAATTGTAAATTGTAAGCTGAAAGAATGAGTATCAGAATAACATCCGTGTCTGGAGCGTATCCATACTATATCTGGATGGGTAATCTGAATGAGTATCAGAATGGCATCCGTGTTGGAGCGTATCCATGATGTATCTGAACTTGAAATCTAAATGAGTATCAGAATGGCATCTGTGTCTAGAGCGTATCCGTGTTGTATCTGGACTTGAAATTTGAATGAGTATCAGAATGGGTTCCGTGTCTGGAGTGTATCCGTACTTTATCTGATAGTTGAAACTGAATGAGTAACAGAATGGAATCTGTATCTGGAGCGTATCCATACTATATCTGATAGTTGAAACTGAATGAGTACCAGAATGGCATCCGTGTCTGGAGCGTATCTGTACTGTATTTGAAAGCTGAATCTGAATGAGTAACAGAATGGCATCCGTATCTGGATCATATCCATACTGTTTCCGAACCTTGAAATTTTGATGAGTATCAGAATGGAATCCGTATCTGGAGCGTATCTGAACTGTATCTGATTGCACATTGTTAATGGTAGCTGTTTAACCTTATCCTGAAAAGGGTAAAATGTTAGCTGAAGCACAAAGTTATGCTGCATGAAATGTATGATGCAATGTATTTGCTTTATCAATGTTTATGATATATGGATGTAATGTATGCGCATGTAAGCTGATTTGCTGTATTGCTGTTTGATTAAGGAAAATAAATCCTTGAATGTTGTTGAGGATATGTGGATTCTTCATGTCTTGAAGTTGAAGTACTGACAAAAATCTATTGTGAGAGTAATGCCACATGTTGCTTTGAGGAATCCCGAGAAATTGGACGACCTCTACTGGGGATTAATAAATTGAAATTTTAGTTCCGCTGGGGATCTAAATGATGTACTGTGGGGATTTCTTATGGAATAGCATAGAGACGTTTTCCGGCTCTTTCAATCTATCGGTATTTGTCTTTCTCATTTTGTTTATTTGTAAATAGTAATTATGTTCAAATGCATATGTTCATTAATGAATCATTGGACGTTTTTGCAAATAAAACACAAGTGTCAAGAAAAAGACAAATAGTTTTCTGTACTTTCAAAGATATATCTTTGTATTTAACTTTGAATAAATATTATGTACAAAGGGGACAATCATTCTAGTAAGAGAATGCTGCCATAAAAAGCAAGAAAAGTTTTATACAAAGAAAGATAGTTATGTGTGATAATCCCATGGGGTTCCCATTCTGCTATAGCCTTCGTATCTCCGAATATCTTGTCTATTTGTTTCTCCGTCCGAAGATGATTGAATTGATCAGAAACTCCGAGTTTGTCAGTGGAAGTCAAGAGGTCGTCCATAAAGTGATCCGACGGGACATAGTCATGCGCTTTAATCCCCTAAATTTTGCTTGGACCGCTCTATCGGGTTTTTAGTCCACCAGGAAACCCTTTTTTGCCCAAGTCTCCCTTTCGGGTTTTCAACTTGCCGGGTGTACAGATTTTTTCATTTTATCCCTAATTTTTTTCCCGAACCCCTTTTTTTTGGTTCGCCGGGATGCCCTTTTTTTGCCTAGGTGTGTCAACCTAGCGGGTCTCTTATGCGTAGTATCTTTTGACTATGTCCATGTTTACAAGGTGTGGCAGGTCATCACCGTCCATGGTAGTTAAGATCATTTCCCCACCGGAGAAGATGTTCTTGATTACAAATGGTCCTTCATAGGTACGAGTCCATTTTCCCCTGGGATCACTTTGTGGTAAGATAATGCGTTTGATCACTAGATCTCCAACTTGATATACCTGGCGTCTGACTTTCTTGTTGAAATCCTTGATCATCCGTTTTTGATACATCTGACCATGGAAAACAACAGTAAGTCTCTTTTCATCAATTAAGTTTAGTTGATCAAGTCGAGTCTGGATCCAATCGTCCTAATTCAAACCTCCGTCCTTCATAATTCTCAAAGAGGGGATCTGAACCTCAATAGGCAAGACAGCTTCCATGCCATAAACCAAAGAATATGGTGTTGCCCCATATGATGTGCGAGTCGTGGTACGATACCCGTGGAGAGCAAATGGTAGCATCTCATTCCAGTCCTTGTAGGTGACTGTCATTTTCTGTATGATCTTTTTAATGTTTTTATTTGCACCCTCAACAGCACCATTCATCTTTGGCCGATAGGGGTACAATTTGTGATGCTGAATCTTGAACTGTTCGCACAAGGCGGTGATCATAGTATTGTTAAGGTTTGTACCATTATCAGTGATGATCCTTTCTGGGATACCGTACCGGAAAATGAGATTCTTCTTGATGAAGCGGGCAACAACATTCTTAGTAACGGATGCGAAGGAAGCTGCTTCGACCCATTTTGTAAAATAGTCAATGGCCACTAGAATGAGGCGGTGTCCAATGGAGGCTGTAGGCTTGATCTCCCCAATCATATCGATTCCCCACATAGCAAAGGGCCAAGGAGCCATCAAGACATTCAGAGGAACCAGAGGTACGAGCACCTTGTCCGTATAAATTTGACACTTATGACATGTTCGAGAGTGTTGATAGCAGTCTGCTTACATGGTAGACCAATAATAGCCTTCCCGTAGGATTTTCTTCTCCATCGTATGCCCACTGAAATAAGTGCCAAAGGTACCTTCATGTAATTCAGCCATGATCTTTCAGCCTCAATCTTATCCACACACCAGAGCAGAATGGAGTCATGATTGCGTTTGTATAGGATGTTGTTGTACCCCAAAATTTTCCCTCTTTTCATACACTCATATTATTGGTTTTATGGTTATGGAATAAAGGTATATTTATCAAGCTTCTTCAGGTTACAAGTGACGTTTATTTCGTCAATGAATATTCTCAGAGTATTTTCCGTGCTGAAGATCGATTCACCGTTTCGCAAGGATTCGGGGTTTAAAGATTCACAAGTCCAACCCGGTGCATCAAATTCAGGTGTTATTTTGCCAAGATATCTCTGATAACGTATTCTTAAATTCATGCTCAGCTCAAGAGTCAATTTTTGAAAGAAGGTATCCGAATGGGTGAGTTTTCTCGAGGAAATATGGTGAAAAAGTGTGCTGAAAGTGCAGTTTTTACGCGCTAAAAAATTCATAACTTGAAGATCGTGGTTCATTTTGAACCCTTTCCTGTGGCCAAAATTCTGTATTGACGTCATCTACGTTTTCATCTCTCACGGCTGGAAGCCAATTTCAATCAGAAGGTCTTCAAAAAGGCGAATTTATCAAGTATTTTCGTACAGAAAATTTGTGACAGAAATTTATTTGCGTCATGTTCAGAAAATCATATTTTGGTCAATTTTCATCGTATCGAGCTGGTTCCGGCGCCAAAATTTCAAAAATTAAGTTGGCTACGTTTTCACAGAAGGTATCAAGTTCAAACGGTATTCAGAAGGCCTTCGTTATTTGCTCAGAGTGTGTGTCATGCGCCGAAAATCCTGAATGCTGAATATTGTTTTATCTGGGTCGAAACTTCGAAAATTCATAACTCAGTCAATTTTTATCGGATTTGGCTCATATTTTTACACAAGGTCACGGACTCAGAGATCTACAACTTTGCTCCAAAAGTTGAGACCGGATTATGCTCCGATAAATAACAGTTTTTTATTGAAGAACGTGTCAGAGTCGACACTGGAGCCCAAAATAAGTTTGTCTGAGCTGAAACATCAAAAATTAATAACTAATTCAACATTTATCCGATTGAGCTTATTTTCCGACAGGAGTTAGTTCTCTATGTCGGCTACATTTTGTTTTCACATTTCAACTTCAGAAATTGCACTTAATCCCCTGCGATTTTGCCCAGAACGTGACAGACTCAAGTGAATATTGGAGGCCCAATTGCACATTCAAAGCCCATTTTTTCTCTCTAATTTCCATTATATAATCTCATTCTTTTCACACAAACAGGGGAAAAGAAGAGAAAAAACCTTGCCACAACGCTGTCAGAATATCAAATTCTTTCAAGAACCCTAAAACCTTGAAATCCTTATTACAAACCTCCATCTCACTACAAACAAGTCATCCCTGTTACAAACCCACATCTCACTACTTCTCCAGTAAGGGTAAGGCTGGCTCGATCTCCATGATCAAAAGGGCATAAAAGCATTCGTCTCACTACTTCTCCAGTAAGGGTAAGGCTGATTTGATCTCCATGATCAAAAGGGTATAATCATTCATACATGCCGTATCGGTTTTAACATTAAATTTTTTCATATATTGGCTTTATTTGTATTTCATGATATATAGTAATTTATTTAATGTGTTCATGAGATTCAACGCTGCAGATTTAGAAAGGATCCCATGCAGGTTCATTGCAGAACGTTGAGGCCAAAACACAAATGGTCAAAACAGAACAGCCAACACAAGACACCAATACATGGCGAGGCAGACATCCTGAGAAGGTTAAGGGCATGGGGTCAACAACCACCCCTATTGGTTTTGATTTTCTTCCTTTCTATTTATCCTTTTACCTATTTTTATTTTTTCTGTTTAAAATCTTTTTTCATAAAACTTAACATTTTTCACAAACCTTTGATTTTTTATAATAAACTCGAATAATTAATTTTAGATTTTAATTTAATTTTATGTAACTTTAATTGTTTTGTAAATAAATTAAAATTAATTAGAACAATTAGGATTTTGTTTCTAACTTAATTCTATTTTCTTTTTCTTAAAATAACAAAACACAAAAATAGACCATTTAATCATTTTTTTAACTAATTTAATTACTAATTAATTTTGTATTTAATTTTAAAAAACCTAATTCTTTTTTCTTAGAAATAATTAAAAACAACAAAAAAATAATTTTTCTTTCGATTAGGTTAGACGGGGTCAAAACCCTAATTCTCTCTCATTCTTTATTCGCGCGCGCTTTATTTTATTTTACCATATTAATGTAATTGCTCACAAGTTGTAATAGATTAATTAGGACCTTTTTACTTTCATTTATCGTTTTTTTAAGGGTTTGTTTTTGGCTATGTAAATACCCGAAGCCTTGTAATAGCTTAGCTTATTTTCCGCATTTTAATTCCGCAAACTATAAACTGCTTAGATGTATGTTAATAGGATTGTGTGGAAAGACAAACTGAAAATTAAAATGGTAGATCACCTAATGTGCAAATATTAAATAACTGAAACAAATCACATTCACATGCTCACTCTTAGGGTATGCCTCATTTGGTTGCCTCGAAAAACAATGGTCATGTCCCTCGAAGGTAGGGATACCCTTAGCAAAGACCCTCGGTTAAAATCATTATAAAGATCACGGTCCCTCGATGTCCCTCGAAGTTTCCTATGGTATATGATCTTTTCCCTCGATGTTTCCTACAAATATATGATGACAGTCCCTTCGAAATGCTAAGATATCCTAACATGTTGCCTTCAATGACCATTACGTCCCTTTCGAGTTGACCCTTACAAACTACAACGATCGTGCTACCTACTCACTAATAGTGGGATATCATTGTCTAAAGGAAACAAGAACAAAAACATTCTTTTTTCGAGTAGGTAGATGCTAGTAGGTACTTGCTCAAAATCAAACTTTTCCGCACTTACACTTTTTTCAAACAAAGTTTCCAAAAACACATCGTAACACTCTTGAGGACTGATACAAGGGTTAAAACAAAGTAAAACAAAAACTTTTCAAAACACACAAACACAGAAGCAAATTTTTAAAATGATGAGAAAGTACCTAAGAGCCCGTAGAAAACTACAGATAGAAAGGGTGCTAATACCTTCCCTTTCTATAATCGACCCCCCTTACTCAGAAACATCTCGAAAAAGGATTTTTTCTGTACTTTTTTGATTTTCCTTTGTTGGATAAAATAAAAGTCGGTGGCGACTCTTGCTTACCGCGACATTTGCGAATAAAAAATGCAAACCAGTATTAACAGTCGGTTCTGCCACCGTATCACAGAACTGGCGACTCTGTTGGGGAGAAATAAATGGGATATACCTTAGGATTAGTTCATCATATTGTTTTCTATTGTTTGATTTGATTGCTTTATTTTTGTGGGCTTTGTATCAGAGTTACTATAGATCCTAACCCAGATCTGGGGGACACCTTTTAGGTAAGTAACAATATACTGTGAGGGAACTGTACATTGTAGACCAATATGGTTGAAGCAATAGCTACGTTGATGTGGCACATTAGTTGGTACCGATATCCCTTGTGGAGCAACAAGGAGAATATGGGGCTGCTATATGAGTCATTAATCAGCAACTGACCTTAGAACCTATAATTGACCAACTTGGCCATAGGAAGTAGTGAGATGATACACTCATTGAGACCATACTCTCGAGATAGTTCCAGCCGTAAGAAAATATTGTGTGAGCTGAAACCATGACCGATGGAGGATGGTCAGTGATATTGAGATCCTCTAGAACCCGGTTACTTTTCTAGGACAGGTTGAACCAACTAAACTTCAAGAGGGTACTATCTTAAAACCCATGCAAGCCTGAAACTTAAGGGCTCTTGTGTGACTTGTTTGCCTTTATCATGTCTATTATATGCTATACATGTTGTATGCTTTTATCATGACATCATGCATCATAACATAACATGGCATATCATACTAACCATTTCAAGGATCTCAAGGGTCTGTGATGTAGGTCATGGAGAACCAGACATCTAGCAAGGGGATTTATTTTCCTCTAGCCAATGTTGTCAAAGGATCTTGAGTCAGTGGCTATGACCCACTCGATATGGTGAGCTTGACTCTCATAGAAGAACTCTTAACGATACAAAGTTCTTCAATCAAAGTTGCAAATCTCAACTTCTGAAATTTTCTTGTTTACCCTGCGAGATCCTTAAAAACATTGCATACATATATCATACATATCATTGCATAACAGGTCTTCCAGTACATGTCTCTCATGTTCTCGTTGTTTATTTCAGCAATGGCTCTCAAACAAGACAACAGAGATCTTCAAACTCAAGAAGCTCAGTTCAGGGAAATATTCCTAAACCTATCCAAGGGGCAGGAAGAGTTGAAAACACTCCTCATTGGGAACTTGGTCAAGAAAAGTCCTGAAGACAATAAGGACGAACGACTGGAACAACTGCAAGCTGAGGTAAAAGCAATGAGAATCCAGATGCTGGGGAAGATGGCTCTTATCCAAAACTTAGCTTGAGGACAAGAAGGTCTAAGAGCCTTCTTCAACAAGCTTCACCAAGATGGACATAGATCCATGAAACAAACAGTTAAAATTGTGGATCAAGGAATTAATCAGACCCAAGTAAGAGAAGAGGTTGGGAACAGAGCTTTCCAGATTACTACTACATCACAAGCCCAACCACAACCTCTCCAACGACAACGGGGAAATCATCATAAGAAGAATACATCTGAAAGATGCTTCACCGAAATCAACATGTCATTGGCTCAAGCATTGCAACACATGTTGAAGGCCAAGTTGGTTATGTTAAGGGACCCTCCTCAGAATCCCAACATAGCCTCCCTAAAGTACAATCCAAATGCAAGATGTGCGTACCACTCCAACAGTCCTGGACATGACACCAACAACTGTTGGGCATTGAGAAATAAAATTCAAGACCTGATTGATGAAGGAGCGCTAGAATTCGCACAAGACGGTCAGGTTGAGTTCTTCTGCCATCCCTCCAAGGCATACCATATGAAGTGACAAGTTCTGACAAGAGAGGCTTTTGTTCATTAGAATTTTCAATTTTCAATTTTCTTTTGATTGTTCGAACATCTATTCATGTCAAACTCTATTACTTTATCAATGCATTGTATATGTCTATTTTGAATCAATTCATTCGTATTCACTATATTTAAATTGATTTCCTTTTTGTGATATTTAACTATCGATTAAAAACTCTAAGCCTTAGAGGGAGGATGACGAAAATGATACCACAATCTCTACAGTATGCTTTTAAACAGACCCTGCTGACGATGTACAGGCGTTGTTTCAAATCCTAAATAGTGGAGTTATAAGGAAGATAATCCCTAGTCAACCCCTTTGAGCCAAAGAAGTAGGAGTTTTTCTTTTCACACAAATTAAAACCCTTAATCACAACCTGGGGCAGGGTAGTTTTCTCAGTTAATCCAGGTGCACAATGAATGGCTTCAAAGACATCCTTCCAAAACAAAATACGGTGATGGTTCCCTATAATCGTCAAGACAGACAGTCATTATCACTCGAAATAAAAACCCATTAAGTCAAAACTATGAAGGAGACTTAAGAAAAAACTAGGGCATCCCGCTGACTGTAATCACAAAAGAAACATTTCAGGAAAAAAACAGGGATAGTAAAATAAAAAAAAAGAGGTTATCACAAATACTCGGCAAAAAAAAAATTTACAAAATGACTGCCTTTTTTCAAGTAAACTGTCAGTATCTGAACCATCACTGGAATATCAGAGCAAAGACTCAAACGGATTCTAAACGCGCAATTAACTGAGCATAGGACTGAAGAACATCACGAAGAGCGGGTGGGTACAAATAAATTTTGAGCCTTTATCCTTTGTTTCTTGAACCGTGAACTAGGCCAAGTTATAACCCTTAAAAGTCCTAGCTGAAATATGGGTTAGTTCGAAAGCATACTGTTACAAAAGGTATCCTGAATCCTGTAGGACTTGTTGTAAATCCTGAGTTGACATCACACTTTTACAAAAAAAAAAAAACTTGTTTTACTAAAAAATGAATTTTCAAACTTCAAGACAGACATAAGTTTTGCATTCTTAAAATAACATTGTTTGCATATGACTATTTATTCAACAGCAGAGAAATTCTCATGAAGAATATCTAGTGAACAAAAACCTTCTCAATAAAAAGGACCGCCTCAAGTGGAAAAAACACTTCCAACCAAGGGGAACGACATGATCGTTGTCCATCATCTGGGGCAGTCAAGTCAAGATTCAAGGAATCTCTCAAAGATGCCAAATAGCCAGGGGCAGATCTCCATCTGAATCACTTGGGGCATTGAACATGAATTCCAGCAATGAATCTTGTACGATCAAACAAACATATTCTGGTAGTGTGGAAACACAACACTACTGACAGTGACAACTCCCTACACCCTGAGAGCATGGACATAGTTAGAAAATACTGCGCATGAACAAAGACCCGCTAGGTTGACTGGCCTAGGCAAAAATAAGGGCATCCCGGCGAACGAAAAAAGGGTTCGGGAAAAAATTAGGGATAAAAAAAAAGATCTGTACACCCGACAAGTCGAAAACCTGAAAAGGCGGCTTGGGCAAAAAAGGGTATCCCGGTGGACTGAAAATATGAAAAGACAGTCCAGGCAAAAGTTAGGGATTAAAGCGTACGACTATGTCCCGTTATCTTGTCACTTTCCTATCAGTAGAAGACTTATCATTTCGATCGGTAGTTACCAAGCACCTCATAAGTTGGGATGACACTCAATCCACAAGGCCTCCGCAGGCACTTTCTCCAGCAGGTACAGGGGCAGAAAAGTCTTGATGCGAATTCATTGTCATATCCTTAGCACGTGTCCCAGTAACATCTACACTCCCCGCAGAGTAAGAAATATCCAAAAGCAATGGTGTTAATTCTCTCCAAGCAGAGTTCATCTTTCACCAACAATGGAAGACCATCCCAAGTGGAGTTTATTTCTTCCACAGACAGAAATTTTATCCCCGACAGAGTTCATCATCGCCAGCCACGGTAATTCATCCCCAACCGAGGTTATTGCTCCAAATCAGTGGATCTTCTGACAGAATATCTCTTCCCCACAGAGTCATTTTTTTCTCGCCAGTTTATTCTCCGGCGGAATTATTCTCCGACCAAGTTATTCTCAAATCATCTTCGGTTGTTATCCCCAGCGAGCGAAACTCTTTATTCTCCAACAACATTCAGGGATTTATTTTCCCAAACTCGGACGTGCCACAATAGCATTTCATGTTCATATGTCATGACGTGCGCATACATATTGCATACAACATAATCTCATTTATTTTGAGAACATCATCATATAATGCATGTCATGCATCATATACGATTAATCATGTACCTTTTTAGGAAAGATGGTTATCATCAACAACTTCCAGCAAGTTCAAGATTAACTCTGGAAACTAAACAGAGTAATTATCTGCACGATCAAATGCAGCTTTACACGGGTTCGTCACGAAGAAATCTTACACGGGTTTCTCCTAAATGCAGCTTCACACGGGTTTATCCTGAAAAATCTTACACGGGTCCTTTCTCATATATTTCTGAATGAAGTTTTAAACGAACTCATCCCAAGGTGACCTTACCCAGGTTCCTCCTGAAGTTTTACACGAACTTATCACAAAGTAACCTTACCCAGGTTCCTCCTGAAGTTTTACACAAACTTATCTCAATGTAACCTTACCCCGGTTCATTCTGAAGTTTTACACGAACTTATCACAAAGTAACCTTACCCAGGTTCCTCCTGAAGTATTACACAAACGTATCCCGAAGTAACCTTACCTAGGTTCCTCCTGAAGTTTTACACAAACTTATCTCAAAGTAACCTTACCCCAGTTCATTATGAAGTTTTACACGAACTTATCACAAAGTAACCTTACTCAGGTTCCTCCTGAAGTTTTACACAAACTTATCTCAAAGTAACCTTACCCCGGTTCATTCTGAAGTTTTACACGAACTTATCACAAAGTAACCTTACCCAGGTTCCTCTTGAAGTTTTACACAAACTTATCTCAAAGTAACCTTACTCCGGTTCCTTCTGAAATTTTACACGAACTTATCACAAAGTAACCTTACCCAAGTTCCTCCTGAAGTTTTACACAAACTTATTCCGAAGTAACCTTACCCAGGTTCCTCCTGAAGTTTTACACAGACTTATCCCAAAGCAACCTTACCCAGGTTCCTTCTCGGTTCAGATGCAGTTTTACCCAAACTCCTCACAAAGCAACCTTACCCAGGTTCCTTCTCGGTTCAGATGTAGTTTTACCCAAACTACTCGCAAAGCAACCTTACCCAGGTTCCTTCTTGGTTCAGATGTAGTTTCACCCAGACTCATCCTGAAGCAACCTTACCCAGGTTCCTCCTGAAGTTTTACACAAACTTATCTCAAAGTAACCTTACCCCGATTCATTCTGAAGTTTTACACGAACTTATCACAAAGTAACCTTAACCAGGTTCCTCCTGAAGTTTTACACAAACTTATCCCGAAGTAACCTTACCCAGGTTCCTCCTGATGTTTTACACAGACTTATCCCAAAACAACCTTACCCAGGTTCCTTCTTGCTCCCGATGTAGTTTCACCCAGACTCATCCTGAAGCAACCTTACCCAGGTTCCTCCTTACAATTTCCCGATGTAGTTTCACCCAGACTCATCCTGAAGCAACCTTACCCAAGTTCCTCCTTACAATTTCTTGATGTAGTTTTACCCAAACTCATCCTGAAGCAACCTTACCCAGGTTCCTTCTCGGTTCATATGTAGTTTTACCCAAAGTCTTCGCAAAGAAACCTTACCCAGGTTCCTTCTCGGTTCAGATGCAGTTTTACCCAAACTCCTAGCAAAGCAGCCTTACCCAGGTTCCTTCTCGGTTCAGATGCAGTTTTACCCAAACAGCTCGCAAAGCAACCTTACCCAGGTTCCTTCTCGTTTCAGATGCAGTTTTATCTAAATCATCACAAAGCAACCTTACCCAGGTTCCTTCTCGGTTCAAATGCAGTTTTACCCAAACTCCTCACAAAGAAACCTTACTCAGGTTCCTTCTCGGTTCAGATGCAGTTTTATCCAAACTCCTCACATAGCAACCTTACCCAGGTTCCTTCCCATAAGCCCTACTATCTAGGTTCCTTCTCATAACCTTACCATCCAGGTTTCTTTTCTCTTATCTCCAGACAGCAGTCCACAACACTGTAAGACCCGGACCTATCAAACACGATCAGTTTCACCTTTCCCTAGTAGGTCATGATGCATCCTATACACGACTAGATACGCAGTTCATTTCCGCTTCCTCTAGCCGGAGTTAATTCCCCAGTAGATTAACGGACAACTGAAGCTCCTAAAATTCTATTTCTCCCAAGACAGAGACCAACATTCCTCAGTAGATTCTTCCTCAACGATAGGAACAGGAATTCTCATCAAAGGAATATCTTGGGAAATCAACATCCTCTAGATGGCATCTTTAAGCCCATCTCCGGTGACCTCCCGTCATCTCCTCCAAATGGCATCTGTAAGCCCATTCCCGATACTACCTACATAACCAAGCATCATTAAAGACGAGTGCAAATTTCTGGGCACTCTAGTGTTCAATCATCTTCCAGCTTCAGATCACGAAAGACAGACGAGCCAATCTAAATCTTCAGGTTTAAGAAGATTGAACAGGGGCAGTTGTTGTACCCCAAAATTTGCCCTCTTTTCATACACGCATATTATTGGTTTTATGGTTATGGAATAAAGGTATATTTATCAAGCTTCTTCAGGTTACAAGTGACGTTTATTTCGTCAATGGATATTCTCAGAGTATTTTCCGTGCTGAAGATCGGTTCACCGTTTCGCAACAATTCGGGGTTCAAAGATTCACAAGTCTAACCCGGCGCGTAATATTCAGGTGTTCTTTCGCCAAGATATCTCTGATAACGTATTCTCAAATTCAGGCTCAGCTCAAGAGTCAATTTTTGAAAGAAGGTATCCGAATGGATGAGTTTTCTCGAAGAAATATGGTGAAAAAGTGTGCTAAAAGTGCAATTTTTACGCGCTAAAAAATTCATAACTTGAAGATCCTGGCTCGTTTTGAACCCGTTCTGGTGGCCAAAATTCCGTATTGACGTTATCTACATTTTCATCTATCACGGATGGAAGCCAATTTCGATCATAAGGTCTTCAAAAATGCGGATTTATCAAGTATTTTCGTACAGAAAATTTGTGACAAATTTATTTGCGTCATGTTCAGAAAATCATAACTTGGTCAATTTTCATCGTATTGAGCTGGTTCCGGCGCCAAACTTTCACAAATTAAGTTGGCTAAGTTTTCACATAAGGTATCGAGTTTGAACGGTATTCAGAAGGCCTTCGTTTTTTGCTCAGAATGCGTGTGACACGCCGAAAATCCTGAATGCTGAATATTATTTTATCTGGGTCGAAACTTCGAAAATTCATAACTCGGTCAATTTTTATTAGATTGGGCTCATATTTTTACACAAGGTCACGGACATAGAGATCTACAACTTTGCTTCAAAAGTCGAGACCGGATTATGCTCCGATAAATACCAGTTTTTTATTGAAGAACGTGTCAGAGTCGACACTGGAGCCCAAAATAAGTTTGTCTGAGCTGAAACTTCAAAAATTCATAACTAATTCACCGTTTATCCGATTTAGCCCATTTTTGGACAGGAGTTAGTTCTCGATGTCGGCTACATTTTTTTACACATTTCAACTTAAAAAATGTCACTTAAGCCCCTGCGATTTTGCCTAGAACGTGACGAACTAAAGTGAACATTGGAGGCCCAATTGCACATTTAAAGCCCATTTTTTCTCTCTAATTTCCATTATATAATCTCATTCTTTTCACACAAACAGGGAAAAAGAGAAAAAAAAACCTTGCCACAACGCTGTCAGAATATCAAATTCTATCAAGAACCCTAAAACCTTGAAATCCTTATTACAAACCTCCATCTCACTACAAACAAGCCATCCCTATTACAAATCCCCATCTCACTACTTCTCCAGTAAGGATAAGACTGGCTTGATCTCCATGATTAAAAGGGCATAAAAGCATTCATCTCACTACTTCTCCAGTAAGGGTAAGACTGATTTTGATCTCCATGATCAAAAGGGTATAATCATTCATACATGCCGTATTGGTTTTAACATTAAATTTTTTCATATATTGGCTTTATTTGTATTTCATGATATATAGTAATTTATTTAATGTGTTCATGAGATTCAACATTGCAGATTTAGACAGGATTCCATGCAGGCTCATTACAGAACGTTGAGGCCAAAACACAAATGGCCAAAATAGAATAGCCAACACATGAGACCAATACATGGCGAGGAAGACATCCTAAGAAGGTTAAGGGCATGGGTTCAACAACCACCCCTATTGGTTTTGATTTTCTTCCTTTCAATTTATCCTTTTACCTATTTCTATTTTTTCTGTTTAAAATCTTTTTTCATAAAAATTAACATTTTTCACAAACCTTTGATTTTTTATAATAAACTCGAATAATTAATTTTAGGTTTAAATTTAATTTTAGGTAAATTTAATTGTTTTGTAAATAAACTAAAATTAATTAGAATAATTAGGATTTTGTTTCTAACTTAATTTTATTTTCTTTTTTCTTAAAATAACAAAACAGAAAAATAGGCCATTTAATTATTTTTTTTAGCTAATTTAATTACTAATTAATTTTGTATTTAATTTTAAAAAAACCTAATTCTTTTTTCTTAGAAATAATTAAAAACAACAAAAAAATAATTTTTCTTTCGATTAGGTTAGACGGGGTCAAAACCCTAATTCTCTCTCGTTCTTTATTCGCGCGCGCTTTATTTTTATTTTACCATATTAATATAATTGCTCACAAGTTGTAATAGATTAATTAGGACCTTTTTACTTTCATTTATCGTTTTTTTAAGGGTTTGTTTTTGGCTATGTAAATACCCGAAGCCTTGTAATAGCTTAGCTTATTTTCCGCATTTTAATTCCGCAAACTATAAACTGCTTAGATGTATGTTAATAGGATTGTATGGAAAGACAAACTGAAAATTAAAATGGTAGATCACCTAATGTGCAAAGATTAAATAACTGAAAAAAATCACACGCACATGCTCACTCTTAGGGTATGCCTCACTTGGTTGCCTCGGAAAACAATGGTCATGTCCCTCGAACGTAGGGATACCCTTAGCAAAGACCCTCGGTTAAAATCATCATAAAGATCATGGTCCCTCGATGTCCCTCGAAGTTACCTACGGTATATGATCTTGTCCCTCGATGTTGCCTACAAATATATGATGACATTATCTTCGAAATGCTAAGGTATCCTTACATGTTGCCTTCAATGACCATTACATCCCTTTCGAATTGAACCTTACAAACTCTTACGACGGTGCTACCTACTCACTAATAGTGGGATAGCATTGTCTAAAGGAAACAAGAACAAAAACATTCTTTTTCGAGTAGGTAGATGCTAGTAGGTACTTGCTCAAAATCAAACTTTTCCACACTTACACTTTTTTCAAACAAAGTTTCCAAAAACACTTCGTAACACTCTTGAGGACTGATACAAGGGTTAAAACGAAGTAAAACAAAAACTTTTCAAAACACACAAACACAGAAGCAAATTTTTAAAATGATGAGCAAGTACCTAAGAGCCCGTAGAAAACTACGGATAGAAAGGGTGCTAATACCTTCCCTTTCTATAATTTACCCCCCGTACTCAGAAACATCTCGAAAAAGGATTTTTTCTGTACTTTTTTCCTTTTCCTTTGTTGGATAAAATAAAAGTCAGTGGCGACTCTTGCTTACTGCAACATTTGCGAATAAAAAACGCAAACCAGTATTAACAGTGGGTTCTACCACCGTATCACATATGCCATTACTTAGGAAGATCTTAGCAGAGAATACCCTTAGGAACTTTTTATCATTGATTGAAGCTCCTTCTGGATATTCTTGACCCTAGAGATACCTCTTGACATTATGAAACCATGGCTGGTCCACTACTTCGTCAATATTAATCTCGTGATAGTGTGTTGGTTCATCCATTCGTTCAATGGTGATCTAGGGAGTCTCGTTATCCCAATTAAGTTTAAACATAGATGACATTGTGGCTAGATCATCTGCTAACCGATTTTATTCTCGCGGGAAATGCTCGAAGGTAATCTGCTCAAAATATGGTAGCAGTGTCAAAACATGTTCTTTGTAAGGGATAAGGTTTGGGTGCTTAGTGTCCCATTCTCCTTTGATCTGACTGATGACCAAAGGTGAATCTCTGAACACATCTAAGGATTTGATTCCCAAATCTATGGAAGCCTTGAGACCGAAGATGCATGCTTCGTATTCCGCCATGTTGTTGGTATAGTTGAAGCAAAGTCTAGCAGTAAAGGGAGTATGACACCCTTCCGGAGATATGAGTACATCCCCGATACCATTACCAAGTGCATTGGATGCCCCATCAAAGAACAGGGTCCATCGGGATCCTTGTTCAGGTCCGTCATATGGTATGATTTCTTCACAGTTTACTAATGTCATGATGTCTTCATCCGGGAATTCAAATTTCATGGATTGATAGTCTTCTACAGCTTGATGAGCAAGATGATCAGCTAGCACACTGCCCTTTATAGCTTTCTGGGTAGTGTACTGTATGTCATATTCTGTTAAGATCATCTTCCATCTAGCTATCCTCCCAGACAGAGCAGGCTTTTCGAAGATGTACTTTATCCATCTTAGATATCAACAAAGTGGTATGAGTCAACATATACTATCTTAGCCGGCGAGCAGCCCATGCCAGAGCGCAACAAGTTTTCTCGAGCAGTGAATATATGGTTTCACAGTCGTTAAACTTTTTGCTCAGGTAGTAAATAGCATGCTCTTTTCGGCCAGAATCGTCATGCTGCCCCAATACACACCCCATTGAGTTCTCTAAAATGGTTAGATACATGATCAGTGGTCTTCCCTCGACTGGTGGCATCAAAACAAGAGGCTCTTGTAGGTACTCTTTGATTTTGTCGAAAGCATTCTGGCATTCATCATTCCATCTGACTACTTGATCTTTCTTCAATAGCTTGAAGATTGGCTCACAAGTAGCTGTTAGGTGAGAAATGAATCTGGAAATATAGTTCAGGCATCCCAAGAATCCTCTGACCTCCTTCTCAGTACGAGGAGCAAGCATTTCTTGTATTGCTTTAACCTTGGCATGATCAACCTCGATGCCTTTGTTGCTAACAACAAAACTTAAGAGTTTACCGGACCGGACTCTGAATGTACACTTGTTTGGATTCAACCTTAGTTTGTACTCCTTCAATCTTTCAAACAACTTTTGCAAATGATAAAGGTGCTCCTCTTCAATTTGTGATCGGGCTATCATGTCATTTACATAGACCTCTATCTCATGATGTATCATATCATGAAATAAGGCTACCATGGCGCGTTGATAGGTGGCCCCAACATTTTTCAGTCCGAATGGCATCGCTTTGTAGCAGAATGTGCCCCACTGTGTGACAAATGTAGTTTTCTCCATGTCCTCAGGTGCCATTTTGATTTGGTTATAACCTGAGAATCCGTCCATGAAGGAAAATACTTTGTGTTGGGCTGTATTGTCAACCAGGATATCGATGTGGGGAAGTGGAAAATCATCTTTAGGTCTGACCCTATTCAAATCTCTATAATCCATGCACATTCGTACTTTGCCGTCCTTTTTAGGCACGGGAACAATGTTGGCAGCCCATTGAGGATAGGAAGTGACAGCCAAGAATCCAGCATTGAATTGTTTCATGACTTCCGCTTTGATCTTCTCTTACATGTCAGGTCTCATGCGGCGGAATTTTTGTTTTACTGGTGGACAGTCTTCTCTTGTGGGTAGACGATGTACCACGATGTCTGTATCGAGTCCTGGCATGTCTTCATATGACCAGGCAAAGATCTCAACATAATCATGCAACAGCTGAACCAGACGCTCCTTGACACTCGGCTCTAGATTGGCACCCACCTTGATTTCCTTTTTATCCTCTTCGGTATCAAAGTTGATTGTATCCACCGGTTCCTCATGAGACTGAATAACTTTTTCCTCTTGTTGTAGTAGTTTGGCCAATTCCCCTGGTACTTCACAATCTTCCGCACCTTCGTCTTCGGCTTGGTAGATTAGATCTTCAGAGTCACTAAAGGCCATAGCAGTATTGTTACCCATGGGATCCGGAGTGGAGGAGTACCTGCATTTGTGAGTGTGGGTGTGTGTAAGGGTATAGCCATCCTCAAAGAATAAAATTTAAAAGAAAGAAAATGAGCATAAAAGTTTGTATGTGAAAAAAACGTCCATGATTCATTGAATGTCATATGAAGATGAAATAAAAAACCCTTACAAATGGACCATTGTGCCTCGGGCAAGACACAAGGTTTTAAATGTGCGAATGTTTGTGAATATTACAAGTCCAACAGAAATGTAAAAGATAAATTACTGAGGGATGAAAGTTTTTGGGACAAAGTCTCTGGCTTCCCAATTGCGAAGTCCTCCGTTGATAGTAGGAAATATCCAATCCTCCAAGCTGCAATTCTCTTCACCATCTTCCACTTTATTGACCTCTCGGTTGCTAATCTTCAGGGGTGGCCCTCCAGCACAGACACGGCATACAACCTTTTGAGCACTTGAAGTAAACCCTAAGCCAAACTTGTCGGAATCATGAGTTCAAATACTACAACTTTCATGTTATGAGTTTTCATTTTCATGGAAGAATGAGAGAGTTACAAGACATCTGGCCAAGCTTGAGGAAGAAGATGAAGTACAGGGCAAGGATTTATTTCATGTTATGTTATTTTAGTTTCACTTAAAATAATGGATGTATAGCCACCCCAGTGGCAAAGTAGCGCGCTGGTGAGACCCATGTCCTGGGTTCGAATCTGGGCGCTACTTTTGTTTTTTCACACTTTTCCCATTTTTTTCAGTTTTGTCTTTTTGCAGGTTTGGGCCTCCATGTTGGGCTTAGTTGTTTTTTTATGACTTTTACCATCTAATTATTTAAGGCACCCCCTAGCCCAATTATTTTTTTATTTTTTATTTTATTTATTTTATTTTCATTTTAATAATATTAAATATTTTCTTTGATGCATAAATATCCTAAAAAATATAAATTTGATAATATCATATTTTATTTTACTTTATTTTATTTTTGCACATAAAAATATATTTTATTTTTAATATATATCATATATTTTATTAATAAACTTGTGAAATATAATTAAAATATATTTAGTTTATTTTATTTATTTCCTTTTGATCCCATACACATACATATTTATTTTTGCATATATAAAAACTTTATATTTTTTTTATATTCAATATTATTTATTACTTTGATATAAAAAATACATAAAAAAATAATACATATGAACTTTATTTTCTTTTAAATAGAAATTAGGGTTAAGCCTCCCTTCTAAAAAATTAATTTCTTTTCCATATAATTTTAGGTTTAGATCAAAATTTCTTTTACATAAAAACAAAAAATCTTTTCTTGCATGTATATAATATTGCATACTTAAATATTGTATTTTATTTATTCTAATTCGTACAAATTCGATTTGGTTGTAATAATTTATTTAGGTTTACATTTTTGCAAATCCCCATTCAAATTTGTATTCCCCCCTCCCTTAAAATTGTTGTAATAGCTTAGTAATATTTATATTACGCAATTTACCGCTTTATATGCCATGATTAGTAATTAGGGTTTGTATGATAAGATCGAAACAAGGAAAAAATAGAAAACCCTAAATACAAGATAAAACCAAGGCATGAAAATGATACACTTGCACACAAGCATCCTTATGGTTTCTCCACTTGGTTGCCTAAAACAAAAATGGCCATATTACGCATGCGAAGTATCTTGGCAAAACAAACAAACATAAAGATCATAGTCCCTCGATGACGCTATTCAAAAGTTGTCTTACAAAATGATCTTGGTCCCTCAAAATGCTAAGATACTTTGCAAACATTGCTAATCATGGTTATACGATGACCCACACCTGTCCCGTTTACATCCAAAGATAGGGTTACTCACCAAATCAATGGTAAGACAACAATGTCAAAGGAACATAAAATGCACAAGAAAGATATTTGAGTAGGTAGATTGCTTCTAGTTACTTGCCCTATTTCAAAAACAACTATCCTTGATATTTTCAAAACAAACACACACATTTCAAAACACCTTACAAATATTAAAAACATTTTCAAAAAGACAAACATCTTTGTATACATTCTTACGAACGAGAATCATTATAAAGATTGCCTAAACAAATGGCCTCTTTTACAAAATACTTTCAAAACCACACCAAACACATTTTCAAACAACAAAAGCAAGTGATCTAAGCAAGTAACTAAGAGCCCATGGAAAACCATGGATGAAAAGGGTGCTAATACCTTCCCTTTTCATAATCTACTACCCGAACTCAAGAAAACATCTCGAAGGTCTTTCTTGTGCTTTTTCACCTTTCCTTTTGGATAAAAGAAAAGCCGGTGGCGACTCTTGCTAACCGCAATATTTGCGATAAAACGCAAAACCCTCAAGTCAGTTCTCCCACCGTATCACAAAATTGGCGACTCTGCTGAGGAATTTTATACAAGTGGGGTTACCTTAAGGTTTAGATCACATTTATTTGCTTACATTTGTTTGACTTGTTTGCTTTACATTATGGTTCTTTGTTTGGGTTTGAATCCTCCACCCGGATTTGGGAAACATTATAGGTAAATAGCAATACGTTGTGGAAACTGTGCGGGGTATACTGACATGGTCTAAGCAATAGCTATATTAGTGTGACATATTTGTGGGTACCGGTAGCCTTTGAGTTAATCAAAGAGAATACGGGGCCGTTGAGTGATGTCATGAAGCACTAATGAACTTTTAGAACCCTTTACTTGACCAACTTGGCCTTTAGGATGTAGTGAGATGACCGACTTTGGTGCAGTCCGAAGTTGGTAGATACTCGATACTACACTCATTGAGGGTTGGTTTCTTGGGATATTTTCGTCGCCATTAAAGAGGCTTGAGCTGAAACAATGACCAAGGAAACAATCCAGTGATATTGAGCTCCTTAGAACCCGGTTACTATTATTAGGACAGGTTTAAGCCAACTAAACTTCAAGAGGGTACTTACCTATAAAACCCCATGCAAGCCCAAACTAGGAACTTGTTTGTTTTGCTTGTATATGCATACTTGTACATAACATCATGGACATCATGAACATCATATGCATCCACTAACCATTTCAAGGATTTTTGAGATTCATCTTTGTTCCTGTTTTGTAGGATATGGATTCACTCCACATGAAAACTATCCAAATCAACCTTGTAAGAATTCCTCCACAACTCAATGAGCTAGCTTCAAGGATCCCTGAGAACTCTCTATTCACCGAGAGGCATGGTCGTCTACTCAACTTGGTCACCTACAACACAGAGGAGGATATGATGAAAGTGTTATTCCAGTTCTTTGATCCTTTGCATCATTGCTTCTAATTTCTTGACTATCAGCTTGTGCCCACTTTGGAAGAATTCTCTCAACTCTTAAGGATTACTATTCTCAATCAACTACCTTTCAAGGGTACGGAAAGAGATCCAAATCCAGAAGAGATTGCTCAAGCTCTGCACTTGCACTCATCTGATGTCACAACTCATTGGGAAACTAGAAGTGGTGTCAAAGGCTTCTTAGAAAAGTTTCTGTTTGAGAAGGCCCAAAGCTGTTGGAATTCCTTAGATCTGCAAGCATTTGAGGAAATTATGGCTATCCTCATCTATGGGATGGTCCTGTTTCCCAATCCTGACCAACTCATAGATGTGAGTGCTGTCAAAATCTTCATGTCACGCAATCCGGTGCCTACATTACTAGGGGATATCCTGCACTCTTTTCACACTCGTACAATGAGGAAAAGAGGTGTCCTTATGTGTTGCACTCCCCTCTTAGCAAGATGGTTTATTTCTCATCTTCCCCAATCAATCTTAAAGAATGAGCAAGGATTAAGGTGGTCACAAAGGTTAATGACGCTCAAACATTCAGATATTCATTGGTGCTCCCAATCCAAAGAGAATGTTATCATTGTTGATCGTTGTGAGGAATTCCCTAATGTCCCTCTACTTGGCATTAGGGGAGGCATCACTTACAACCCATGTTTAGCTCTAAGACAGTTTGATTATGCCCGAAGGGATGGCCCACATGAGATGTTGATTCAAGGCTTGGTATTCGACTACGACAACGACGATCAAGGTCTTCGCCAGAGATTCATCCGAGCTTGGAGGATGATAAACAAGGTGGATAGCAAGACTTTGGGACACAAGAATTCCATCCCTCTTGAGCCTTACCTCAAGTGGGTATGAACCCGCGCTCAAAGTCTTATGATTCCTTATCCTTCCATTCTCCTGGTGATTATTGAGCCTGTTAAGGAAGAAGAAGTTCCATACACTATCCTACATCCTGACATGCCCACATCTCTTGAAGACCTACAAAGGGATTGGATACAACTCAAAGGAGAGAGAGATACTTTCGAAGCCCAATTCTACGCAAGCGAGAAGAAGGTTTTGGAACTCACTAGGCTACTTCATGAGGAGCAGACTCTAAATGCCTACATAACACCAAAGAGGATGCGCACTACTTTTTTATCTTAGAGTGTTGTATTATTTTGCCCAAGGGGCATTGATGTACTCAAACTCTATCTTATTAATATAACGTGTGTTACTTTTTGTTTAAAACAAACTCGAATATTTTAAAATCCTTGAAAACATTACATACGCACATATCATTCATCATAACATAAACAGGTCTTTTGCAACAATTTTCCTCATCTCTCTACTGTTTATTTCAGTAAGATGGATCTCGAATAGACAGTCAAAGATCTCCAGACTCAAAACATGCAGTTTCAACAGCTACTCATGACCCTAGCCAAGGGGCAAGATGAGTTGAAGATTATGTTAGCTGAAGAAAGAAAGAAGAAAACAAAGAAAGCCACTAGGGTTTTGAACATGGGGAGAAGGTTTCAGGGGAAAACTAGAAGAACCTTGAATTTTGCAACCACTTCCAGGGAAGGAGAAGGAAAAGGAAAAGAAACAGCAGTTCTGTCAGAATCTGAAGAGGAGGAAGAAGAGGAAGACTACTTTGAGGAACAGTACCCTCCGGTTGATGATAAGTTCAGACATCTTGAAGAGCGTTTAAGCGCTATGGAAATAAAAAGGGTACCCGGTCTAGACTTTGAAGAATTGGGGCTACTATCGGGAATTGTGATCCCACCAAAGTTCAAAGTGCCGTTGTTTGCAAAATATGATGGGGTGTCATGTCCTAAAATGCACCTCCGATCATACGTAAGAAATATTCAGCCGCACTCTGCCGATAAAGACCTGTGGGTGCATTTTTTCTAAGATAGTTTATCCGGAACACAACTCGATTGGTTTTACCAATTGGAAAGGGTCGACGTCCACAACTGGGAAGACCTTACCGCAACTTTCTATCAGCAATACCAGTATAATGCAGATTTTGCGCCTACCCGTACTCAACTTTAGAGTATGGCTATGGCTTCAAATGAGGGTTTCAAAGATAACGCACAGAAATGGAGAGATCTAGCTGGGAGAGTGCAACCCACTCTGTCTGAAAGGGAGTTGGTGGATATGTTCTTAGGCACTCTATCAGGCCCTTTCTTCAACCATTTGATTCGGAGCTTATCTGCTGGGTTTACTGAGTTAATACTAACCGGAGAGGGGTGGAAGCTGGCATAAAAAGTGGAAAGATTCAGAAGGATTCGTCTGCCTCTACAGCTGTGAGAAAGCCTTTCACCGGAAAGAAGGAGGTATATGCTGTTTATCCACAAAGGAACCAAGGGAGAGCTGAGCGCCGACCAATGGTATGGGCCGTTATGATCCCAAAGCCTGCATCTGATCAGCCAAGAAGTAACCAACCGAGGGTGGAAAGGCCAGTCCGACAACTCACCAGAATTAATATGACTCTAGCCAAGGTCTTACCACATCTTCTGAAATCTAATATGGCAACTTTAAAAGAAGCTCCAAAGAATCCCAACACGGTGTCCCCTCATTATCACCCAAATGCCAGATGCGCATATCATTCCGAGAGTCCGGGTCATGACACCAACAATTGTTGGTCCCTGAAAAACAAAATTCAAGACCTTATAGATGCAAAAGAAATTGAGTTTGATGCGCCCGAGAAACCAAACGTCATTTCCGCTCCTATGCCCAAGCATGGCCACAACACCAATGCTATCGAGGAAGATTTGTTTGTTGCCACAGTGGATGAACTCTTGACTCCGCTCCCAATCATTAAAATAAACTTGTTGAAAGCTGGTATATTCCCAGGTTGTAATGAAGACTGCCATCTTTGCTTATCCTCACCAACTGTTTGCACTTTGTTGAAGACAGGCATCCAACGCTTGATAAACAACCAAGAGATTCTGTTTGAAAATGCTCCTGTTTCACCTGTTCCTGTTGAAGACGTTTCAATCATAACCATCTCCGCCAATCCTTCCAGGGTCCCCAAAAGACCCATTAGGATTACATCAATTCTAAAGACTACTTCTCTTATAATGACAATGCCCCGGCCGATCCCATATGAATCAGATAAGATAGTACCGTGGAATTACGGTGGAGACATCTACTACCATGGTATTAAACAAGATGGGCCGACCTCTAAAGAAGTAAGCTCTGAAGAAGAAGATTCCGACATTAGCAATATTTCCGGAACCAGTAAGATTACCCGTAGCGGTAGAATCTTCTCTTCAGAGATTGTCCCTCCAAAGGCAGCTTTTGGACCCGTGGCTATTCCGAAGGTTACCTCTGTACCAATAATCATATCTGCAAGTGCACCTACCGGCAAAGATGACACAATCCCTGCTGTTATCCCTACCAACACTTCTACTGCTGAAATTCGAGGAAAAAGTATTCAAGAAGAGCCTGTCCGAAGGAAGGCTCAACCGCTAACTATCCCCGAAACCTACAAGAAGAAAATGGAGGAGATCCTGAGGATAATAAAGAAGAGTGACTATGACGTGGTTAAACAGTTGGGGAAAACTCCCTCCAATACCTCTATGCTAGCATTGTTGCTGTGTTATGAGGCACATGCGAAAGCTCTAGTGAAGTTCCTGAAGACAGCCCATGTGCCACAAGAGACGTCTGCTGACCAATTCCAAGATTGTGTGGTCAGTTTGAAAACTGATAACGGCCTAGGCTTCTCTGATGCTGATTTGACACCAAGAGGGAGAAAGCACAACGAGGCATTATATGTCTCTGTGGAGTGTAGAGGAACAACTCTGGCCCATGTCTTGGTGGACATTGGCTCATCTTTGAACATTTTGTCGAAGAAATCTCTCGACAGATTGGATTACGAAGGGCTGACATTGAAACCCATTAAAATAGTTGTGAGAGCATTTGATGGCTCAAAGAGGATGGTCCACGGGGAGGTGGACATCCCCATAAAGTTGGGAACTCAGACTTTCAACTCAACCTTATATGTAATGGACATCCGCCCCTCTTACTCCTGTCTTCTAGGAAGGCCCTGGATCCATAATGCCGGTGATATCACCTCTACCCTGCACCAAATGCTGAAATACCCGGTCCATGGAAAGATTATTACTGTCCACGAAGAGGAAGAGTACATGATTAGCCACCTAAATTCTTTCCGGTATGTGGAGTTGGATGGCGAGTTCATTGAAACTCCTTTTCAACATTTCGAAGAAGTCTCTCAAGAGGTAGTAGTAACCAAGGTGGTGTCCCAGATCCCCAAGATCACAAGACCTCTTCTTCGGATGTCATCTATGAAGGACACCAAGGCAGTAGTAGAGGAGGGTGGATGCACCATCTGGGGGAAACTTCCGGATATTCCTTATAAATCCGACAATTTTAAAATCCCTAAATTAAAACCTAATTTTTTCAGAAACTTCAAGTTTTAAATTCTCTCAACTCAGGCCAAATAAATGTAAGATAAAGATATGTACAGTTTCGTTGCAATGAGGACTACATTATTTATTCATAAATCATGGCCAATGGTTTCCTGTACAAGGAGATAGAAGTTGAGATTTTACCTCCTTCAATTGAAATCATGGATGAAACTGGAGTGAGTTTGATGGAGGCCTGATGCTTGCTTGAGCTTCCTTAAACTTCCCTGAATGTATTCCCACGCTTGCCTTGCTCTGAAAGTGTGTGAAACTCCCTGGCCAGGTCAACCTACAAGCTTTGAAAACAAAAATGGAAGATGATGGAGAAGAGGTTAAAGTACAGGGATGAATGTCTGTATTGGTTAGATATCAAGTAGGTAAGGTGTTTTGATGATCAAGAATGGAAACGGACGAGCCAAATGAGAGATTGGTATGCTTATGCCAAAACTGCAAGTTTTGATAGTTTTCTGGTGTTTTTGAGCTTGGGAGTGTTTCAGGCCTTTACTAATCGTATGTTGTGTGGTATTATGTTTGTATATTAGTATAGAATCAATTTCATGTCAGCCCTCCAACAGATGTGCCAACTCTAGCCTTTTTGCAACTTTTCTTGCTTTTGAAGTAAAGTGAAGGGACAAGGCTTGCCATGCTTGTACTTGCTTTCTTAGTGTTGGTATAAACTTGTACAAATTGCTTTAGGCCTGTGAGACTTGTATGTGCAATGGAGACAGGTTCAATGCTCAATAATTGGAAAGTGGCAAAAGTTGAGCTTTTTCAAAATGGCAATGGTCACTTTATGCCATTTATGTAATTGCAACTTGGGTAATGGCTCTAGGGCTTGGATCAAAGCTTTGTCAACTGAGTAAGCATTAAATTAAGGAGTGAGGAACAAGTTTGGGACCTGTAAAGCATGTATTAGGCAGCATAGGTACTGATTAGAACTTTGTTCTTCATGAAATGGCTTGGACAAAAAGTGAGAATATGCCAACTTCATCTCTACGATTCTCCCTACTCAAAAATGATCTTGAGGAGTTCTTAGACATTTTGTAAAGCTTGCAATGTGCTCTATAATTAATTTTTAAATTCATTTTAAGATACCTCTTGGAACTAGGTTAAAAATTTCCATGAAGTTGGGTCCAAAACCTGCCTAAATTAGGGCAAAATTTCACTAAGTTATTTAGTTCATGACCATGTATTCATAAATTTATATCTTGAGATCCAAGCAATTTTAGGGAAAATTGTGTGAAGAAAAGTTGTATATTTCATGGAGTTATACAACTTTCATGTTGTGAACTTTCTTTGAATCATTATGCATCATGGTGAAAAAATGGCCTAAAGTTGAGAAAAATAAGAAGATTTTCTATACTTGAAAATTTTTCTAAGTTAAGAAAAATTTCAAATTCAAACCCTAATCTTCAAACTTGGATTTCTTGATGAACAAGTTTCACATTTTGACATGTTTTGATGAATTATGACCCTTGGCACTTGATTTTGACCAAAAAGTCAAAGTTTGACTTTTCAGTATACAGTTGACTTTTGATCAGTTGACTGCAAATTTCATCTGTCAATCCAATGAAATTGAAATGTTTTGAGCCATGTAATAAGGTCAAGATGATGTAATTGAATCCTTGAAATCATTCCTTAACTCAATTGGTCATTTTCTAGTTAAAAAATCAGAAATTTCCCTTCCTCAGTCAAAACCCTAATTTTTGACCATTTTGCCCTTTTGGTGATTTGATCAAATTTCTTGAGGAATTGTGATCCAAACTTGATCAAATGATACATATAAGTATAAAATGTTGATGTGGATAAAAAATTATGAAGTTTGACTGCAAATTGGCCATGGTTGACTTTTTCCTCAATACAACTGATTTTTAGGTCAACTGTCCAATTGACTGACCAAAAATGTGGTTCAAGGTTTGAAATTTGTCATGAGTGATCTTAGGGATACATAATGATGTTTGAAAGTCACATGAAGCATTGATATTCCAAAAATCCTTGGGTAACCTCAAACCCTAATTTTGGGTCATAAGTGCATGATGAGATGTCTTCAGCTGACCAAACCCTAATCCAGTCTTGAGTCAAAGAAATCTTGTGAGAAAAGTCTTGATAAATGAGAGGGAAAGTTTTGGGGTACAACACAAGGCTTCACAGTAACTTACTGGGGGAGAATAAATTGATTGTTATCTGGTCGGATTCAGGCTTCATGGTAACTTATTGATGTTAAACTGCTATCTGGTTGGGTTCCAGGCTTCATAGATTTTTGAGGTGGATGAAGTTGAACTGATATCTGGTCGGATCCATGACTCACAATAACTTTCTTGAAGAGATAAAGTTGAACTGATATCTGGTCGGGTCCAGGCTTCACAGTAACTTGCTTTAAAACTAGTTGCTATCTGGTAGGATTCCAGGCTTCACAACGAATTTCTGAGGGAATAAAGTTAATTTCTATCTGGTCGAATCTAGGTTTGCAATAACTTACTTGGAAAGATAAATTTTAAATGATATTTGGTCGGGTCCAGGCTTCACTGTAACTTTCTTGAAGAGATAAAGTTGAACTGATATCTCGTCGGATCCAGGCTTCACAGTAACTTGCTTGGGGTAGAGGCAAACTCTACTGGGGAAAAGAAGTTAAGTCCTTGTCTGGTTGAGTCCAGGTTCTTCAATATCTCGAAGAGTTAAACTTTTATTTGGTCGGGTCCAGGCTTCAAAGTTTCTTGAGAAGTTAACTATTACCTGGTCGGGTCCAGGCTTTATAGTAATTGAAAATTGTACTATTATTTGGTCGGGGCCAGGCTTCATAGTGTCTTGAGAAGTTAACTATTACCTGGTCGGGTCCAGGCTTCATAGTAACCGAAAATTGTACTATTATCTGGTAGGGAGCAGGCTTCATAGTGTCTGAAAGTTGTACTATTATCTTGTCAGAGCCAGGCTTCATAGTGTTGAAAGTTATACTATTATCTGGTCGGGGCCAGGCTTCATAGTGACTGAAAGTTGTATTATTATCTGGTTGGGTCCAGGCTTCATAGTATTTGAAAAGTTACACTATTATCTGGTCGGGTCCAGGCTTCATAGTATTTGAACGAATGAAGTTAACTATTATCTGGTCGGATTCAGGCTTCACAACAACTTACTGAAGTTAAAAATGTTATCTGGTCCGATTCCAGGCTTCACAACAACTTTTGGAGATGATAATGGCTTTGTTGGCGACTTCACTGGAGATTAGGGGTTATGGCCCTCTGATTTGTAATAGTATGAGAGACAAACTCAAACTGGAGAGGATAGACTCAGCCGGGGCAGACAGATTTAGCTGGGGAAATAAACCGTGCTGAAGAAATAAACCAAGTTGAGGAATACTTGATGAACTGGTGACGAGGTGAGTTCTTTTAGGAAGAGATCCACAAGGCTTCTTCTTTTAGGACCAACTTATCTAGGGAGAGAGTTGTCAAGAGATTGAGACTCTGGATGAGGATCAACCTATTGCAAAGAGACTTTATGGGTAACTTTGTTGGGAATTGGTTTATTGTAGACGTTCTTGTGGGGATAATGCTAATGAAATAACTCTATGGGGGATATTCCATATATATTAAAGAGATGCTTGTTGCTGTTTAGGAGGATACATGTCCAAATATTTTTAATCATGTTCACATGCATATGTTCGTTCAATTTTAGTCATTGGACATTTTTGTATTCAAAACAAAAACAGAAAGTTTGCACTTCAAAGTATATTTGTATTGATATTTTGCCCATGAATAGGCGTTTTGTACAAAGAGACGGAGATTCTAGTAATAGGAAATCGTCGAAAGGAAAACAAAAATGAAAAAAAAGATAATAGCCATGTGGAAGTGATCTCATTGCGTTCCAACTCTACTATTTCCCCAATGTCTTCGAATGCCCCTTGCCGTTGACAGAATTGACTGGATTGATCTTGTATCGCTTGAACTTAGACTTTGGTAATAAAGTCGACGGTGTGATCCCGCGAGACATAATTATACGCTTTTAATCCTTAACATTTTCCTGGACCTCCCTTTCGGGTTTTCAGCCCACCAGGATACCCATTTTGCCCAAGTCGCCCTTTCAGGTTTTCAACTTGTCGGGTGTATAATCTTTTGCATATATCCCTAATTTTTGCCCAAACGTTTTTGTTTTCTAGGATGCCCTTATCTTGTCTAGGTGTGTTAACCTAGCGGGTCTCTTATGCGTAGTATTTTTTAACTATGTCTGCATTCACAAGATGTGGGAAGTCTTCACCGTCGATGGTAGTCAGCATCATGGAACCACCAGAGTACACTCTCTTGACAACAAATGGCCCTTCGTAGGTGGGAGTCCATTTTCCCCTAGGGTCGCCTTGTGGAAGAATGATGCACTTTATCACCAAGTCACCAGCTTGATATACTTGAGGCTTGATCTTTTTGTTGAAAGCCTTGATCATGCGTTTTTGGTACATTTGACCATGACAAATGTCATACAGTCATTTTTCATCGATCAAGTCAACTGATCCAATCTTGTCTGAACCCAATCGTCTTCTCCTAGGCTTGCTTCATTCATAATCCTTAGTGAGGGAATCTGAACTTCCACTGGAAAAACGGCTTCCATGCCATAGACTAAAGAAAAGGGAGTTTCCCCAGTTGATGTTCTAGCTGAAGTACGGTAACCATGAAGAGAAAACGGTAACATCTCATGTCAGTCTTTGTAGGTTACTACCATCTTCTGCATAATCTTATTAATGTTTTTGTTGGCCGCTTCCACTGCCCCATTCATTTTAGTTCTATAAAGAGAAGAATTGTGATGCTTGATTTTGAACTGAGCGTAAAGTTCTGTAATCATAGCATTGTTGAGGTTAGTCCCATTGTCGGTGATTATCCTTTCGAGGATACCATAGAAGAAGATGAGGTTATGTTTGATAAATCTAGCTACCACGTTCTTGGTGACTGAGGAAAATGAGGCAGCTTTGACCCATTTGGTGAAATAATCGATAGCGATAAGAATAAAGCGATGTCCATTGGAAGCAGTGGGTTTGATCTCTCCAATCATGTCAATGCCCCATATTGCAAATGGCCACGGAGCGGTCATGACGTTCAGAGGGATAGGAGGCACATGGACTTTATCAGCATAGATTTGGCATTTGTTGCAAGTTCTTGAGTAGTGGTGGCAACCAATCTCCATTATTGACCAATAGTAAGCAGCTCTCAGGATTTTCTTGGCCATAGTATGTCCGCTAGAGTGAGTCCCAAAGAGACCATCATGCATGTCTTCCATAATTTCCTCTGCCTCCTTCTTGTCCATACATCGGAGTAGAGTAGAGTCATGGTTGCGTTTGAACAAGTTTCCATAACTTAGGAAAAATTTGGCTGAAAATCTTCGTAAGAACTTTCTGTCATTGATGGATGCTCCTTCAGGGTACTCTTGTGCTTTAAGGTATCTCTTCATCTCATGGTACCATTCCTTTTCTGTGTTAGTCTCGAGCTCATAGAAGTGCACAGGTTCGTCGAATCTCTCAATTGTAATCATAAGAGCTTCGTTGTCCCATTTGACCTTGAACATAGAAGACATTGTGGCCAAAGCATCGACTAACTGATTTTCTTCCCTAGGGAAGTGTTCAAATGTGACCTCTTCGAAGTAAGGAATCAGAGATAGCATAAGCTCCTTGTAAGGTATGATATTAGGGTGCTTAGTGTCCCAATCTCCTTTTACTTGGATAATCACTAGAGTGGAATCCCCAAACACATTCAAATGCTTGATCCTCAAATCAATGGCAGCCTTTAGACCCAAAATGCATGCTTTGTACTCAACCATGTTGTTTGTACAGTCGAACCATAGTTTGGCAGTGAAAGGAGTATGGAAAACTTCAGGGGATATGATCTCAGCACCAATTCTGTTACCAAAATCGTTGGATGCCCCATCGAAGACCATAGTCCATCAGGATCCTTGTTCAGGTCCATCATACGGTCCAGGTTTCACGCAGTCGGCCACTAGCATGATATTCTCATCCGGGAAGTCAAAGTTCATAGACTGATAATCATCAACAGCTTGATGGGCCAAATGCTCTTCCAATACATTAACTTTGATGGCCTTTTGCATTGTGTATTTAATATCGTATTCGGTCAAGATCATTTGCCATCTAGCTATCCGTCCGGAAAGAGCAGGTTTCTTGACAATGTACTTGATAGGGTCCATCTTAGAAATCAGTAGAGTGGTATGAGTCAACATATACTATCTTAGCCAACGAGAAGCCCATGCCAGAGCACAACAATTTTTCTCAAGCAATGAGTATCTGGTTTCACAGTCTGTAAATTTTTTGCTCAGGTAGTAAATAACATGCTCTTTTCGGCCAGACTCATCATGTTGGCCCAACACACACCCCATAGAATTCTCTATCATCGTCAAGTACATGATCAAGGGTCTTCCTTCAACTGGAGGCATGAGAATAGGAGGTTGTTGCAGATATTCTTTGATTTTGTCGAAGGCAGCTTGAAATTCATCATTCCATCTGACTACTTGATCTTTCTTCAAGAGTTTGAATATTAGCTCAAAAGTAGCATTTAAGTGAGATATGAAGCGGGCGATGTAGTTAAGACGTACCAAGAATCCTCTAACCTCCTTTTCAGAGTGGGGGACTGGCATTTCTTGGATGTCCTTTACCTTGGTAGGATCGACTTCGATGCCTTTACCATTGATAATAAAACCTAGAAGCTTTCCAGGTCATACTCCAAATGTGCACTTATTAGGATTCAACCTCAACTTGTACTTTTTCAGCCTCTCAAATAGCTTGTATAGGTGATTGAGATATTCCTCTTTGATTTGTGATCTTGCAATCATATCATCCACATATACCTATATTTCATGATGGATCATGTCATGAAACAAAGCTACCATAGCCTTTTGATATATTTCCCCTGCATTCTTTAATCCGAACGACATGACTTTGTAACAAAAGGTACCCTATTGCGTAACGAAAATGGTCTTCTCCATGTCCTCGGGAGCCATCCTAATTTTATTATAGCCAGAGAAACCATCCATGAAAGAGAAGACTTTATGATGAGTAGTGTTATCGACCAAGACATCAATATAAGGTAGAGGGAAATCATCCTTGGAACTTGCCCTATTCAGATCCCTATCGTCTACACACATATGAACTTTTCTGTCTTTCTTCAGAACTGGCACCATGTTTGCAACCCATTGGGGATAATATATCACAGCTAGGATTCATGCATCAAATTGTTTCATCACCTCAACTTTTATCTTTTCAGACATGTCAGGCCTCATGCGATGAACTTTTTGTTTGACAGGAGGACAATCTTCCTTTGTCGGCAGACGATTGTGATACGGTGGGAAAAACTGACTGTTTTTGGAATGTTGGTTCACGTTTTGCGTTTGTTTTTGCAAAATGTCGCGGTAAGCAAGAGTCGCCACCGACTTTTATTTTATCCAACAAGGAAAGGAAAAAAGCACAGAAAAATTCCTTTTTCGAGATATTTCTGAGTACGGGGGGTAGATTTATAGAAAGGGAAGGTATTAGCACCATTTCTCTCTGTAGTTATCTACAGGATCTTAGGTACTTGCTCGTCATTTTTAAAATGTTTTCTTTGTGCTTGTGGGTTTTGAAAAAAATTGTTTTTAACTTCGATTTAACTCTTGCTTTTGTCTTCAAGAGTGTAATGAAGTGTTTTTGAAAACTTGTTTGTAAAAGAGTGTAAGTGTGAGAAAAAGTTTGTTTTTGGATTAGCAAGTATCTAAGAGCTAATCTACCTACTTGAAAAAGGAATCGTTCTATGCTAATTTCCTTTGGACAATGTTATCCCACTATTAGTGAGTAGGTAGCACCGTCGTTGGAGTTTGAGGGTCAATTCGAAAGAGGGACATACGGTCACTAAAGCAACATTAGGATGTCTTAGCGGTAACCCTAATGTCTTAGATCATTTGTTCGAGGCAACAATATCTGAGGCAACCATTTCGAGGCAACTATGATCTTTTAGACAAGTGGGCGACCTCTAAAACAACCTATACTCAATGACCGCTTACGAAGGCAACCAAGTGGGATGTACCTTAGGAGTGCGCATGTGCGAGTGTGTTGATTTCAGTTATTTTTATCTTTGCACATGTTTAGGGTGATCTAATTGATTTTAGGTTAAACATTCATTCTTGTCATGCAAACCCTATTATCAAACATCTAGCAGTTGTATATTTGCAGAAGTTAAAGGTGCGAAATTTTAACTAAATTATTACAAGGCGTCAGGTATTTTACATCGCCAAAAGAAACCCTTTGAAATTTAAAAGCGGAAAAATAAGTATCCTAATTAATTATTACAAACTTGGAGCAGATATATTAATCGGATAAAGAAAAATAAAGCGCGCGATGCAAAATAAAATCGAATGCAAAATTAGGGTTTTGACTCTTTTAGTTAAAAGAAATGTTTTTTGTTGTTTTTATTTTTAAGAAAATAAATTAAATCCTAAAATTAAATGCTAAATTAATTATTAAATAAATTAAAAATAATAAATGACATATTTTTGGAGCTTTTGATATTTTTGGGAAGAAAATAAAATAAATGAATTAGGGTTAAAACCTATTAAATTCTAATTAATTTTAAATATTTACAAAATAAATTAAAGTTACATAATTAATCAACCTAATTATTTAATTAGTATTTATTAATAAAAATAAAATTCTGAAATTTAATTGGGTAAAAAATATTTTTGGTGATTTTTTGAAAAAAAGGAATTATTCTATTGGTTAGTATTCAAATTTAAATAAAATAAAATAATTAAATGGAAATAAACAAAATATAAATAAAGTAGAGAGATGGGCCTGTTTTTGAGGGTGTCAATAGCAAGAATGTTGGCCAAAATGTGCTGACCCATTTGACTTTTCTGATTCAGTGCATGTGCGTTCGACTGGCCTATGGTGTGCCTTCAATGCTGGCCACCAGATCTGGCCATCTGGCACGTTTGATGTGGAAGGTCCATGGTGGGTCTCAGGCTTAAGCGCATACTGGATTACCTGAAAACAAATAATATGGAGAAAATAGGGGGACCTGGGATTCGAACCCAGGTCCTGAGAAGAATTCCAATGCTATGCTTGCCACTACGCTGCTTGCCTTGCTTTGTTAATAGAATACAAATTAAATATAATATAAAAAAATGAGCGTTATTGGACAATAAAAAGAAAAAGGCGCGCTCGTTCAAACAAGCCAATGGATGGGTGACAACTCATCGTCCCCTTCCTCCATCCGTTGCTAAAAGTCTGCAACACCTATACCTACGGACGTTGGTCGTCACTACAGGTCATGTCCATTCCAAAGCCCCGTACAGGCCATGTAAATGGATTCTAAGATCATGGTTGAGCTCGTCTCATCCTCCTAATTGCAACCATGGCCATTATTAGGGCCAATTTTCCCTGAAACAAAAATCCCTAAAAATAAACACAAAACCCTAGCAATAGTGATCCATGATACATATCAGATAAATGAAATCGAGTAATACCAAAAGCTTGCAAATGATGTGTAGATTAAGAATATGCCATCAATACATATTAACAATGCCTAATTTTCAAAATACAAAATCAAGAACAGGGCGGCTTCGTGAATGACTTAAAGCGCATGGGAGGGTCTGAAAGCGTGTGGTTTTTCTTGCTTTAGATTCCTAAGATTGCCAGGAAACGATTGAGATAAGTGCTAAGCCTTGAGGATGCCTCTAAGAGTGATTTTGAATTCACACTTTTTCTTGATTTTTGCAAATTCTATTTGTGCTCTATAACTGATCTCCAACCTCTATTTTTGTCTCCAAACGACCCTTATGTACTGCACAATGTATTAGGGATGATTTCCTTGTCCAAATCTATCTCCATCAATGACTTTGAATTTGATTTGATTATACTTTTAAATCTTTCCAAAATTGGCTTGATTTGAATCTTTTTGTGCACACAAGCTTTGATACGAATTGGGAATGGTTCTAGCTGTCCAATGAAACCTGAAATCATCAAAAGATCTTTGGTTTTTAATATTTTTGATTTTATTTGATTTACTTTGATTTAAAATGAATTAATTCAAATAAAAACCAAATTAAATAATAAAAATATGATATAGACACATGGCCAAGGCTAGAGCACGTGGGCTATAATGCCAACTCAAAACAAGTGAAAAAGAATGGGCCCATTTGGCAAAATTTGAAGTTTTGGGCGTAGTTGACTTTTGGCAATTTTGCAAAAAAGTCCAACTTCAACAATGAATAACTTCCTTAATTTTAAACTTTTGGAGGTGTTCTTTGACTTTTTAGAAATCTTGAGATGTCCTCTAACCAAAATTTTTGGTCTCATCTCAATTTGATATTCCATGCTAATGTATGAAGCTTTGACAAAAAAAGTGTTTTTGTTGACTTTTCAAAATGACCTATAATGTCCTAATTCATAACTTCTTGTGAGTTCATATTTTGATCTTGGGATATGATGATGGATTATAGGGAATTTCATCCTCTTCAAAATGAGCTTTGGATGGGTCATTCCTCATAAAGTATGAGAAAGTTATGCTTGGTCAAAGTTGGGTTGACTTTTCCTATAAAACCCTAATTTAGCAACTTTTGAATCTTGATGAATTATGAGAAATACTTGATGAATCATGATAAACCCTTGATAAAATGATTAAATATACTTCAAAATGAGAATGTTGACAAAAAATCTTGAAGTTTGACTATATATAGGTCACAGTTGACTTTTTCCCTAGCACTGTCGATTTTTGGACTTTTGAGCAATTGATTGAGCAAACTTCCTCTGCAAGGCCTGAAACTTGACATGGATGATCTTGAGAACATATTAGGACATTGGTGAGCACTTGGGATTACTTGGACTCAAGTATCTTGATGCAAGATGAAGCCCTAGTTTGGGGAAGATTGCCTTATGAGAGAGCTTGTCTGACCAACTCTTGGGCTATCTTGAGCAACTTGGAGATCTTTCTTGAAATGTTTTGAGAAATATGAGAGGGAAAATTTTGGGGTACAACAACTGCCCCTGTTCAATCTTCTTAAACCTGAGGATGCAGATTGGCTTTCGTGTCTTTCGTAATCCAAAGGTGGAAGTGGATTTAACACTAGAGTGCCCAGAAATTTGCACTCGCATGAAGCGGTAATTGTCTTGTGATGCCAGGAATGGGCTTATAGATGCCATTTGGAGGGGCGTCGATCGCATAAGAGATTCCTTAGAAATAGCTTGTATACCTGTTATTGAGGAAGATTCCGCTGGGGAAGTCTGATCTTTCATGGAGAGAGATAGAAATTTAGGAGCTTCGTCGTCCGTCATTTTGCTGGTGAGTCGTCTCTGTTGATATTTAGGAACTTCAATCGTCCGTACTCAACTGAGGGAACAACTTTTGCTGAGATTTAGGAGCTCGTCTGTAATTCAACTGATTTTGTCGAGATTTAGGAGCTTGTCCGTAATTCAACTGATTTTTTCAAGATTTAAGAGCTTGTCCGTCTTTCAACTAAGCAACCATCTATTGAGATTTAGGAACTCGTCCATAATTCAACCGAGGAACATATATGTCGAGATTTAGGAACTCGTCCGTAATTCAACAACTTTGTTGAGATTTAGGAACTTGTCCGTAATTCAACCGAGGAAAATATCTGTCGGGATTTAGGAACTCGTCCGTAATTCAACAACTTTGTTGAGATTTTTTTATCCCTTATTTTTGCCCGAACCCTTTTGGTTCGCCGGGAAGCACTTATTTTTTCCTAGGCTAGTCAACCTAGCAGGTCTTTGATTATGCGTAGTATTTTTTCACTATGTCTGTATTGACGGGGTGAGGAAGGTCGTCACCATCCATGGTGGTTAGAATCATAGCTCCTCCTGAGAAAATGTTCTTAACCACTGTTGTACCCCAAAATTTGCCCTCCCATATTCATCAAGAAATTGCCAAGTCAAGTCACAAAATTCCCCAAGGGTTGTGCAGTGCAACTGTCTCCTATACAGTCAAAATTAGGGTTTGTGTTCTGATCAAGAAAATGAAGTTTTCAAGGACCCAATCAAGTCTCATATGCTTACAAAGATGGTCAAGCATCTTCATATCAAGTTTCAAGGCATTCAGCTCAAAATTGCACAGTCAAAACCCTAGATTGCACTACAGTCAACTGTAGGGGCAAAATGGTCATTTGACAGTCAAAAGTTCAAATTTTTGGTCAACATATCATTTTGAAGCCACAAACATCATTTGATCAATGCTTGATCATGATTCTCAAAATTTGGCTCAGAAATCATCAAAGATGCAAAAGTTACTATATTTGGACAGCTGAAAAAGTCAACTGAAATTGACCAGGGCATAACTTTCACATGGATTATCAGAAAAATTCCATCCAAAGCTCATTTTGAAGAGGAAGACATTTCCTATAACTCATCTTCATATTCCAAGTCCAAGAAATGCTCTCACAAAAAGTTATCAATTTCAACATTATAGGTCATTTTCAAAAGTCAACAAAAAGGGACTTTAAGTCAAAGGCCATAACTTGAGATTGGTAAATCAAAATGACATGGGACCAAAGGAATTGGTTAGAGGACTCAAAGACCTTTCCAAAATGTCCAAGAACATGAGAAAAGCTTAAAAATTGAGCAAGTTATGCCTTGTGGAAGTTGGGAAATTTTTAGGAATTTTGGAAAGTCAACTTTGATGCAAATGATCCAAAATTGCTAATGGGCCCATTTTTCTTCCATGATTCATCATTCTAAGCCTATGCACGACCACTTGGCCCAAAGGGAAGCATTTTCTCATTTTTTATTTATTTATTTGGATTATTATTTATATTAATTCAATTAAATTAATTAAATGTGTGAAAAATATCTAAATGAACCAAACAAATCTTTTTGTACACATTTCAAGGTCAATATTTCGTGCTTAGCCAATTATGGAAGGATTTGGTTTGATTTGGCATGATTGAACAAAATTGCACATGAAAAAGATTAAAAAAATCCTTAGAAAATCAATTATCCAAAATCATTATGGCAATGGATTTTATGCAATTTTCTTGACCTAAAAGCTTCTATACATATTCAGAATCACAACCCTAAGCAAAGAGGACTAGAAGCTGCGCCCCAAAAGCCATTGCAACATTGAAATTTTCTCTAAAAACTCAAATTCTGAAAAGCATCCTAGAGGTCGATCCAAGGCTCCAAACTTGGTTCAATAGCTTCCTTGACAATCTCTGAACGTGTGCCAATCCCTAACATCAACCAAAACGCAAAAAATTGGTATAATGACTCAAAACTGTACAGATGAAAACTTGGAGTCGTGCATCATGATTTAAGCATCTTTCTTAAGTTTTATTTGTTGATTCATGATTGTTATTTTGTTCTGATGCTAACCACACCAATTAATTTCGTTTTTGTGCAATATCCATGATTATGCCATTGATGCAGATTAGGGTTCTTCAACCTTAAAATTGGGGTTTTTGCAATCAGGCAAAATTAGAGGCTGGGACTAAGACCATTAAGTTCAACGCGTCTGGACGATTAGATTGATGTAGTCGCGATTAATTTATGATTCACATAGCGCTAATCGCTATTTTTCCATAGCCCACTTTCTGCAATGCGTTAAAAACCGTTGCTTAAGGTTTATGTTTCAGAAAAAAAGAAAGAAGATGATGACGTGTGGGGCGAAGAATGGAGGATTCAAACTTTCGCGCGCTGACTTCCACTAACGCGTTATGTTTTTATATTATTTATTTGATGTTATATGTTAAACGTAATCAAACTGGCGTAGTGGCACAGGTGTTGAGCTTGCAACGTCCCAGACCTGGGTTCGAGTCCCAGGTCTGTATAATGCTTCATGTTATTTTTCAACTCAAATTCCTATGCAGCGCTTCTGTGGAGACGTACCATATGCCATCCTGATCCAAGCACACACGTGTCCCAGACGACCACACAAAAGGCATAGATCCAAGGAGTACCATGTACCATAGTCAGACGCGTCACATGTTGCACAAAAAAGTCAATGGATTTCAAGCTATTGGGCCAGAATGCTAGGCCTATACCTCCTAAATTGGGGCCTGAACCCCCCCTGGTTTGCTTTTCTTTTCATATTTTATTTTTTTTTAATTGTTATGTTATTTGTTTTTTATTTGTTTTAATTAATTAATTATTTTTACAAAAATATGAAAAATATCATAAAATCAGAAAAAGGCAAAAAATGTAATATTTATTTTATTTTAATTATTTCCATAAATAAATTGCATGTAAGTATTTAGTTTAATTAGGTTATAATTTTAATCCTTTTAATAACTAAAATCCAAAAATAGAATTAGGTTTAATTTTTATTCTTCTTAATTTCCCTTTTTACAATAATATTGCTTATTTTATTTATTTTCTATAATTAAATTTTGCATGTAAATTAACTTAGATTTAAATTAGGATAAAACTTAATATTTTCACAATAAACTTAAAAAACATTAGAATTAGGGTTTGACGCTTCATTTTAATGTTAATTAATTATTCTTTCTATAAAATCTTAAAAAATACAAAAATACCAAAAACATTTAATTTTCATTTTTTATCTTAATTCCTTATTAATTCAATTTTTTGCAAAAAGGTCCAACGCCCATTGTTTTAATTATTTTATTTCGCGCATTTACTTTATTGCTTATTATAATTATGTAATTCTCCCAAAGCGATGTAACGATTCTATTTTTCGCACGTTTACTTTTGCTTTATTTATTTTCCGTCAAATCGGGTCCGGTTTAATTTTGGCGATGTGGACCCGCGCCCTTTGTAATAGTTTAGATTTATTTTCCCGCAAACTTTATAACTGTTAAATAAGCATGTAAGAATGAATGTCTTAATTAAAATCAAAACGTTAGATCACCAATAACCTGACAAGACAAAATATCTGAAAACGACACACGAATCGCACACACCACCCCTAGGGTACGCCTCACTGTTGCCTTGCCTCGAAAGGTGATCGTCGAGTAGAGGATGTCTTAGTAAGTCCTCATGATCCGAGAACCTGGCATGAGGGTAGCTTCTAAGGTGTCTTCCCATTGCTCTGGTGATCACCATGTCCCTAAAACTCGAATTGACCCGAACACCTCCAACGGTGGTGCTACCTACCTCTCAATGGTGGGATGGCACTACTTTAAAGGGCATTTACACAGACGAATTCCTTAGGGTAGGTAGGTTCTCAAGGATACTTGCTCTCTTCAAAACAAACTCAAAAAGACTTTTCACACCAACACATTTTCAAAAGCTTTCAAAGCAAATTTTTTCAAACACTCTGACGTACGAGTCGATCTGAAATTTTTCAAAGAAACTTTTTAAACCCACATTGAAAAGCAAACAAACCTTTTGAAAACACAATGAGCAAGTATCTAAGAGCCCATGGATAACCATGGATAGAAAGGGTGCTAACACCTTCCCTTTCTATAACCTACCTCCCGAACCGAGAGCAATCTCTATAAGGAATTTTTCTGTGCTTTTGTCCTTTCCATTTGGAGAAAATAAAAGACGGTGGCGACTCTTGCTTCCGCGACATTTCGCGAACCAGCGTTAAACAGTCAGTTCCAGATCCACCGATCACAACCACAAATGGCCCTTTGTAAGTAGGGGTCCATTTGCCCCTGGGATCACCTTGAGGTAAGATGATGCGCTTGATTACCAGATCCCCAACTTGATACTCTTGTCGTCTGACTTTCTTGTTAAATGGCTTGATCATCCGCTTTTTATACGTCTGACCATGACAAATAGTAGTAAGTCTCTTTTCATTGATTAAGTTCAGCTGATCAAGCTGGGTCTGAATCTAGTCATCTTCGCTCAAACTTGCATCCTTCATAATCTAAAGAGAGGGTATCTTAACTTCAATGGGCAAGACGACCTCCATACCATATACCAAGGAATAGGGTGTTTCCCCTGTTGATGTCTGTGCTGAGGTACGGTACCCATGAAGAGCAAAAGGTAACATCTCATGCCAATCTTTGTATTTCACCGTCATCTTTTGCACAATCTTCTTAATGTTCTTATTAGCCGCTTCAACAGCCCCATTCATCTTCGGCCGGTAGGGAGAAGAGTTGTGATGCTGTATCTTGAACCACATGCAGATCTCGGTGATCATCTTATTGTTGAGATTTGTACCATTGTCCATGATGATCCTCTCTGGTACACCATATCGACAGATCCGATTGTGCCGAATGAACCGTGCCACGACATTCTTGGTTACGGTAGCAAAGGAAGATGCTTCAACCCACTTTGTAAAGTAATCAATAGCTACCAAGATGAAACGATGCCCGTTGGATGCCGTAGGTCTGATCTCACCAATCATGTCGATGCCCCACATTGCAAAAGGCCACGGAGCTGTCAAGACGTTCAGAGGTACTAGAGGTATGTGCACCTTATCAGCATAGACTTGGCACTTATGACAGATCCGAGAATGATGATAACAGTCGGCTTCCATGGTGGACCAATAGTATCCTTCCCGTAGGATCTTCTTTGCCACGGTGTGTCCACTGGAATGAGTCTCGAAAGTACCTTCATGTAACTCTACCATAATCCTTTCTGCTTCGTTCTTATCTACACATCGCAGTAAGGTTGAATCATGGTTACGCTTGTAAAGAATGCCATTGCTGATGAATATCTTTGCTGCGAACCTACTCAGAAACTTCTTATCATTAACAGATGCACCCTTGAGGTATTCCTGAGCTTCAAGATACCTCTTCACCTCGTGAAACCAGGGTTTATCAGCTACCTCTTCAGTCTCAATGTCACAGCAATGTGCGGGTTCGTCCAACCTTTCAATGGTAATCTGGGGAGCCTCATTGTCCCATCTGACCTTGAACATAGAAGACATTATAGCTAGCGCACCCGCCAACTGATTATCCTCTCTAGGGAAGTGTTCAAAGGTTATCTCTTCGAAGTGTGGAAGCATAATCAATACATACTCCTTGTAGGGAATGAGATTTGGGTGTTTCGTATCCCACTCACCTTTGATCTGGATAATCACGAGAGCGGAGTCTCCGAATACACTTAATAACTTAATCCTTAGGTCAATAGTTGCTCGAAGACCCATAATGCATGCTTCATACTCCGCCATATTGTTGGTGCAGTTAAAACATAGTCGGGCGGTGAACGGAGTATGAGAGCCTTCAGGAGATATGATCACGGCGCCAATGCCATTACCCAAAGCGCTTGAAGCTCCATCAAAGTACATAGACCATCAGGATCCTTCCTCAGGTCCTTCATCCGGTCCAGGTGTCTCACAGTCAGTTACCAACATGATGTTCTCATCCGGGAATTCAAAGTTTATAGACTGGTAATCGTCTATTGCCTGATGTGCCAAATGATCTGCAAACACACTTCCCTTAATTGCCTTTTTGTTCGTATATTGGATGTCATACTCAATCAAGATCATCTGCTATTGCTATTCTTCTGGACAAGGCAGGCTTCTCGAAGATATACTTGATTGGATCCATCTTTGATATCAACAAAGTAGTGTGAGTCAGCATATACTATCTCAGCTGGCGAGCAGCCCATGCCAAAGCGCAACAAGTTTTCTCAGGCAACGAGTATCGGGTCTCGCAGTCGGTAAACTTTTTGCTAAGGTAGTAAATAACATGCTCTTTTCGGCCAGACTCGTCATGCTGCCCCAGCACACACCCCATTGAATTATCGAGTACTGTCAAGTATAAGATCAAAGGTCTCCCTTCAACTGGAGGCATCAGAATGGGAGGCTCTTGGAGATATTCTTTGATCCATTCGAAAGCGGCTTGACATTCATCATTCCATCTTACCACTTGATCTTTCTTCAGCAACTTGAAGATTGGCTCACAAGTAGCAGTCAGGTGCGAGATAAATCATGCAATATAGTTCAAACGTCCCAAAAAGCCCCTGACTTCTTTTTCTGTTCGGGGAGCTGGCATTTCCTGTATAGCCTTCACCTTTGCAGGATCCACTTGAATACCTTTGTCACTTATGAGGAAACCCAACAGCTTACCAGATCTCACTCCGAAGGTGCACTTGTTCGGGTTTAACCTCAGCTTGTAAACCTTCAACCTGTCAAATAGCTTCTGAAGATGGTCCAGATGTTCTTCCTTAGTCTGGGATCTTGCAATCATATCTTCAACGTATACCTCAATCTCATGATGAAACATGTCATGGAATAAGGCGACCTAGGCGCCCTGATACGTTGCCCCAGCATTCTTCAATCCAAAAGGCATGACCTTGTAGTAAAAGGTACCCCATTGAGTAACAAAGGTTGTCTTCTCCATGTCTTCGGGAGCCATTTTAATCTGATTATAACCGGAGAAGCCATCCATAAAGGAGAAGACCTTGTGTTGTGTGGTGTTGTCAACTAGAACGTCGATATGAGGCAGATGGACATCTTCCTTGGGGCTCGCCCTGTTCAGATCCCTATAGTCAACACACATTCGAACCTTACCATCCTTCTTCGGCACCGGAACCACGTTGGCAACCCACTGCGGGTAAGAAGTAACTGCTAGAAAACCGGCATCAAACTATTTCATAACTTCAGCCTTGATTTTCTCAGACATCTCTGGGCACATTCGGCGAACTTTCTGTTTCACTGGAGGACAGTCTTCCTTGGTAGGCAAGCGGTGAACCACAATATCGGTATCCAACCCAGGCATATCTTCATAAGACCAGGAAAAGATCTCAACATAGTCATGCAGCATCTGAATCAACCATTGCTTAACACTAGATTCCAGATTTGCACCATTCTTGACCTCTTTCTTGTCTACCTCTGTACCCAGATTTATCGTTTCCACTGGTTCTTCATGCGGCTGTATGGCCCTCTCTTCCTGAAGTAACAGTCTAGCAAGTTCACCAGGCACTTCGCAATCATCCTCACCTTCGTCCTCGGCTTGGTTGATCGGACTTTCGAAGTCATAACTGGCAGTAGCAGAGTCGTTATTAGTGGAATCCAGAGTGGATGTAGACCTGTATATGTGAGTGTGTGTAAAATAGCTGTTTTGCAAGATAAAAAGAAGAAAAACAAGGAGCACAAAATTTTAAATTCAAGAAACCGTCCGATGCTTTTATTAATGATATATAGAAATGACACACATAAAGCCCTCACAAACAAAGCCACAGTGTCTCGGGTAAGGCACTGGACCGTAAAGTTTAAAAATTGTTTGTTACAAATTCGAAACAAAAGTCTATTACTGTGTGATAAAAGAAATTGGAACAAAGTCCTTTTCGTCCAATTGCTTAGTCCGCCGTCGGTGGTTGGGTAAATCCAACTATCAAACTCAGACTCTTCATCATCGTCTTCAATCATATTCACTCCCGAATTACGGATAAACAGGGGAGGTCCTCCGATCCGTGCACGCCGAACAGCCCTTTGAGCTTCTCCAATGAAACCCAAACCGAACTTGTCAGTCTTATGTGTAAAATCATGGAGTTGGCCCCAATTCGCACACCCATATTTCTCAATAACAGCCCGGGCATCCTTGAAGGAAGCCATCTTCATTGGAGGATCTTTAGCAACAGTTTCAGTTGATGCCAGCGTCTGGGGGACTTCCTCAAAATGTTGACACGGGGTCTCAATGAACTCCCCGTCCATCTCCACATATCGGAAACAGTTGAGGTGGCTTACCATGTACTCCTCTTCTCCTCGTACCGTAACAATTTTCCCTTTCACCGGGTATTTCAGCATTTGGTGAAGCGTAGAAGTTACTGCCCCAGCTTTATGGATCCACGGGCGACCCAGCAAACAAGAATAAGATGGCCGAATGTCCATCACATAGAAAGTAGACGCGAAAATCTGGGAACCAACCTTAACCAGAATATCCACCTCTCCATGTACCATCCTCTTGGACTCGTTAAAGGCCCTAACCACAATGTTACTCGGCTTCAACACCAACCCTTCACAGTCCAACCGGTCTAACGCTTTCTTGGGTAAAACATTCAACGAGGACCCAGTATCCACCAACACGTTAGCTAGAGTTGTGCCCCTACACTCAATGGAGACATGCAGAGCGTCATTGTGATTCTTCCCCTTAGCAGTCAAGTCTGCGTCGGAGAAACCCAACCCATTATCTGTTGTATGACTAGCCACACAATCTTTAAACTGGTCAGCAGATGTCTCCTGCGGCACGTGCGCAGTCTTCAGGAAAGCAATCACAGCCTTAGCATGGGCCTCTGAACACAACAATAAAGATAACATAGAGATCTTCAACGAGGTTTTTCCCAGCTGTTCGACTACATTGTAGTCGCTTTTCTTAATAATCTTTAAAATTTCCTCTATCTCCTGTCTAGAGGCTTCAACAGTAATCTTCCTTGGTGCCTCCATCCGAGCAGGCTCACCGGTGATCCCTTTGCCCCGAGTATCGTATGACTCGGCAACAGGGGTAAGAATTGGAATTTGAATAGGGACAGTAGCAGATGTACCGGCAGGTGTAATAACAACAGGTTTCCAAACAGTTGGTGGAGAGATCTCAGGGGAGAAAAGTCTTCCGCTTCTGGTGACTTTACTAGATCCAACAATGTTGCTGACATCAGTATCAGCCTCTTTGTCTTTAAAATCTTGTTTAACCCCATGATAATACACATCAGCCCCGTAGTGCCATGGGACAGCCTTATCCGACGTATAAGGGATATGTTCAGGAATAGTAATAATCAAAGGAGCAATTCTCAGAACAGATGTAACTCTAACAGGCTTTCTCGAGGAAGCCTTGGAAGAATTGGCGGAAATGGTGATTATGGAAACTTCTTCAACAGGAACCACAGGAACAAAAGTTTTTTCGAACAAGATTTCCTTATTATCCATCAAGCATTGGACACCTGATTTCAAAAGATGGCAACCAGTAGGTAGGATGGAACACATACGACAACCTTCACCACAACCCGAAAATAAACCGGCTAACAGAATATTCTTCTTCACAGTCATCAATGGAGTAGCAATGTCTTCCATAGAGGATACAAACACATCATCATCCACAACAATTACCCCATGATTTGGCATTGGAGCAGTCATAACATTAGGTTTTTTCTGGCACTTCAAACTCAATCTCCTTAGCGTCAATTAGATCTTGTACCTTATTCTTTAAGGCCCAATAATTATTGGTATCATGCCCCAGGCTATCAGAGTGATAAGCACAACGGGCATTTGGATTGTACAGTGGTGAGGTGGTGTTGGGATTCTTCGGAGCTTCCCTCAGAATCACCAAGTTAGTCTTCAACAACTGTGGAAAAATTTGAGATAAAGACATGCTGATCCGGGTAAACTGCCTTTGAGGCCTCTCTTCCCTTGGCTGAGTGTTGCGTTATGTGGCAATAGTTGGTATTGAAATAACTACCGCATTAACTGCGTGGCGGCGCTCGGGTCGACCTTGGTTCCTAGAGCTATAAACTGCACTAGACTCCTTCTTGAAGGGCTTCTTCTTGGTACTTGACGAAGCACCTTTCTGTAACTTACCGCTCTGGATACCGGCTTCAACTCTCTCCCCAGTCATAATTAACTCAGTAAAACCTGACGATGAACTTCCGATCAAATGGTTGAAATACGGACCAAACATAGTCCACAAAAACATATCTACCAACTCCCTGTCAGCCAGAGGGGGTTGGACTCTACCAGCAAGGTCTCTCCACTTCTGAGCATAATCTTTAAAACCTTCACTCGCACCCATAGACATACCCTGAAGTTGGGTACGCGTAGGAGCAAGGTCGGCATTATATTGGTACTGCTTGTAAAAAGCAGCAGCAAGGTCCTCCCAGTTACGGATGCTAGCTCCTTCCAGTTGGTAGAACTACTCAAGTTGAGTCCCTGAAAGACTATCTTGAAAGAAGTGAATCCAGAGATTCCTGTCAGCAGTATACGGTTGAATCTTTCTAACATACGAGCGGAGGTGTAGCTTTGGGCAGGATACCCCGTCGTACTTAGCAAAGACTGGTGATTTGAACTTGTGGGGAATCACCACCCCAGATGCTAAACCCAACTCTCCAAAATCCAGTCCAGGTATCTTCTGGATCTCCATCGTGCTTAACCGGTCTTCAAGCTATTTGTATCTATCCTTAGCCGGAGGATACTGGTCTTCATCAAAGTCAGTCTCATTGTCAGAAACAACAGGGCTAGGAGCCCTCCTTTCTTCCTGATTTTCTCTCGCTCCAGATGAGTGAGATAAATCAACTTCTTCCTGCAACCAGTTTCCAAACCTGTGACCCATGTTCAGGAGGACTGTCTTCTTCTTCTTCTTCTTCTTCTTCTTCTTATCCTTCAAGATAAGAGTCTTCAGATATTTCTGCCCCTTGGCCAGGTTCGTGAAAATTTCCTGGAACTGAGCGTTTTGAGCTTGTAGAGCCTTGATAGCTTGGTCAGTGGATGTTTCAGCAGACATGATGCTGAAATAAACAGCGAAGAAGATAAGAGACCTGTAAGGGTACCCTATAATGAGGTGCATGGGAATGGAATGCATATGATATGATTTCATAGACTTTGGGAGATTCAAATTCGTAAACCAAAATAAAACACACTTTTATTAGATTAAAAACTTGAAACAATGTTTGAAAAATGCCCTTAAGGCGTTTACAAAAAAGAAATACTGAAAAGTAAATCAAAACTAGAAATAAGCAAAAGACATCAGCGCTTCCATGGTTGTTTTCCGTTGGTGCTGACATAATCGTTGAGGACCTTCTCATTCTCCAGCTGTCTTGTAAGCTTTAGAATCTTCCGCTCCTGCTCATGATACTTTTCTCTGTAAGTATCCCGCTCTTCTCTCAACTGCATCCAAGACCTCTTTAATTCCCCAATGTCAGTACGCATGTATGGGTGGAGGATGGTATGAGGAGCCCCTTCTTCATCAGTACTCTCAACAATTACCGGTAAGACAACTTCGTACGACATTCCCAGCTTTTGGGCACGGATTCGAACCCACCGGAGATACGGTTCCATCGGAAGAGAGGTCTTCATCCCTAACTCATGCGGATCAGACCTGTATACCCTATTCCAAGCTCGTATGAACCTGCGATGATGCTCCTCACTATCCCCTTAAAAGTCAAAGATAATTCTCATAATCAGCAACTCATGAGGACCGTCATTTCTAGCTCGCCCAAACTGTCGTAAGGCCAGACAAGGATTATAAGTGATCCCTCCCATAATTCCAAGTAGAGGAACATTGGGGTATTCTCCGCACCGGTTAATAACAGCTACTTCTTCCATGTCTTTAGTAGTCCAAATGATGTCCATATGAGCCAGGGACATAATTCTATAGGCCCAACCCATACATTCCTTGTTCTTCAAAACAGATTTGGGGAGGTGAGAAATAAACCACCTCGCCACAATGGTGCACAACACATAAGGGTTCCCTATTTCCGAGCAGTACGGGCATAAAGAGCGTGCAGGATGTCACCTAAGAGAGTGGGCACGGGATTACGGGACATGAAGATCTTCACTGTGTTCACGTCGACGAAAGAATCTGAATTAGGAAACAAAACCAGACCATATATGAGAAGATCCGGGATGTCTTCGAATGCTTGAAAATCCAAACTGTCCCAAAACTGATTAGCCTGATCAACCAAGAACTTAGCCAAGAAGCCTTTTGTACCACTCTGAGTCTACCAATTAGACATTACCTCAGCCTTTGTCAGATGTAGGGTTGTAGCAACATCCTCTGGCCTAAGAGCTTTCTCCCAACCTGTAAATGGCGTCTGCTCTAGAATAGAAATACCAAGCAAATCAGAGAATTCTTCCAAAGTAAGGACCAACTGATAGTCTGGGAAGGTGAAGTAGTGGTGCAGTGGGTCAAAGAACTGGCACAAGACACTCAACATCTGCTCATCCATCTTGGAAGTGACCAAACCAAGGAGGTGACCATGTTTTCTGATGAAGGAAGAAGTATCGGGGACCCTTGCAACCAAATCTCTAAGCTGAGTAGGAATCTATACAAAGCTGATCCGAATAGCGTTTCTACGCATAGAGGCCATGACCTACAAAACAGAACAAAGATGAATCCCATCTGTCTTTGAAATGGGTTAGTCTGATGCAAGATGCATGCAATGTCATGATGCATGATGTTATGATAGAAACACACTACAAGTATTCACAGATAGTAAACATGGTAAGGGCAAGCAAGTCACACAATAACCCTTAGATTTCAGGCTGGCATGGAGTTTAGGTATTACCCTCTTTCAGTTTAGTTGGTTCAACATGTCCTAGTAATAGTAACCGGGTTCTAGAGGATCTCAATATCACTGACCACCCTCGATCGGTCATAATTCCAGTTTGGAAACCTTTTCTTGCGGCTGGAATCATCGCGAGAGTTTGATCTCAATGAGTGTAGCATACTGCTACTTTTCTATGGCCAAGTTGGTCAATTATAGGTTCTAAGGTCAGTTGGTGCTTAATGACCCCTTAGCTGACCCATATTCTCCTTGTTCCACCACAAAGGATATCGGTACAAACTAAAGTGCCACACCAACGTAGCTACTGCTTCAACCGTATCGGTCTACGCCATACAGTTCCCTCACAGTCTATTGCTACTTACCTAAAAGGTATCCCCAGATCCAGGTTAGGATCTATAGGAACTCCGATTCAAACCCACAAAGATAAAGCATACAAATCAAGCAATTGAAAAAATTATGATGAACTATTCCGAAGGTATACCCCACTTATAAAATTATCCCTAGCAGAGTCGCCAGTTCTATGATACGGTGGGAAGAACTGACTATTTTTGGAATGCTGGTTCGCATTTTGCGTTTGTTTTTGCAAAATGTCGCGGTAAGCAAGAGTCGCCATCGACTTTTATTTTATCCAACAAGGAAAGGAAAAAAGCACAAAAAAATTCCTTTTTCGAGATATTTTTGAGTACGGGGGGTAGATTTATAGAAAGGGAAGGTATTAGCACCCTTTCTATCCGTATTTATCTACGGGCTCTTAGGTACTTGCTCATCATTTTTAAAATATTTTCTTTGTGCTTGTGGGTTTTGAAAAGTTTTGTTTTTAACTTTGATTTAACTCTTGCTTCTATCTTCAAGAGTGTAATGAAGTGTTTTTGAAAACTTGTTTGTAAAAGAGTGTAAGTGTGAGAAAAAGTTTGTTTTTGGATGAGCAAGTATCTAAGAGCTAATCTACCTACTCGAAAAAAGGAATCGTTATATGCTTATTTCCTTTGGACAATGTTATCCCACTATTAGTGAGTAGGTAGCACCATCGTTGGAGGTTGAGGGTCAATTCAAAAGAGGGACATACGGTCACTAAAGCAACGTTAAGATGTCTTAGCGGTAACCCTAATGTCTTAGATCATTTGTTCGAGGCAACAATATCCGAGGCAACCATTTCGAGGCAACTATGATCTTTTAGACAAGAGGGAGACCTCTAAAACAACCTATACTCAATGACTGCTTACAAAGGCAACCGAGTGGGATGTACCTTAGGAGTGCGCATGTGCGAGTGTGTTGATTTCAGTTATTTTTATCTTTGCACATGTTTAGGGTGATCCAATTGATTTTAAGTTAAACATTCATTCTTGTCATGCAAACCCTATTATCAAACATCTAGCAGTTGTATATTTGCAGAAGTTAAAGGTGCCGAATTTAAACTAAATTATTACAAGGCGTCAGGTATTTTACATCGCCAAAAGCAACCCTTTGAAATTTAAAAGCGGAAAAATAAGTATCCTAATTAATTATTACAAACCAAGAGCAGATACATTAATCGGATAAAGAAAAATAAAGCACGCGATGCGAAATTAAATCGAATGCGAAATTAGGGTTTTGACCCTTTTAATTAAAAGAAATGTTTTTTGTTGTTTTTATTTTTAAGAAAAGAAATTAAATCCTAAAATTAAATGCTAAATTAATTATTAAATAAATAAATTAATTAAAAATAATAAATGACATATTTTTGGAGTTTTTGATATTTTTGGAAGGAAAATAAAATAAACGAATTAGGGTTAAAACCTATTAAATTCTAATTAATTTTAAATATTTACAACATAAATTAAAGTTACCTAATTAATCAACCTAATTATTTAATTAGTATTTAGTAATAAAAAATAAAATTCTGAAATTTAATTGGGTAAAAAATATCTTTGGTGATTTTTTGATAAAAAGGTATTATTCTATTGGTTAATATTCAAATTTAAATAAAATAAAATAATTAAATGGAAATAAACAAAATATAAATAAAGTAGAGAGATGGGCCTGTTTTTGAGGGTGTCAATAGCAAGAATGTTGGCCCAAATGTGCTGACCCATTTGACTTTTCTGATTCAGTGCATGTGCGTTCGACTGGCCTATGGTGTGCCTTCAATGCTGGCCACCAGATCTGGCCATCTGGCCATCTGGCACGTTTGATGAGGAAGGTCCATGGTGAGTCTTAGGCTTAAGCCCATACTGGATTACCTGAAAACAAATAATATGGAGAAAATAGGGGGACCTAGGATTCGAACCCAAGTCCTGAGAGGAATTCCAATGCTATGCTTGCCACTATGCTGCTTGCCTTGCTTTGTTAATAGAATACAAATTAAATATAATATAAAAAATGAGCGTTATTGGAAAATAAAAAAAAATGCGCGCTCGTTCAAACAAGCCAATGGATGGGCGACAACTCATCGTCCCCTTCCTCCATTTGTTGCTAAAAGTTTCCAACACCTATACCTACGAACGCTGGCCGTCACTACAGGTCATATCCATTCCAAAACCTCGTACAAGCCATGTAAATGGATTCTAAGACCATGGTTAAGGTCGTCTCATCCTCCTAATTGCAACCATGGCCATTATTAGGGCCAATTTTCCCTGAAACAAAAATCCCTAAAAACAAACACAAAACCCTAGCAATGGTGATCCATGATACATATCAGATAAATGAAATCAAGTAATACCAAAAGCTTGCAAATGATGTGTAGATTAAGAATATGCCATCAATACATATTAACAATGCCTAATTTTCAAAATACGAAATCAAGAACAGGGCGGCTTCGCGAATGACTTACAGCGTGCGGGAGGGTCTGAAAGCGTGTGGTTTTGCTTGCTTTAGATTCCTGAGATTGCCAGGAAATGATTGAGACAAGTGCTAAGCCTTGAGGATGCCTCTAAGAGTGATTTCGAATTCACACTTTTTCTTGATTTTTGCAAATTCTGTTTGTGCTCTATAACTGATCTCCAACCTCTATTTTTGTCTGCACACGACCCTTATGTACTGCACAATGTATTAGGGTTGATTGCCTTGTCCAAATCTCTCTCCATCAATGACTTTGAATTTGATTTGATTCTTCTTTTAAAGCTTTCCAAAATTGGCTTGATTTGAATTTTTTTTGTTCACACAAGCTTTGATACGAATTGGGAATGGTTCTAACTGTCCAATGAAACCTGAAATCATCAAAAGATCTTTGGTTTTTAATATTTTTGATTTTATTTGATTTAATTTGATTTAAAATGAATTAATTCAAATAAAAACCAAATTAAATAATAAAAATATGATATGGACACATGGAAAAGGCTAGAACACGTGGGCTATAATGCCAACTCAAAACAAGTGAAAAAGAATGGGCCCATTTTGCAAAAATTGAAGTTTTAGGCATAGTTGACTTTTGGTAATTTTGCAAAAAAGTCCAACTTCAATAATGCATAACTTCCTCAATTTTGAACTTTTGGAGGTGTTATTGGACTTTTTAGAAAGCTTGAGATGTCCTCTAACCAACCCATTTTGTATAATCTCGATTTGATATTCCATGCTCATGTATGAAGCTTTGACAAAAAAGGTGTTTTTGTTGACTTTTCAAAATGACCTATAATGTCCAAATTCATAACTTCTTGTGAGTGCATATTTTGATCATGGGATATGAAGATGGATTGTAGGGAATTGAATCCTATTAAAAATGAGCTTTTTATGGGTCATTCCTCATAAAGTATGAGAAAGTTATGCTTGGTCGAAGTTGGGTTGACTTTTCCTGCAAAACCCTAATTTAGCAACTTTTGAATCTTGATGAATTATAAGCAATCCTTAATGAATCATGATCAAACATTCATAAAATGATGAAATATAATTCAAAATGATAACGTTGACAAAAAATCTTGAAGTTTGACTGTATATAGGTCACAGTTGACTTTTGCCCTAGCATAGTCGATTTTTGGACTTTTGAGCAATTGATTGAGAAAACTTCCTCTGCAAGGCCTGAAACTTGACATGGATGATCTTGAGAACATATTAGGACATTGGTGAGAACTTGGTATTACTTGGAATTAAGTATCTTGATGCAACATGAAGCCCTAGTTTGGGGAAGACTGCCTTAGGAGAGAGCTTGTCTGACCAACTCTTGGGCTATCTTGAGCAACTTGGAGATCTTTCTTGAAATGTTTTAAGAAATATGAGAGGTCAAATTTTAGGGTACAACAACGATGAACTACAATATTGGTATCCAACCTTGGCATATCTTCATACAACCAAGCAAACACTTCCATATAGTCATGCAACATTTGAACCAATCTGCTCTTGACACTGTTTTCCAAGTTAGCGCCGATCTTAACCTCTTTCTTGTCTGTATCGGTGCCTAGATTGATGACTTCAATTGACTCTTCATGCGGTTGGATAGCTTTTTCCTCTTGCAATAGAAGTCTGGCTAATTCTCCCGGTATTTCACAATCTTCCTCGCCTTCGTCTTCGGCTTGGTTAATTGGACGTTCGAAGTCATAGTCGGCAATAGTAGAGTCATTGTCAATGAGATCCAGAATGGATGAGGACCTGCAAGAGTGTGTGTGTGTGTGTGTGCATGTAAGATACATGGCTATTTTGAAAAACATATTTGCAGAAAAAGAAAGACAATGAGCACAAAGATTTGAATGCAAAAGTCCAATGATTTGTATTGAATGATCATATGATAAAATGAACATAAATAAAACCCTTGACAAATGGACCATAGTGCCCCGGGCTAGGCACATGGCTTAAAAGTCATTGTTTAATATTACAGGCAAAATGTTCTTGAATTAATAGAAAGAAATAAACAAGTAATTACTCCCCAATGAAGGAGATGGGAACAAAGTCCTTTGCGTGCCAATTGTTGAGCTTTGTTGTAGTAGGATATACCCATTCTTCAAATGCACATTCATCATCAAAATGACCTGCATCATTAACTCCATGACTTCCAATACAGAGAGGGGGCTTCCCTGCATGAGCGTGCCTCACTTCTTTCTGAGTCTTGATAGTGAAACCCAAACCACATTTGTTTGCTTTGAATGAGATCTCGGGGAGTTTCCCCCAAGTATCACAGATTCCTTCTTCAACTGCAGTACGAGCATCTTTAAATGAAACCATCTTTGGCACGACCCTAAAAACTTTGGACACATCAGAGGAAAAAGTCTGACATGGGGTTTCTATAAATTCGTCATCCATCTCCATATATTTGAAGGAGTTGAGGTGACTTACCATGAACTCCTCCTCACCACAGACAGTGACAATCCTTCCTTTGATCGGATACATGAGATTTTGATGAAGGGTTGACGTTACTGCCCCTGCTCCGTTGATCTAAGGGTGCTCCAACAAACAAGAGTAAATAGGACAGATGTCCATGATGTATAAGGTAGAGTTGAAAATCTGTGAGCCCACCTTGATCGAGAGATCCACCTCTCCATGAACTGTTCTTTTGGACCCATCGAAAGCCCTTACAATAATATCACATGGTTTCAAAACTAGTCCTTAATTGTCTAAACGGTCCAAAGCCCCCATGGGTAGCACGTTTAAAGAAGAGTCAATGTCAATCAAAACATATGCTAGGGTAGTCCCCTTACATTCAATAGAATCATGCAGAGCTTTGTTATGGTTCTTTCCCAGTGGTGTCAGATCAGCATCTGAGAACCCCAAACCATTGTCGACCGTCAAGCTTGCCACATAATTTTAAAACTGGTCTGTCGTGGTCTCATGAGGGACACGAGCCTTCTTCAAGAATTTGATTAACGCCCGAGCATGAGCATCAGAACAGAGTAGCAAAGATAACATAGAAATCTTGGAATGGGTTTTCCTCAACTGCTCCACTATCTTGAAATTTCTCCTTTTTATAATTTTCAATATCTTATCTATTTCTTGAGCGGAAGTTTCCTCAGCAGCAATATCTTTTACGAGTATTCTTGTCTCAGCAGACTCAACTACTTTCTCCTTTCCCCTTGTGTCAGCACTAGGCTTAGCAGTGGTGATGCAGACATGTGCCTTTGTAGTAGTTGGTGGTGAGATTTTGGGTGAAAAGATTCTCCCAGTTCTGGTCACCTTACCAGAGCCAATAATGTTACCAATGTCATCAGCTTTGCTTTCTTCAATCCAAGTGTCTTGCTTTATTCCATGGTAAAACACCTCAACACCATAGTTCCATGGCACTGCTTTGTTGGAAGAGTACGAAATTGGCCTGGGGGTGATAATTATCAGAGGAGAAACAATCGATTCATTTGAAATCCTGATAGAACCCTTGGAGGAGATCTTGAGAGGCTTGTTTGAGATCGTTATGATGGAGAGGTCTTCAATCTTATTGGTCAAACTTTTGGCGAATGGAGTCTTCTGAAATAGGATCTTGTGGTTATTCATCAGGAGTTGAATTCCTTCCTTCATCCCTTTGCATCCATTGAGTTGTGTTGCATAGCAATCACAATCCTTCAAACAACCATGGAAAATCATGGCTTTTAGCAGATTCCTTTTGATAATGTTTAACGGAGTAGTCAAGTCTTCGATGAAGGAAACAAAATTGGTGTCTTCAACGACATTGACACCCTTGCCATGATTTGGCATAGGCGTGGTGATTAAATTAGGAGTTGGAGGAGGATCAAATTCAATGGTCTTGTTGTCTATTAAGTCTTGAATTTTATTCTTCAGTGCCCAGCATTGGCTAGTCTCATGCTCGGTACTATTCGAGTGATATGCACACTTGGAGTTCGGATTGTATATAGGTGAAGAGGTATCTGGATTACCCAGAGGATCACGCAGTGTCACCAAATTAGCCTTTAACAGGTGTTGTAAGGCTTGGGATATCGGCATTCCTATCCTTGTGAATTGTCTTCGCGGAGCCTCAAACCATTGATGATTGGAAGATTGTCTTTGAATAGGTGGTGGGTTGGAAATCCAGACAGCATTAACGGATGAATGGTCATCCTTCTTGGTACGGGCCCTTACCCCATACACAACATTGATTTCTTTCTTCCCGGTAAAAGGTTTCTTTACGTGATTGGAGGTGGAAGCAGATGTTATGGGAATCTTCCCGCTTTTGATACCACTTCCAACTCTTTCACTGGTTAAGATCAGCTCGGTGAAACTGGAAGAAGAACAACTAACAAATAAGTTGAAAAATGGACCAGATAAAGTGCACATAAATATATCAATGTTCTCCTTGTCAATTAATGGAAGTTGGATCCTACTGGCAAGATCCCTCCACTTTTGAGCGTACTCTTTGAACCCTTCACTCTTACCCATTGTCATGTCTTATAGTTGAACTCTTGTCGGTGCTAGGTCGACATTGTATTGGTAGTATTAGTGGTAGAAAGCGGTGGCTAATTCTTCCCATGTATGGATACGGGAACTCTCCAATTGGTAGAACCACTCTAGTTGCGTCCCAGGCATGCTTTCTTGAAGAAAATGAGCCCAGAGTTTTTTGTCGATGTTGTGCGGTTGTATTTTGCTCACATATTACTTTAGGTGAAGTTTTGGGCAGGAAACCCCATCGTATTTAACGAAGACCGGTATCTTGAATTTGTGGGGAATGATAACCCCAAATATTAAACCCAAATCATCAAAATCCAAATCGGGGACGGCTTGAATCTCAACGGCCTTCAGTCTGTCCTCTAGCTACTTGTACTTAACATCGGCAGGAGCATAATACTCGTCAAAATAATCCTCATCATCAGATGCTTGATCATCGATACACCCAGCCTGGGTACTCTTTGCTTCTCCAATTTGATTTTCGTCTTCCTCGGATGAGTCTTCCACTACAGGTATCTGACGGATCGGCTCTCTGAATCTTCTACCCATGTTGACTAGGGATTTCCTCTTTGGTTTCTTTTTGGCTTCTAGTAACACCATTAAATCTTGTTGCCCCTTGGCCAGGGTCAACAAAGTCTCTTGAAACTAAGATTTTTGTGCTTGTAGGTCCTTCACTATTTTCTCAATATCCATCTTACTGAAATAAACAACAGAGAGATAAGGAAATATGTCGTGGAAAACCTCTTATGTTATGATGCATGGAAGATGTGTATGAAAATAATTTCAAGGATTTATGAAATCTAAATTTGTATAGACAAAGAGTGAACAAACATTAATTTCCATTAATTAGTTCAAAATGATTACATCGTGCCTCTTGGTCTTACAAAATAAATCTCTAAGATAAAAGGTTGAACGCATTCTCTTTGGTGCAAGATAAGCGTTCAAGCTTTGATCTTCATGTAGTTGCTTTGTAAGCTCCAAAACCCTTTTCTCGCTAGCGTAGAATTGAGATTCGAAGGTATATCGTTCTTCCTTTAGCTGAATCCAACCTTTTTGCAAGTGTTCAAGAGAAGTAGGCATGTCGGGATGGAGGATAGTGTACGGGACATCTTCTTCAGCCACAGGTTCCATAATAACTGGTAGGATGAAGGGATAAAGCATCACGAGCTTCTGAGCATAAGCTCATACCCACCTAAGATAAGGCTCGAGGGGAATAGAATTCTTGTGTCCCAGCGTCTTACTATCCACTCTGCTCACCATCCTCTAAGCTCGTACAAACCTCTGACGGTAGCCTTGATCGTTGCTCTCGTAGTCGAATACCACTCCTTGGATGAGCATATCATGAGGACCATCTCTTCGGGCATATCCAAACTATCGTAAGGCTAAGAAAGGATTACAAGTGATACCTCCCCTAATGCCAAGTAAAGGGACATTAGGTAATTCCCTACAACGGTCGATGATAGTAACAGTCTCTAAGGATCGAGAACACCAGTGAATATCCGAATGTCTGAGTGACACCAAACTTTGTGACCACCTCAAACCTTGCCCGTTCTTCAACATAGACCGGGGAAGATGCTAAATAAACCATCTATCCAAAAGAGGAGTGCAACACATGAGGATCCCTCTTTTCCTGATAGTGCGAGAGTGGAGAGAATGTAGGATATTTCCTAACAAAGTAGGAACCAGATTGTGAGATATGAAGATTTTGACAGGATTCACATCTATAAGTTGGTAAGGGTTGGGAAATAACACCATCCCATAGATGAGAAGGGCCAAGATTTCTTCAAAAGCTTGTAAATCCAAAGAGTTCCAAAAATCTTGAGCTTTTTCAAACAAGAACTTGCCTAAGAACCCTTTGACACCACTCCTTGTTTCCCAATTAGTCGTGACATCAGATTGTTGCAAGTGTAGTGCTCGGGAAATCTCTTCAGGGCTTAGATCTATTTCCCTACCATTGAGGGTAGTTGATTGAGAATAGGAATCCTCAAGATTTGATAGAATTCTTCCATAGTAGGTACAAGCTGGTAAACAGGAAAGGTGAAGTAATGATGCAAAGGATCGAAGAATTGGAAAATCACCTTCATCATATCTTCATCAGTGCACGAGGTAACCAAGTTTAGGAGGCGACCATGTCTTTCAGTGAATTAAGAATTCTCAGGGACCCTTGATGCTAAATCTTTGAGTTGAGAAGGAATTATTACGATATTGACTTGGATAGTATTCCTGCGGATAGAAGCCATGTCCTACAAAACAGAACAAAGATAAATCCCAATAATCCTTGAAATGGTTAGTGAGAATGTTTATGATGTCATGATGTTTATGATGTTATGTACAAATTAACATATACACACAAGGCAAACAATTCCTTAGGTTTTGGCTTGCATGGAGTCTTTTAGGTAAGTACCCACTTGAAGTTTAGTTGGCTCAACCTGTCGTAGTAATAGTAACCGGGTTCTAAGGGATCTCAATATCACTGATGTTTCTTTTCGGGCATTATTTTAGTGCAAGCCTCTTTAATGACGACGAAAATATCCCGAGAAGTCCGATCTCAATGAGCGTAGTATCGAGTATCAACCAACTTCAGACTGCACCAAATCCGACTATCTCACTACTTCCTAATGGCCAAGTTGGTCAAGTAAATGTTATAAAGTCAGTTAGTGCTTCATGACACCACACAGCGGCCCAGTGTTCTCCTTGACTACTAAAGGGATACCGGTACCCACAAATGTGTCACACTAATGTAGCTATTTCTTATACCATGTCGGTATACCCCGCAAAGTTTCCATAACGTATTGCTACTTACCTATAAGGTATGCCAGATTCGGGTAGAGGATCAAAATAAACCCAAACAAGGAACCAAAATGTAAAGCAAGAAAGTCAAACAATGAAAGTAAATAAAGGTGATCTAGACCTAAGGTAACCCCACTCTTAAGCATGTCCCAAGTAGAGTCGCCAGTTCTGTAATACAGTGGGAGAACTGACTTGGGGTGTTTTGCGTTTTATCACAATTGTTGCGGTTAGAAAAAGTCGCCACCGACTTTTCTTTTATCCAATAAGGAAAGGCTAAAAAGAACATGAAATACCTTTGAGATTATTTCTTGAGTTCGGGGGATAGAGTATGAAAAGGGAAGGTGTTAGAATCCTTTTCATCCATCATTATCTATGGGCTCTTAGTTGCTTGCTAGATCACTTGCTTTTGTTTGAAAATGTGCTTTGTGATGGTTTTGAGAGTATTTTTGAAAAGGCGCCTTCATTTAGGAAAACTTTGTAATGATTCTCGATTTGGTGAAAATGCATACAAAGTGTTGTATTTTTTAAAATATTTCATGTTTTGAAAGTGTTTGATGTGTGTTTGTTTTGAAAGTGTTTGGTGTGTTTGTTTTAAAAGCGAGCAAGCAACTAAGAACGTTTCTACCTACTCAAAAGTCTTTTGTTCATTTCTCTCATTTCCTTTGATATTGCTATCTTACCATTGATTGTTAAGAAGCCTTATCTTTGGATGTAAAGGGACGGGCGTGGGTCATCGTATAGTCATGATAACAATGTTGTGAGATATCTTAGCATATCTCTTTAAGGGACTAAGATCATTTGAAAGGAAACCTTCAAAGCGTGATCGAGGGACTATGATCTTGTATTTTGATTGATTTTGCTAAGACATCCCACATGCGTAACATGACCATTTTTTAGGCAACAAGTAGAGTTGACCTTAGGGGTGCACGTGTGAATAGTGTATTTGATTTGAATGCATTATTTATCTTGAATTAGGTTCATCTACTTGTTAATTTTATCTTTCCATACAAACCCTAATTTACTAGCATTGATATTAAAGCAATAAATTGCGGAAAGTAAATTTACTACGCTATTACATCATTTGGGGATGGGGTATACAAATTTACAAATGGGGATTGCAAGAAATTAATCCTAATTATCTATTACAACCATATTGAAACTTGAATAATGTACAAGAAATGAAAATATAATGTGCAAGGATGTAAATGGAAATAAATGGATTTTTGTTTGGTTTTGAGGAAAGGGTTTGGTTTTTACATAATTAACTAAAAGAAATAAATAATTAAGTTAAGAAAGTTAAACATAAATTAATTAAGAAAATAAAATAAAATTAGAAATCATTTTTAGGGTTTTTTAGAAAAGGGTTTAAGTTTAATCAAAATAGTATGGAAATTAATTAATTAAAAGAAATCCTAAATTCTAAATTAATTTTAATTAAAAGAAAATAATTAACCTAAATCTAATTATTAATTTATTAATAAAAAAAGAAATTAAGTTTGTTTAAGAAAATAATTTTTGTCTTTTTGTTTTTAAAGGGATAAAATGCAAATAATAAATAAAAATATATTTTTAGAATTTTTGATTTATTAAATAATAATAATAATAATAATAATAGTAATAATAATAATAATAACAATAATAATAATAAAAATAATAAATTAAACAAAATATGAAAAATAAAGCCAGGAGGTACAAAATGGAATTTAGGGTGTTTAGGAGTAAAACAGTTTTTTTTTAGTTTGGCCCAATGGTGTTTTTGTAATCAGAAAAGTAAACAAAAATAAAAAGAGAGAAAGTTGGGCCTGTGTTGTGACAAGCAGGCAGGGGGGGAGGGTGAGTCTTAGTAAAAAAAACAAGGCCCAATGGCCTTAGGCCCAGGCGTGCATGGTTGGAGCAAAAAGAGAGAAAATGTTTAAAAAAATATGAAGAAAGGCAGCGGTGGGGGTTGAACCCATGACCTTGACCATAAACGTGTGTTGCCTTACCACTGGGGTGGCTATACATCTATTAACTTAAACAAAACCATAAATATATATTATAAATCCACTCCTAGAAATGAACTTCATCTTCAACCTCCAGCCAGGGTCCCTGTAACTCATTCATTTCTCATCCATTCTCAAAACTTCCAACACCAAACTTGTTAGAAATTTTACCAGAATTCCAGAAATGTAAACAATTTGGACTAAAAATCAAAGATGGACATGTATTTCTAAAAGTACCAAATCCTGACCTAACTTTTTTCAGAGATTCAAACTTAAAATTCTCTAAGCTCAGGCAATATAAATGAAAACTATAGACATGTACAGCTTCAGGGCAATGATATCTATATTTTGTGTTTGCAAATGCAAGCCTAACAATGCCTAAATGAAGAGATGAATGTTAAGAAAAATACCTCTAGAACTGAAAATCGTGAAATGAGTTTGAGCTGCTTTCAAGGAGTTGTGACGATCAAATTAGCTTCCTCAAGTTCCCAGGAAGCTAATGCAATTCTTAGCTTGAACTATGGATGTCTTGAATGGTCTGGAAAAGCCAAGATGCAAGCTCTATTTTTTGGTTATGGGATGATGGTTTGTAGATGATGTTTAGGAACTTTTGGAAGTGAAAAGCCAAGAAACGCACGAGTGGATTAGGTGTTTGGGATTTCTGGCCAAAAAGTGCAACAATGGAGGTTGTTTATGAAATCTTGACTTTGAGAGGGTTTGAGGGCTTAAGCATTAGTGTGTTAGCTTGAAAATTGTGTATTTATTTTTAGGCAAGAGGTTTCAAGTGTTACAACAACTCAGAATTTGAATTCTCAAGATGTGGCAACTTTACTTGTTTTTGAAGCAATGTTGAAACATCTTGTTCCAAGACATGGTACAAGGCTGTATAGAGTGGTTAAAACTTAAAACATGCTTGCTTTTGGTTTATAGGGGTTGTGTGTCCAGAAAGAACAAGTGCAGGGCTCAATGCAAGTTGACTTTTCATAAAGCTTGGTTTTCAAAAATGGAAGTGGTGACTTTATTCCTTAAATGGCAAGGTGTATTGGACAAAGCTTAAATAAAGTGGTTCATAGCTCAAAAGCTTGTTAAATCTTATGATTAAGGATAGATACACAAGTTAGAGGTCCTGAAAAGTGGGATTATGCAGCATTTCTTGGAATTGATCAAATGTTCATCATGAAAATGACTTGAAAAACAAGTTTGAAACCCTAACTTCTTGCCTTCGACTCTCTTAGCTCAAGTATGATATCAATGTGTTCTTGGACATTTTGGAAATCTTGTAACATCCCCTACAACCTTTATGTTGGACATTTTTGAAGATTCAATTTGGAACTAGGTGAAAAGTTGCCATGAAGTTAGGTAAAAATCCTGACTAACTAGAGCAAAATTTCACTGTCTTTTTTAGTTTCATGGACATGTCTTCATAAATTCATAACTTGAAATCCAAGCATTTATAGAAAAAGTTCTTCCCTACAATGTTTTAGATCTAATTTATACCTACAACTTTCATGTTGGAAGTTTTGCTTGAATCATCTTGCATCATGGTGGAAATTTGGCATAAAGTTATGAAAAAATGATAATTTTCTAACACTTAGAAAAATTTCTAAGTCTTAGAATTTTGACTTTTCAAAGATAACTTTGACTTTTCTAATTGTTGATGAACAAGTTTCATATTTTTATATGTCTTGATGAAGTATGATTTTTGAAACTTGATTTTGATCAAAAAGTCGAAGTTTGACTTTTCAGTGTAAAGTTGACTTTTCATCAGTTGACTGAAATTCATTTGTCAATCCAAATTATCTTGAGAGGTGATTTGAACTATGAAATTAGGTCAAGATGGTGAATTTCAATCCTTGAGATCATGTCTTAAACCACTAAGTCATTTTCCTAGTCAAACGTCAAAAACTGAGCCTTCCCAATCAAAACCCTAATTTTGACCATTTTGCCCTTTTGTTGTTCTGATCAAATTTCTTTAAGGAATTGTGATCCAACTTGATCAATCGGCATATATGAGTTCATAATGTTGATATGGATAAAAATTTATGAAGTTTGACTGCAAATTCACCACATTTGACTTTTTCCCTAATAAAGTTGATTTTAGGTCATTTGATCAACTAACTGAGCAAAAATGTGATCCAAAGCTTGAAACTTGACATGAGTAATATTGGGGATCCAAAATGATCCATGAAATTCATTTGAGGCCTTGAAAGTCCAATTGTCCTTGTGAAAACTCAAACCCTAATTTTGAGTTGTCAGTGGTTGAGAGGTGTCTTGAGTTGATCAAACCTCGTGTAGTCTTGAATCAATGAAGATCTTATGAGATATTTATTGAGAAATGAGAGGAAAATTTTGGGGTAAAATAGTAGCATACCAATATCTAGAATTTATATTCAAATATAATAAACCATGTAAGAAAAGTCACACAATTATCATACAAAAGGGGAGTGTTGAAAAGAGGCAAACAAACAAGTTTAGATTGAGCAAGTATGGATTTAAACAAACAGTGTATTATTTGAGAATTATGGAATATGTGACTTATATGATAGGTTATCTCAAGATGATACTCAAGAGTAGACATGTAGAAGTTGAGACTTCATACATAATCAAAATCACCTAATTGATGAGCAAGATCATCTAAAAGGAAGTAAAGGTATTTTATCTTTGGGTGATGATAAAAACCTCATAAGATCAAATGAAAATAATAAAGAATCTTATTTGTCCTTGGGTGATGATAAAAACCTCATAAGATACTAATCATGAATCTAAAATCTTAAGAAATGTTAACAAGGTAACACACTCAAGTGTCATGATGTATTGATGAAATATAGTCCCTTAATGCATATAAGCAAAAGGATCTAGGTAAATCAAACTCAATGTCCTTAGATTTTATGGGAAGCAACAAAAATCAAGGTACATTTTTGGGACAAGGTTCACAATCATAAGAAGCAAACATCAACAACTAACATTAAAAACCATAAGCAAGAGGTAGATATAACTCCCATTGTGTTACCATGATGAATTAGCAAGTGAATACTAACCAAGTGGATCATAGGAGCATAAAGAGTGAAGATAATAAGAGAAGTAAAATCAAAACTTAAACATAAAGAAATGCGGGACTTAAAGTTCTCCTAAGCAAACAAACACAAACTAGGTAAAAAAACTAGTGTATAGATCCTATTGTGTCATCAAGATGAGTTGATAATTAGAAATCAACCAAGGAATATAGGAGCAAAGTAAAGAAGGTATTAATATCCTAAAATTCAAAAGTAAATTCATAATGTGCTACTCATTATGTATCAATGGTGTTTGGTAAAAGAGTGCCTCAAAACTACTTCCAACCTTGACCATATTTAGTGAACTCAAACACACAAGAAATCACAAATTAGGGAGCTTAAATGGCTCAAAGAAATTGAATTTAAGACATTAACAAGTGGTGAAAATAGGGCATGAATGATAAGGCTTGTTTCCTTAAATGTTGCATAAATGCATAAATGCAAAAGATCAATTCTATGATGAGGCAAGAAAATGATCAAAAGAGATCAAATGTTTCCCCAGCCTTGAGTAAGGGTATCATTGAGTTATCATATCTCAAAATAACTTTGAATCATAATCATAATGAAGATTTGATCAAGGATTTACCAAAAAAAATCCCCAAATTAGGGTTCTAACTTGCTCGATTTAGGAGCTCTACAACAATGATCATCAAAGACTATAATGGATCAAATGAAATTGTTCTAAGATCATGATATATCAAGGGAGTACATGGGATATCATGAATGTAAAGATAAACATCAAAAAGGTCACCAAAAAAAAAAAACAAATATAGACCACAAGATTCAAACAAGTCACAAAGCATCCCAAACAAATAAAATTAAGTCAAAAATAGAAAAAAGGACTTCTAAAATCAAACAAAATTAATACTATAACCCTAATTGTTCTTAAAAGCTAGAGACATAGTCAAACATCCTTAGAATGAGGGGGATATATGGTTTTAAAAATAAAATGTCAAAACTTGTTATCAAAGTATCAAAATTGGACAAGCTTCACAAATTAGTTTGGATAAAATATGAAACCAAACTTAACAACATTAAGAAAATGATTTAAGTGATCTTAACAATTCCAAGAACTTAAGACAAATTTTCTTTGATTTTTAGAAGTAAGTAAAATTAGAGGATTAATCATTTGTTTAGGCTTAAGCAAGCATAGGGGCCAATAATAGCAATTATCTTCCAAAATTATGAAAAACAAGCAAACTGAATTATAAACCAAATAAAAATCAAAGACATTTAGAAAAATGCCTAAGGGTCAGTAAATATATTTTTCTAGATTTTTACAAATGGAGGAAATTTCAAAATTAAATCAAATTTCAAGCATAAGTAATAAAACTCTAAAAAAAGGACATTATACCTCCAAAATTTAAAAATCAATGCAAAAACATTTATAAAAATGATTAAAAATTACCTAAAATTAATTAGGGCAGAAATGTACCCTAAACATATATATATATATATATATATATATATATATATATATATATATATATATATATATATATATATATATATATATATATATATATATATATATATATATATATATATATATATATATATATATATATATATATATATATATATATATATATATATATATATATATATATATATATATATATATATATATATATATATATATATATATTAGAATTAATGGAAGGATTAAAATAAAATCACCACATTATATGAACAAAAGTCTTTAAAGAAATGATACCTTGAATTAATTAATTTAATTAAGGCACCACAATATTTTTAAAACAAACAAAAAACATATGGTGATGAAATAGACTCATTAAAATGTATTGTGTGATTTTTTTGTGATTTTTGGATTAAAGGAACTATTTAAAAAGATTGAAGAAAAAATTAGAATTAGCTAAAATTTAAAAGAAGAATACAATCTATTACAACTGTTTTGAGCAAAACGCGTTGTAAAAGAAAACCAACACATACTCAATGGAAAGGCGGCAACTCATCATCCCTGACCTCATAACATCCTAAACATCACGTAAATAACAAGTTCACAAACCAATCTTCCAGATACCACTACGCACTCAATTTTCAACCAAATTTTGTGATTCAAAACGCATTTTCAATATCAAGCAACAAGCTACATCGTGATAATCATAGATTCACAGATCATCCAATATAGAGTAAGTAATCAAGGCCATAAAATCATGAAAACACAGAAAAAAGAAAAAACTCAAGAGTTCATATCAAGCTCCACAATTCAATTCAAACCAAATTATACATCAGGTCTAGTGCATGGCCAGGTAACAACATGATATCATGCTCGATGTTGTACCCCAAAATTTGCCCTCCCATATTCTCCAAGATTTGTCAAGTCAAGGTCACAAAATTCCCCAAGGGTTGTGCAGCTCAACTGTCTCCTATACAGTTAAAACTAGGGTTTGAGTCCTGATCAAGAAAAGGAAGTTTTCAATGGTTCAATCAAGTCTCACATGCCTACAAAGATGTTCAAGTATCCTCATATCAAGTTTCAAGGCATTCAGCTCAAAATTGCACAGTCAAAACCCTAGATTGCACTACAGTCAACTGTAGGGGCAAAATGGTCATTTGACAGTCAAAAGTTCAAATTTTTGGTCAACATATCATTTTGAAGCCACAAACATCATTTGATCAATGCTTGATCATGACTCTCAAAATTTGGCTCAGAAATCATCAAAGATGCAAAAGTTACTATATTTGGACAGCTGGAAAAGTCAACTGAAATTGACCAGGGCATAACTTTCACATGGATTATCAGGAAAATTCCATCCAAAGCTCATTTTGAAGAGAAAGACATTTCCTACAACTCATCTTCATATTCCAATTCCAAGAAATGCTCTCACAAAAAGTTATCAATTTCAACATTATAGGTCATTTTCAAAAGTCAACAAAAAGGGACTTTAAGTCAAAAGCCATAACTTGAGATTGGTAAATCAAAATGACATGGGACCAAAGGCATTGGTTAAAGGACTCAAAGACCTTTCCAAAATGTCCAAGAACATGTGAAAAGCTTAAATATTGAGCAAGTTATGCCTTGTAGAAGTTGGGAAATTTTTGGGAATTTTGAAAAGTCAACAATGGTTCAAATGACCTAAAAATGCAAATGGGCCCATTTTTCTTCCAAGTTTCTTCATGCCAAGCCTATGCACGACCATTAGGCCCAAAGGGAAGTATTTTCTCATTTTTTAATTATTTATTTGAATTTATATTAATATTAATTCATTTAAATTATTTTAATACATGAAAAATACAAAGCTTGACCTAAAAAATCTTTTTATGCACATTATAGACTCAAGATTTCGTGCACATCTTAATTAGGCAAGTTTTGGTGTGATTTGAGCTGATTGAACAAAAGAACCATGAAAAAAGATTCAAAAAAGATCTTATACAATCAAATATTGCAAATCATTGAATTCAAAGATTTTTGTATAATTTTCTTAACCTAATATGCTCTATACATATTCAGGAATCAAAACCTAATGCTTGGACACACGAAGCTACGCCCAAACAAGCTATTGCACATTGAAATTTTTCCATAAAAAATCAAAACTGAATTCAGTATTGGAGTTGGTTTTAAGCTCTAATTCTTATACCAAAAGCTTCCTTAGACACTCCTGATCAAATTCCAATCAAGAACATCAACCAAAACGCAAAGAAGTGGTATCAAGAACTCTCACTGTATCAAGAATCTTTTGAAATCACATATCATAAATCATACGTCTTTTTGCATTTTTGTTTATATATTCATGTTCCTGATGAAGTTTGTGAGCTAACCATCATGTTTAATTGCGTTATCATCCTGTATATCAAATTCCACCATGCGAGATTTCTAGGTTTTGTAGGATTGTAATTTAGGGCTTTAGCGATAAGGAAAAATTCGCCCATGAAAGTATGACCATTGCATCCAGCTCACCAAGACGAAGAGATTCATGTGGTCGCGATCAATTTATATATGCCATAGCGCTAGTCGCTATTTTCTGGTAGCTGGCCTAAAACTACGCTTCTAAAACCGTTGCAATAGGACCTTGTTTCAGAAAGAAAAGAAAGGCGTGAGGAAGATGATGTGCTGGCAACCACTGAGTGGTTCATTCAAACCAGCGCGCGCTTTTAGGGGCCACTGACCAATTTTGCTTTTTGTTATTTAATTGATATAATATATTAAATGAAACGTAATGGCTCAGCTGGCAGGTACCAATGCATGCAACCTTCAAGACATGGGTTCAAGTCCCAGGTCTTGCAAATTCCAATATTATTTTTCAATACAGGTTCCTGTGCAACACTAGCGTTAAGGACTACCATATCCCATCCAGATCAGGCCATACACACGTCCATCCAATCCAGATCAATGGCCAGGATTCAAAGAACGCTGTAAGCACTAGTCAACGCATCACACCTAATTCAAAAGGTCAACGAATTCAAAGCTAATGGGCCAGAAATCACCAGGCCTGTACCTCTAAATTTGGGCTACCCCCCCCCCCCCCTGGTTTGCCCTCCTTTTTATTTTTCTTATATTTTATTTAAATTATTATTTTGTTTTCTTGATTGTTTAATTTAATTAATTTATTTTCACAAAAATATAAAAACATTAAAAATACAGAAAAGACAAAAAATATAATTAATTTTGATTACTTTCATAAATAAATTAAAATGTAAATTATTTAGTTTAATTAGGTTTTAATTTTAATTCTTTTTCATAATAAAAGTCCAAATAATTAGAATTAGGTTAATTAATAATTTCCACTCCTTTTAATTTTTTCTTTTTTTATCATAATATTATTATTTATTTATTTTCATAATCACATTGTACATAAATATAATTTAGGTTTAAATTAGGTCAAAAATTCAATATTTTCACAATAAACTTAAAAAATGTTAGAATTAGGGTTTGGCGCTTCCTTTTTAATTAATTTCTCCTTAATCTTAAAAAATACAAAAATACCCAAAACATTTAATTTTTCATTTTTTATTTTAATTCCTTATTAGAGTTAATCTTTTTGCAAAAAGGGTCCAACGCCCATTGTTCTTAACTATTTAATTTGCGCATTTATTTTATGTCATTTATTATAATTTTGTATCTCTCCCAAAGCCCTGTAATTTAAACTTCTCGCACTTTTATTTATCGCTTCATTTATTTTCCGCTAAATCGGGTCCGGTTTAATTTTGGCGATGTGGACCCGCGCCATTTGTAATAGCCTTAGATTTATTTTTCGCAAACTTTATAACTGTTAAAAAGCATGCAAGAATGAATGTCTTAATCAAAATCAAGCGTAGATCACAATGACATGACAGAAGACAAATACCAATGAAAACGACACACAATTCGCACACACCACCCCTAGGGTACGCCTCACTGTTGCCTTTCGAAAGGTGATCGTCGAGTAGAGGATGTCTTAGTAAGTCCTCATGATCCGGGAACCTGGCATGAGGGTAGCTTCTAAGGTGTCTTCCTATTGCTCTGGTGATCACCATGTCCCGAACCTCGAATTGACCCGAACACCTCCAATGGTGGTGCTACCTACCTCTCAATGGTGGGATGGCACTACTTTTAAGGACATTTACCCAGACGAATTCCTTAGGGTAGGTAGGTTCTCAAGGATACTTGCTCTAATTTCAAACAAATCAAAAGACTTTTCACACTGACACTTTTCAAAAGCTTTCAAAGCAAATTTTTCAAACACTCTGACGTATGAGTCGAACTGAAATTTTTTAAAGAAACTCTTTTTTAAACCCACATTGAAAAGCAAACAAACAATTTTGAAAACACATTGAGCAAGTATCTAAGAGCCCACGGATAACCATGGATAGAAAGGGTGCTAACACCTTCCCTTTCTATAACCTACCTCCCGAACCGAGAGCAATCTCTTTAAGGAATTTTTCTGTGCTTTTGTCCTTTCCATTTGGAGAAGATAAAAGACGGTGGCAACTCTTGCTTCCGCGACATTTCGCGAACCAGCGTTAAACAGTCAGTTCCAGATCCACCGATCACAGAACTGGCGACTCTGCTGGGGATTTGTTATAAAGTGGGGTGTACCTTAGGGCTAGCTTATAACTATGTTTTCAATTGTTTCCTTGTGTGCTTTAAATTGTGGGTTGCTTGGGAGTTCTATAGATCCTAAACCCGGATCTGGGGGATACCTTTCTTAGAAAGTAGCAACAAGGCTGTGAGGGAACTGTGCGGGGTATACCGACATGGTTGAAACAGTCTGCTACGTTGATGTGGCACTTTGGTGTGTACCGGTAACCCTTGAGTTCAGTCAAGGAGAGTACGGGGCCTCCGCGTGGTGTCGTGAAGCATCAACAGACCTTAGGAACCTTAATCGAACTATCTTGGCCTCTTTAGGGTAGTGAGATAACTGACTTTGGTGCAGTCCGAGGTTGGTTGATACTCGATACTACACTCAATTGAGGGTTGCTTTCCTGGAATATTTCGGTCGCCAGTTCAGTGGCTAAATCGAAACGATGAACAATGAAAGCAATCCCGTGATATTGGGAACCTTAGAACCCGGTTACTTTGATTAGGACAGGTTGAACCCACCAACTTCAAGAGGGTACTACCCAGACCCCATGCTGGCCTTAAACCTTAAGGGCTTGTCTTGTGTGCCTTGTGTGCCCTACATGTTTGTCTTTGTAAATATCTGTGGTGTGTTTAATCATAGCATCATGACATCATCCAGCATCATATGCATTGACTAACCATTTCAGGGGTTCGAATTTTCATCTTTGTTCTTGTTTTGTAGGACATGGAAACTGTTCGTAGAAAGATAATTCAGGTCAATCTTGTAAGGATCCCTCCTCAGCTTAAGGAGCTTATATCCAGGATTCCCGAGAATTCTTCATTCAGTGAAAGGCATGGAAGCCTCATCAGCTTGGTCAACACCAACATGGAGGAAGATATGATAAAAGTCTTGTTCCAATTCTTTGACCCTCTGCATCACTGCTTTACCTTCTTGGACTATCAGTTGGTACCTACATTGGAGGAGTTCTCCCGGCTCCTGAAGATCCCTATCCTTGATCAGCTACCCTTCAGCGGTACAGAAAAGGAACCTAAGCTTGAGGAGATTGCTAAAGCCTTGCACCTACAGTCATCTGACCTCAAGGGACATTGGGAAGTCAGAAGTGGTATCAAAGGGTTCTTAGCCAGGTTTCTGTTTGAGAAGGCCCATGAATGTTGGAACTCCCTTGACTTGCAAGCTTTTGAAGAGGTTGTGGCCCTCCTTGTTTATGGTTTGGTGTTGTTTCCTAACCCAGATCAGCTTATTGATATCAGTGCAGTTCAGATCTTTATGTCCAGGAATCCCATACCTACGTTGCTGGGGGACATCCTTCACTCATGTTACACTCGAACCATGAGAAAAAGAGGAGTCCTTATGTGTTGCACTCCTCTCCTGGGAAGGTGGTTTATTTCGCACCTTCCCCAATCAGTCCTGAAGAATGAGCGGGGTTTGAGATGGTCACAACGGTTGATGACTCTTACACATGCAGATATACATTGGTGTCCTAGATCCAGAGGAGATGTCACTATCATTGATCGTTGTGGGGAGTACCCTAATGTTCCTTTACTTGGAATCAGAGGAGGTATTACTTATAGTCCATGCCTGGCTTGGAGACAGTTTGGTTATGCTCGGAGGGACGGTCCTCATGACATGCTAATTCCCGACATAGTTTTTGACTTCGACAACGATACTCAAGGACTTCGTCAGAGATTTATCAGAGCCTGGAGGATGCCAAGCAGGATAGACAGCAAGACACTGGGGCACAGGAACTCCATCCCTTTGGAGCCTTATCTCAAATGGGTACGCGCCCGCTCTCAGAACTTAGTGATGCCTTATCCTCACACGCTTCCAGTAATCAAAGAGCCTGTCTTGGAAGGGGAAGTGTCTCATGTTATTCAGCACCCTGATATGCCCATATCCTGGGAAGAGATGCAGAAGAGCTGGGTCCAGCTTAAGGAGGAAAGGAATTCTCTTGAGACTAGTCTGCATGCCAGTGAAAAGAAAGTCCTGGAGCTCACTCGCCTGTTGCATGAGGAGAGGAATCTCAACACCTACATAGCTCCGAAAAGGATGCGCAGTGTATTTTGGGATTGACTTGATTTTTGTACTTTTTGCCCATGAGGCCTTGATGTATTAAACAATGATTTCTTTAATGATAACGTGTGTTCCTTTTTGTCTACAACAAATTTGAACTTTCGAACCCTTGAATGCATTGCATACGCATTTCATACATCATGTGCATAGCAGGTTTTTCCTCTTTTTCAGGTTGCTTACAGTTCTTCGCTGTTTATTTCAGCATCATGAATCCCGGATCTGAATCAACAGAGACGTCAATCAAGGCTCTCCAGGCGCAGAATGCGCAGTTTCAAGAACTAATCATGGGTCTAGCTAAAGGCTAAGAAGAACTGAAGACTATGCTCCTGAATAAGGAGAAGAAGAAGAAGAGAAGAACTGTTCTGTTCAACTCGGGCCGAAGGTTGGGTAATACTCTGCAGCATGAAGAGGCTGGTTCTTCTGTTGGCAGGAGTCCTTCTCAGGCAGAAGTAAAGGTTCCTAGTCCGGTCGTCTCCGACAACGAGACAGATTTTGATGAGGAGCAGTACCCTCCTGCAGATGACAGGTACAAACAACTGGAGGACAAGTTGAAGGCTATGGAGGTGCAACAGGCACCTGGGCTGGATTTCGGAGATCTGGGTTTGTCGACTGGTGTGATTATCCCACATAAATTCAAAGCACCATCCTTCTCGAAGTATGACGGGGCGTCTTGTCCCAAGCTGCACTTAAGGTCCTATGTTCGGAAAATTCAGCCGTACTCTGCGGACAAGAATCTATGGATCCACTTCTTCCAGGAGAGTCTTTCAGGGACTCATCTCGAATGGTTCTATCAGCTGGATGGGACCAAAGTTCGTAACTGGGAGGAGCTGGCTACTGCTTTCTACAAGCAGTATCAGTATAATGCCGACCTTGCCCCCACACGTACCCAACTCCAGGGTATGGCGTTAGGTGCAAGCGAAGGTTTTAAGGATTACGCTCAGAAGTGGAGAGACCTGGCTGGCAGGGTGCAGCCACCATTGACTGATCGGGAGCTGGTTGACATGTTCTTGGGGACCCTATCTGGGCCATTCTTCAACCATCTCATTGGGAATTCTTCTGCTGGTTTCACTGATTTAATCTTGACTGGAGAGAGAATTGAAGCTGGGCTGAAGTCTGGAAAGATTGCAAAGGGTGCTTCATCCAGTGCTGAGAAGAAACCCTTCAAGAAAGAGTCTAGTGCCGTATATGGTTCCAGGAGATCAGAGAGAAATGAACACCGCCAATCTGTCAGTGCGGTCATGATTGCTAAGCCTGCTGCCGCTCCCCGGCCAAACAATACTCAGAAGGTGGAAAGACCCCGGAGGGAGTTCACCCGGTTAAACATGACCTTATCGCAGATCCTGCCACAGTTGCTCGCAACCAATTTAGTGACTGTCAGGGAGGCGCCGAAGTTTCCAAATACTGCATCCCCCAAGTACAACCCGAATGCTCGTTGTGCTTACCATTCAGAAAGCCCGGGGCACTCTACTGATGACTGTTGGGCGTTAAAGAATAAGGTGCAAGACCTTATCGATGCTAAGGAGATACAATTCGAAGCGCCTGCAAAGCCAAATGTAGTCACTGCCCCTATGCCTCAGCACGGGGTAAATGCTGTTGATGAAGACGTCTATGTTGTTTCTGTGGATGATCTAGCCACTCCTCTAAAGATCGTTAAGAAGAACCTACTACAGGCCGGTTTATTTCCGGGTTGTAGTGAGGGTTGCCTGTTCTGTGTTGTGTCCCCATCCGGTTGTCCCTTGCTAAAGTTAGGCATCCAAAGCTTAATGGATAGCAAGGAGATTCTATTCAAGAAGTCTGTTGTTCGTTTGGTTCCAATGGAAGAAGTTTCTGTGGTGACTATCTTCAACAATCCGATCCCGGTCCTCCAGAAGAGGCCTGTCCAAATTCTGACCGTTGCACCTGTTACTATCACTGTTCCTGGGCCCCTGCCCTATGTATCTAATAAAGTTGTCCCTTGGCACTATGGGGCAGATGTATATATAAACGGAGTTAAACAAGAGCTCAACGCTGGCGCCAGCATCTGTGACATCACTGGCCCGGCCAAAGTTACCCGCAGTGGCAGGCTCTTCTCGCCTGACATTGCGCCACCTGCTGCCCGAAGACCGCTCCTGATAATTCCTGCAAGTACACCTACTCCCGTTGCTGATCAAGTTGTTGTTCTTGCTGCTGATCCGATTGTTTCTCCTGCTGCCGAGTCATCCAATGCTCGGGGCAAGGGAATTGAAACTGAGCCTGCCCAGATGGAGGCACCCATACCCATAGCTGCTGAGGCCTCCCCACAAGAGATGGAGGAGATTTTGAAGATTATAAAGAAGAGCGATTTTAATGTTGTGGAACAATTGGGGCATACGCCCTCCAAGATCTCCATGCTCTCTTTACTGCTGTGCTCTGAGGCCCATGCAAAGGCCCTCATCTCATTCCTCAAGACGGCCCATGTGCCACATGAAACCTCTGCAGTCCAGTTCACCGATTGCGTGGCAAGTCTAACGGCAGACAATAGCTTGGGTTTCTCAGATGCTGATTTGACCGCAAAGGGTAGAGATCATAATGATGCTCTGCATGTCTCAATCGAATGCAGGGGCACCACCTTGGCACACGTGTTGGTTGATACTGGGTCATCTTTGAATGTGCTACCCAAGAAGGCTCTGGATCGTCTAGATTGTGAAGGCCTGGATTTGAAACCCAGCAACATTATCGTCAGGGCCTTTGACGGTTCAAAGAGGATGGTCCATGGAGAAGTTGACATTCCGATTCGGGTGGGCTCTCAGGTGTTCGACTCCACTTTTTATGTGATGGATATCCGTCCATCTTACTCTTGTCTGTTGGGTCGACCCTGGATACATAAGGCTGGGGCAGTGACCTCTACCTTGCATCAAAAGCTGAAGTACCCCGTCAGAGGGAAGATTGTCACCGTGCAAGGAGAGGAAGAATATATGGTGAGCCATCTGAACTCATTCAGGTACATTGAGATGGATGGGGAGTTTATTGAAACCCCCTTTCAGCACTTCGAGGAGGTGTTTCCAATTGCAGCAGAAACAACAGAAGCGAGTGGTCCTTTGAAGATGGCCTCTCTGAAGGATGCCAGGGCTGTGGTGCAGAAGGGTGAAGGTGCCAACTGGGGCAGACTTCCAGACTTCACCCAGAAGACTGATAAACTTGGGCTGGGTTTCACCTCAGAAGGGCAGAAAGCTATGAGGAAAGAGAAGATCGGAAGGCCTTCGGTATTTATTAAAGGTTCAGAAGTGAATGCTGTCGGGGAAGACCTTGAAGTGGACGAAGCCGAATTCAACAGCTGGATTTATCCGACGGCCGAAGACGGATTAAACAATTGGAGTGCAAAGGATCATACCCCTGTTACCTTTGTGACGCAGTAATAAGTTTCTTTGTTTCGTTATTTTTTCTGTAATAAACAATGATAAACTCTATGGCCCGGTGTCTTACCCGAGGCACCGTGGTTCTATTTGTGAGGGCATACGAACTGTCATTTTATACATCATGAATGAAAATCTTGGACGTTTTTCGCATTGCAAATATTGTGCTCCTTTTCTGTCTTTCTTTACATAATTATCAAAACAGTTGTATTTACACACACACTCACTCATACAGGTTCCAATCCACTCTGGATCTCACTGATAACAGCTCTGCTACTGCCAATTATAACTTCGAAAATCCGATCAACTTAGCCGAAGACGAAGGTGAAGATGATTGCGAAGTGCCTGGCGAGCTTGCAAGACTGTTGCTTCAGGAAGAGAGGGCAATTCAACCCCATGAAGAGCCAGTGGAAACCATAAACCTGGGTACTGAGGCAGATAGAAAAGAGGTAAAGATTGGTGCCAACCTAGAGCTCAGCGTGAAGCAACGGTTAACCAAGATGTTACATGACTATATGGAGATCTTTGCCTGGTCCTACGAAGACATGCCAGGGTTGGATACCGATATTGTTGTCCATCATTTGCCGACTAGGGAAGACTGCCCTCCAGTTAAACAAAAGGTCCGTCGGATGCGTCCAGAGATGTCCGAGAAGATTAAAGCCGAGGTTATGAAGCAGTTTGATGCCGAGTTCCTTGCCGTAACGTCTTACCCTCAGTGGGTTGCTAATGTGGTGTCGGTACCTAAAAAGGACGGTAAGGTCAGAATGTGTGTTGATTACAGGGACCTGAACAGGGCCAGTCCCAAGGATGACTTCCCCTTACCTCACATTGATGTCCTTGTTGATAATACGGCTCAGCACAAGGTATTCTCTTTCATGGATGGCTTTTCAGGTTACAATCAGATCAAGATGGCACCTGAAGACATGGAAAAGACTACATTTGTTACTCAGTGGGGCACCTTCTGTTACAAGGTCATGCCGTTCGGATTAAAGAATGCTGGGGCGACCTATCAACGTGCCATGGTTGCCTTATTTCATGACATGATCCATCACGAGATAGAAGTGTATGTGGACGACATGATCGCTAGGTCCCAGACTGAGGAAGAGAACCTAGATCACCTGCAGAAGTTGTTTGACCGATTGAAACTGTACAAACTGAGATTGAACCCGAACAAGTGCACCTTCGGGGTAAGATCGGGAAAGTTACTAGGCTTCGTGGTCAGTGATAAAGGCATTCAAGTGGACCCTGCTAAGGTCAAAGCTATTCAAGAGATGCCAGTTCCTAAGACAGAGAAGGAAGTCAGAGGCTTTTTAGGACGCCTGAATTACATCGCTCGATTCATCTCTCATCTGACTGCTACCTGTGAGCCAATCTTCAAGCTGCTGAAGAAAGATCAGGTAGTACGTTGGAACGATGAATGTCAGGCTGCTTTCGACAGAATCAAAGAGTATCTCCAAGAACCACCTATCCTTATGCCACCGGTTGAAGGGAGACCTTTGATCCTCTATCTGACAGTGCTAGACAACTCAATGGGGTGTGTGCTGGGGCAGCATGACGAGTCTGGCCGAAAAGAGCATGCCATTTATTACCTTAGCAAAAAGTTTACCGACTGTGAGACCCGATACTCACTGCTTGAGAAAACTTGCTGCGCTTTGGTATGGGCTGCTCGCCGGCTGAGACAGTATATGCTGACTCACACTACTCTGTTGATCTCCAAAATGGATCCTATAAAATACATATTCGAAAAGCCTGCTCTGTCTGGGAGAATTGCAAGATGGCAAATGATCTTGACGGAATACGACATTCAGTACACAACCCAGAAAGCCATCAAGGGAAGTGTATTGGCAGACCACTTAGCTCATCAAGCTGTAGATGACTACCAATCAATGAACTTCGAGTTTCCGGATGAAAGCATCATGATTGTAACTGACTGCGAAGTACCTGGACCGGATGAAGGACCTGAACCAGGATCCCGATGGTCTATGCACTTTGACGGAGCTTCCAATGCTTTGGGAAATGGCATCGGCGCCATCATCATATCTCCACAAGGTACTCATACTCCACTCACCGCCCGGCTATGTTTCAACTGTACCAACAACATGGCGGAGTATGAGGCGTGTATCATGGGTCTTCAAGCTGCGATCGACCTAAGGATCAAATTTCTAAGTGTCTTCGGAGATTCCGCTCTTGTGATCAATCAGATCAAAGGAGAGTGGGATACGAAACATCCAAACCTGATTCCTTACAGAGAATGTGTGTTGACCCTGATCCCTCACTTCACAGAGATAACCTTTGAACACTTTCCAAGAGAAGAGAATCAGTTAGCGGACGCGTTAGCTACAATGTCTTCAATGTTCAAGGTTAAATGGGATAATGAAGCTCCCCAGATCATCATCTGGAAACTGGACGAACCGGCATACTGTTGTGATCTTGAAACTGAATTGGTGACTGAGAAGCCTTGGTACCACGAAGTGAAGAGATATCTGGAAGCTCAGGAATACCCTGAAGGTGCCTCTATCAATGATAAGAAATTCCTGAGGAGGTTCACAGCCAAGTTCTTTCTTAGCAACGGCATCCTGTACAAGCGGAACCATGATTCAACCTTACTGTGTTGTGTGGATAAGATTGAAGCGGAAAGAATCATGGAAGAGCTACATGAAGGAACCTTTGGTACGCATTCCAGTGGGCACACTATGGCTAAGAAAATCCTACGGGCAGGATATTACTGGTCCACAATGGAAGCTGATTGCTACCAACACTCCAGGACATGCCACAAATGTCAGATCTATGCAGACAAGGTACATGTTCCTCCGGTTCCCCTGAATGTTTTGACTGCGCCTTGGCCGTTTGCAATGTGGGGCATAGACATGATCGGTGAGATAAAACCTACGGCATCCAATGGACATCGCTTCATCCTAGTGGCGATCGACTATTTTACGAAGTGGGTTGAAGCAGCATCCTATGCTACAGTAACCAAGACTGTTGTGGCACGGTTTATTCGGCACAATCTGATCTGTCGGTACGGCGTCCCTGAGCGGATTATTACGGACAACGGTACCAATCTGAACAATAAGATGATTGCTGAGCTTTGTGAACAGTTCAAGATACAGCACCACAATTCTTCTCCTTACAGACCGAAGATGAATGGGGCTGTAGAAGCAGCTAACAAAAACATCAAGAAGATCGTGCAAAAAATTACAGTAACTTACAAAGATTGGCACGAGATGTTACCGTTCGCTCTGCATGGGTACCGTACCTCAGCAAGGACGTCAACCGGGGCAACTCCTTTCTCTCTGGTTTATGGCATGGAGGCAGTCTTGCCAATCGAAGTGCAGATTCCCTCTCTCCGGATAATGAAGGATGCAAATCTGAATGAAGATGATTGGATCCAGACTCGACTTGATCAACTCAACCTCATTGACGAAAAGAGACTTGCTGCTATCTGTCATGGTCAGACGTATCAGAAGCGGATGATCAGGGCATTTAACAAAAAGGTCAGACCACAGGAATATCAAGTCGGGGATCTGGTGATCAAGCGAATCATCCTTCCTCAAAGTGATCCAAGGGGAAAATGGACTCCTACGTATGAAGGGCCATTTGTGGTTAAGCAGGTGTTCTCAGGAGGAGCAATGATCTTAACCAACAAGGATGGTGACGACCTTCCTCACCCCGCCAATGCAGACATAGTTAAAAAATACTACGCATGAAAAAAGACCCGCTAGGCTGACAGGCCTAGGCAAAAATTAGGGCTTCCCGTCGAACCAAAAGGGTTCGGGCAAAATGAAGGGATGAAAATGAAAAAATCTGTACACCCGGCAAGTCGAAAACCTGAAAAGGCGGCTTGGGCAAAAATGGGTATCCCGGTGGACTGAAAACCCGAAAGGGCGGTCCAGGCAAAAATTAGGGATAAAAGCATAATACTATGTCTCATTGGACCACTTTGCATCCAGAATCCGGTATCTATAGCAAGTTCAGACGGCATCGATCAGTCAGCTTCATTTTCAACCAAGGTCATCAAGTGATGAGACGCTCGGAGTCATAAAGACAATAGCAGAGTTGAAACCCAGTGGATCATTCATCTTTCACACAGCTGTTTTATTTTCTTTTGTACAAAACTTGTATAAACTCTTTTGATCGGCGGCGTACCTCTTACTAGGACGTCAGCCTCTTGTATACAAAACGCCTATTCAGGCCATTCAAAAATCAATACAAATACATTTTTCAGTTAAACGTGCCAAGTATTTTTCTTGTTTTCTGTTTTGTTTTGCGAAGAACGTCCAAGGTTCAATTTGTGATATATGCATTGACAGTAATTTGCTAACTCATAAATATTTGCATACGAAACAAAGGAATTAATTGCAGGTGACACTAGAAACAGGGGCAATAAAGAGTTGTCTGAGCAGTCTAATTGTTCTATCCTCCAAGGTACCAAGGTAGGTTCAGCTAAAGAACACGGCCAAGTGTATCTTAATTTCCCAGAGAGCGGTTCAGTAAAACAATACATTTCTCTCCAAGCAAGATTACAAATCTCAAGGAAATTGAGTATCCTCCCGTAGATCTCAAATACTTCCCCAGCAGCAATATACAAGCATCCCCGGCAGTCTTGGTCTAAAGATTGTTCCCCGGCGGTATACCACCATTCAAGGGAATCACTTCCCCGCAGTCCAAAACTTCCCCAAAAGAGTCCAGTCCAACCCGGTTTCCCCAGGAAGGTTGGAATTCATATCTCCCCAAGCAGTAAGCTTACCCCCAGTAAATTCTGGAAGCTTATCCCCTCGCAGAGCACGAACGCGTCGTCCGGCTTTATTTAAAGAGTTATTTCCTTAACAGGATATAACTGGGTTATCCTCAGCCAAAAGCCACGGAAAGGTCGTCGTCAGCGTAGTTCTTCCCTATCCCCAGCGAAGTCCATTAATACTTCCAACACAGCAAGGGTATCCTCAGCAAGTTATCAATAATTCAAGCAAAGCATCTCTATCCCCACAGAGTACCGCTTCCAAGCATAGTCGCTAGAGTATCTTTTCTCCCCGCAGACTCTTCATTTGCCAAGTTTATTCCTCAACGGAGTTATCTTCTCCTACCGGTATTCTTGCAGTTATCATCCCCAGCGGAAGCAAAATCTATTCGTCAACGTCAGCCCAGGATACAACTTCCCGGCACCCGTCAAGGATTCACTTTCCTAGACAAAAACATACATAAAACTTCACATACATCATCATAGCATGCATAACGCACTGCATCATACAAATCTCCTTTATGTTGAGAACATCATTGCTTGATCCATATCATGCATTGCATATGACTGACTTTTACCTTTCAGGAAAGATGCAGTTTAAAGTCTCAATCACATTTCAAGACCCAGACCAGTTTAGTTAAATCGACCCTAAGATTTTCCTGATTCTTACCCAGTCCAAGGCCTTCTCTGGTTCAGTCAGATCGACCCTAAGATCTCCCTGATACTTATCCAGTTGAAGATGTTTCAAGACCTAGACCGGTTCAGTTAAATCGACCCTAAGATTTTCCTGATTCTTACCCAGTCCAAGGCCTTCTCTGGTTCAGTCAGATCGACCCTAAGATCTCCCTGATGCTTATCCAGTTGAAGATATTCCAAGACCTTGTCCGGTTCAGTTAAATCGACCCTAAGATTTTCCTGATTCTTACCCAGTCCAAGGCCTTCTCTGGTTCAGTCAGATCGACCCTAAGATCTCCCTGATGCTTATCCAGTTGAAGATGTTTCAAGACCTAGACCGGTTCAGTTAAATCGACCCTAAGATTTTCCTGATGCTTATCCAGCCAAAGGCCTTCTCCTGGTTCAGTCAGATCGACCCTAAGATCTCCCTGATTCTTATCCCAGTAGAAGACACCCAAGATTTCTCTCAACAAGCGTTGTTGAAGTAGAAGACACCCAAGATTTTTCTCAACGAGCGTTGTTGAAGTTAAAGTCGCCCAAGGTTCTCTTACCATTCATGCTAAGGTAGTAACCATCCCTGGTTCATTCATCAGCATTTGAAGCTCTAGACTCAGCTCCTGTAACCAGTCAGGACACATCTATACCAAGCATCTAAAATCAGTTCCTGCAACGTGTCAGGTACTCGTTTTTTCTTTTGCAGGTATGCAGGTTCTCGCTAAGGAATCTCCTACGCGATCGACATCCAGATGGCATCTATAAGCCCATCACCCTATGGCAATCTCCAAATGGCATCTATAAGCCCATTCCCATCATCACTGCTACTATGTGAGCGCAAATTTCTGGGCACTTTAGTGTTCAATCATCTTCTACCCTCGGATTACGAAAGGCACGCCAGCCAATCTGCATCCTCAGGTCTAAGAAGATTGAACAGGGGCAACTGTTGTACCCCAAAATTTGCCCTCCCATATTCTCCAAGATTTGTCAAGTCAAGGTCACAAAATTCCCCAAGGGTTGTGCAGCTCAACTGTCTCCTATACAGTTAAAACTAGGGTTTGAGTCCTGATCAAGAAAAGGAAGTTTTCAATGGTTCAATCAAGTCTCACATGCCTACAAAGATGTTCAAGTATCCTCATATCAAGTTTCAAGGCATTCAGCTCAAAATTGCACAGTCAAAACCCTAGATTGCACTACAGTCAACTGTAGGGGCAAAATGGTCATTTGACAGTCAAAAGTTCAAATTTTTGGTCAACATATCATTTTGAAGCCACAAACATCATTTGATCAATGCTTGATCATGACTCTCAAAATTTGGCTCAGAAATCATCAAAGATGCAAAAGTTACTATATTTGGACAGCTGGAAAAGTCAACTGAAATTGACCAGGGCATAACTTTCACATGGATTATCAGAAAAATTCCATCCAAAGCTCATTTTGAAGAGAAAGACATTTCCTACAACTCATCTTCATATTCCAAGTCCAAGAAATGCTCTCACAAAAAGTTATCAATTTCAACATTATAGGTCATTTTCAAAAGTCAACAAAAAGGGACTTTAAGTCAAAAGCCATAACTTGAGATTGGTAAATCAAAATGACATGGGACCAAAGGCATTGGTTAAAGGACTCAAAGACCTTTCCAAAATGTTCAAGAACATGTGAAAAGCTTAAAAATTGAGCAAGTTATGCCTTGTAGAAGTTGGGAAATTTTTGGGAATTTTGAAAAGTCAACAATGGTTCAAATGACCTAAAAATGCAAATGGGCCCATTTTTCTTCCAAGTTTCTTAATGCCAAGCCTATGCACGACCATTAGGCCCAAAGGGAAGTATTTTCTCATTTTTTTAATTATTTATTTGAATTTATATTAATATTAATTCATTTAAATTATTTTAATACATGAAAAATACAAAGCTTGACCTAAAAAATCTTTTTATGCACATTATAGACTCAAGATTTCGTGCACATCTTAATTAGGCAAGTTTTGGTGTGATTTGAGCTGATTGAACAAAAGAACCATGAAAAAAGATTCAAAAAAGATCTTATACAATCAAATATTGCAAATCATTGAATTCAAAGATTTTTGTATAATTTTCTTAACCTAATATGCTCTATACATATTCAGGAATCAAAACCTAATGCTTGGACACACGAAGCTACGCCCAAACAAGCTATTGCACATTGAAATTTTTCCATAAAAAATCAAAACTGAATTCAGTATTGGAGTTGGTTTTAAGCTCTAATTCTTATACCAAAAGCTTCCTTAGACACTCCTGATCAAATTCCAATCAAGAACATCAACCAAAACGCAAAGAAGTGGTATCAAGAACTCTCACTGTATCAAGAATCTTTTGAAATCACATATCATAAATCATACGTCTTTTTGCATTTTTGTTTATATATTCATGTTCCTGATGAAGTTTGTGAGCTAACCATCATGTTTAATTGCGTTATCATCCTGTATATCAAATTCCACCATGCGCGATTTCTAGGTTTTGCAGGATTGTAATTTAGGGCTTTAGCGATAAGGAAAAATTCGCCCATGAAAGTATGACCATTGCATCCAGCTCACCAAGACGAAGAGATTCATGTGGTCGCGATCAATTTATATATGCCATAGCGCTAGTCGCTATTTTCTGGTAGCTGGCCTAAAACTACGCTTCTAAAACCGTTGCAATAGGACCTTGTTTCAGAAAGAAAAGAAAGGCGTGAGGAAGATGATGTGCTGGCAACCACTGAGTGGTTCATTCAAACCAGCGCGCGCTTTTAGGGGCCACTGACCAATTTTGCTTTTTGTTATTTAATTGATATAATATATTAAATGAAACGTAATGGCTCAGCTGGCAGGTACCAATGCATGCAACCTTCAAGACCTGGGTTCAAGTCCCAGGTCTTGCAAATTCCAATATTATTTTTCAATACAGGTTCCTGTGCAACACTAGCGTTAAGGACTACCATATCCCATCCAGATCAGGCCATACACACGTCCATCCAATCCAGATCAATGGCCAGGATTCAAAGAACGCTGTAAGCACTAGTCAACGCATCACACCTAATTCAAAAGGTCAACGAATTCAAAGCTAATGGGCCAGAAATCACCAGGCCTGTACCTCTAAATTGGGGCTACCCCCCCTGGTTTGCCCTCCTTTTTATTTTTCTTATATTTTATTTAAATTATTATTTTGTTTTCTTGATTGTTTAATTTAATTAATTTATTTTCACAAAAATATAAAAACATTAAAAATACAGAAAAGACAAAAAATATAATTAATTTTGATTACTTTCATAAATAAATTAAAATGTAAATTATTTAGTTTAATTAGGTTTTAATTTTAATTCTTTTTCATAATAAAAGTCCAAATAATTAGAATTAGGTTAATTAATAATTTCCACTCCTTTTAATTTTTTCTTTTTTTATCATAATATTATTATTTATTTATTTTCATAATCACATTGTACATAAATATAATTTAGGTTTAAATTAGGTCAAAAATTCAATATTTTCACAATAAACTTAAAAAATGTTAGAATTAGGGTTTGGCGCTTCCTTTTTAATTAATTTCTCCTTAATCTTAAAAAATACAAAAATACCCAAAACATTTAATTTTTCATTTTTTATTTTAATTCCTTATTAGAGTTAATCTTTTTGCAAAAAGGGTCCAACGCCCATTGTTCTTAACTATTTAATTTGCGCATTTATTTTATGTCATTTATTATAATTTTGTATCTCTCCCAAAGCCCTGTAATTTAAACTTCTCGCACTTTTATTTATCGCTTCATTTATTTTCCGCTAAATCGGGTCCGGTTTAATTTTGGCGATGTGGACCCGCGCCATTTGTAATAGCCTTAGATTTATTTTTCGCAAACTTTATAACTGTTAAAAAGCATGCAAGAATGAATGTCTTAATCAAAATCAAGCGTAGATCACAATGACATGACAGAAGACAAATACCAATGAAAACGACACACAATTCGCACACACCACCCCTAGGGTACGCCTCACTGTTGCCTTTCGAAAGGTGATCGTCGAGTAGAGGATGTCTTAGTAAGTCCTCATGATCCGGGAACCTGGCATGAGGGTAGCTTCTAAGGTGTCTTCCTATTGCTCTGGTGATCACCATGTCCCGAACCTCGAATTGACCCGAACACCTCCAATGGTGGTGCTACCTACCTCTCAATGGTGGGATGGCACTACTTTTAAGGACATTTACCCAGACGAATTCCTTAGGGTAGGTAGGTTCTCAAGGATACTTGCTCTAATTTCAAACAAATCAAAAGACTTTTCACACTGACACTTTTCAAAAGCTTTCAAAGCAAATTTTTCAAACACTCTGACGTATGAGTCGAACTGAAATTTTTTAAAGAAACTCTTTTTTAAACCCACATTGAAAAGCAAACAAACAATTTTGAAAACACATTGAGCAAGTATCTAAGAGCCCATGGATAACCATGGATAGAAAGGGTGCTAACACCTTCCCTTTCTATAACCTACCTCCCGAACCGAGAGCAATCTCTTTAAGGAATTTTTCTGTGCTTTTGTCCTTTCCATTTGGAGAAGATAAAAGACGGTGGCGACTCTTGCTTCCGCGACATTTCGCGAACCAGCGTTAAACAGTCAGTTCCAGATCCACCGATCACACTCGACATCAAACACAAAAATCTATAATTGTATGAATTCCGATTTGAGCACACCTTCACAATTGGAAAATAAATCCAATTAATGCCTTTGAAACGATGTGAAACCCTGAGAATCTTGCATGTATTTCTTCAACCAATTAGTAAACGAGAGAGAGAGAGAGAGAGAGAGAGAGAGAGAGAGAGAGAGAGAGAGAGAGAGAATGCTTCTCGGATGAGTCTTCCACTACAGGTATCTGACGAATCGGCACTCTGAATCTTCTACCCATGTTGACTAGGGATTTCCTCTTTGGTTTCTTTTTGGCTTCTAGCAACACCATTAAATCTTGTTGCCCCTTGGCCAGGGTCAACAAAGTCTCTTAAAACTGAGAGTTTTGTGCTTGTAGGTCCTTCACTATTTTCTCAATATCCATTTTACTGAAATAAACAGCAGAGAGATAAGGAAATCTGTCGTGGAAAACCTCTTATGTTATGATGCATGGAAGATGTGTATGAAAATGATTTCAAGGATTTATGAAATCTAAATTTGTATAGACAAAGAGTGAACAAACATTAATTTCCATTAATTAGTTCAAAATGATTACATCGTGCCTCTTGGTCTTACAAAATAAATCTCTAAGATAAAAGGTTGAACGCATTCACTTTGGTGCAAGATAAGCGTTCAAGCTTTGATCTTCATGTAGTTGCTTTGTAAGCTCCAAAACCCTTTTCTCGCTAGCGTAAAATTGAGATTCGAAGGTATATCGTTCTTCCTTTAGCTGAATCCAACCTTTTTGCAAGTGTTCAAGAGAAGTAGGCATGTCGGGATGGAGGATAGTATACGGGACATCTTCTTCAGCCACAGGTTCCATAATAACTGGTAGGATGAAGGGATAAAGCATCACGAGCTTCTGAGCATAAGCTCGTACCCACCTAAGATAAGGCTCGAGGGGAATAGAATTCTTGTGTCCCAGCGTCTTACTATCCACTCTTCTCACCATCCTCTAAGCTCGTACAAACCTCTGACGGTAGCCTTGATCGTTGCTCTCGTAGTCGAATACCACTCCTTGGATGAGCATATCATGAGGACCATCTCTTCGGGCATATCCAAACTATCGTAAGGCTAAGAAAGGATTACAAGTGATACCTCCCCTAATGCCAAGTAAAGGGACATTAGGTAATTCCCTACAACGGTCGATGATAGTAACAGTCTCTAAGGATCGAGAACACCAGTGAATATCCGAATGTCTGAGTGACACCAACCTTTGTGACCACCTCAAACCTTGCCCGTTCTTCAACATAGACCGGGGAAGATGCTAAATAAACCATCTATCCAAAAGAGGAGTGCAACACATGAGGATCCCTCTTTTCCTGATAGTGCGAGAGTGGAGAGAATGTAGGATATTTCCTAACAAAGTAGGAACCAGATTGTGAGATATGAAGATTTTGACAGGATTCACATCTATAAGTTGGTAAGGGTTTGGAAATAACACCATCCCATAGATGAGAAGGGCCAAGATTTCTTCAAAAGCTTGTAAATCCAAAGAGTTCCAAAAATCTTGAGCTTTTTCAAACAAGAACTTGCCTAAGAACCCTTTGACACCACTCCTTGTTTCCCAATTAGTCGTGACATCGGATTGTTGCAAGTGTAGTGCTCGGGAAATCTCTTCAGGGCTTAGATCTATTTCCCTACCATTGAGGGTAGTTGATTGAGAATAGGAATCCTCAAGATTTGATAGAATTCTTCCATAGTAGGTACAAGCTGGTAAACAGGAAAGGTGAAGTAATGATGCAAAGGATCGAAGAACTGGAAAATCACCTTCATCATATCTTCATCAGTGCACGAGGTAACCAAGTTTAGGAGGCGACCATGTCTTTCGGTGAATTAAGAATTCTCAGGGACCCTTGATGCTAAATCTTTGAGTTGAGAAGGAATTATTACGATATTGACTTGGATAGTATTCCTGCGGATAGAAGCCATGTCCTACAAAACAGAACAAAGATAAATCCCAATAATCCTTGAAATGGTTAGTGAGAATGTTTATGATGTCATGATGTTTATGATGTTATGTACAAATAAACATATACACACAAGGCAAACAATTCCTTAGGTTTTGGCTTGCATGGAGTCTTTTAGGTAAGTACCCACTTGAAGTTTAGTTGGCTCAACCTGTCGTAGTAATAGTAACCGGGTTCTAAGGGATCTCAATATCACTGATCTTTCTTTTCGGGCATTATTTTAGTGCAAGCCTCTTTAATGACGACGAAAATATCCCGAGAAGTCCGATCTCAATGAGCGTAGTATCGAGTATCAACCAACTTCAGACTGCACCAAATCCGACTATCTCACTACTTCCTAATGGCCAAGTTGGTCAAGTAAATGTTATAAAGTCAGTTAGTGCTTCATGACACCACACAGCGGCCCAGTGTTCTCCTTGACTACTAAAGGGATACCGGTACCCACAAATGTGTCACACTAACGTAGCTATTTCTTATACCATGTCGGTATACCCCGCACAGTTTCCACAACGTATTGCTACTTACCTATAAGGTATGCCAGATTCGGGTAGAGGATCAAAATAAACCCAAACAAGGAACCAAAATGTAAAGCAAGAAAGTCAAACAATAAAAGTACATAAAGGTGATCTAGACCTAAGGTAACCCCACTCTTAAGCATGTCCCAAGTAGAGTCGCCAGTTCTGTAATACAGTGGGAGAACTGACTTGGGGTGTTTTGCGTTTTATCACAATTGTTGCGGTTAGAAAAAGTCGCCACCGACTTTTCTTTTATCCAATAAGGAAAGGCTAAAAAGAACATGAAATACCTTTGAGATTATTTCTTGAGTTCGGGGGATAGAGTATGAAAAGGGAAGGTGTTAGAATCCTTTTCATCCATCATTATCTATGGGCTCTTAGTTGCTTGCTAGATCACTTGCTTTTGTTTGAAAATGTGCTTTGTGATGGTTTTGAGAGTATTTTTGAAAAGGCGCCTTCATTTAGGAAAACTTTGTAATGATTCTCGATTTGGTGAAAATGCATACAAAGTGTTGTATTTTTTAAAATATTTCATGTTTTGAAAGTGTTTGATGTGTGTTTGTTTTGAAAGTGTTTGGTGTGTTTGTTTTAAAAGCGAGCAAGCAACTAAGAACGTTTCTACCTACTCAAAAGTCTTTTGTTCATTTCTCTCATTTCCTTTGATATTGCTATCTTACCATTGATTGTTAAGAAGCCTTATCTTTGGATGTAAAGGGACGGGCGTGGGTCATCGTATAGTCATGATAACAATGTTGTGAGATATCTTAGCATATCTCTTTAAGGGACTAAGATCATTTGAAAGGAAACCTTCAAAGCGTGATCGAGGGACTATGATCTTGTATTTTGATTGATTTTGCTAAGACATCCCACATGCGTAACATGACCATTTTTTAGGCAACAAGTAGAGTTGACCTTAGGGGTGCACGTGTGAATAGTGTATTTGATTTGAATGCATTATTTATCTTGAATTAGGTTCATCTACTTGTTAATTTTATCTTTCCATACAAACCCTAATTTACTAGCATTGATATTAAAGCAATAAATTGCGGAAAGTAAATTTACTACGCTATTACATCATTTGGGGATGGGGTATACAAATTTACAAATGGGGATTGCAAGAAATTAATCCTAATTATCTATTACAACCATATTGAAACTTGAATAATGTACAAGAAATGAAAATATAATGTGCAAGGATGTAAATGGAAATAAATGGATTTTTGTTTGGTTTTGAGGAAAGGGTTTGGTTTTTACATAATTAACTAAAAGAAATAAATAATTAAGTTAAGAAAGTTAAACATAAATTAATTAAGAAAATAAAATAAAATTAGAAATCATTTTTAGGGTTTTTTAGAAAAGGGTTTAAGTTTAATCAAAATAGTATGGAAATTAATTAATTAAAAGAAATTCTAAATTCTAAATTAATTTTAATTAAAAGAAAATAATTAACCTAAATCTAATTATTAATTTATTAATAAAAAAAGAAATTAAGTTTGTTTAAGAAAATAATTTTTGTCTTTTTGTTTTTAAAGGGATAAAATGCAAATAATAAATAAAAATATATTTTTAGAATTTTTTATTTATTAAATAATAATAATAATAGTAATAATAATAATAATAATAATAATAATAATAATAATAATAATAATAATAAAAATAATAAATTAAACAAAATATGAAAAATAAAGCCAGGAGGTACAAAATGGAATTTAGGGTGTTTAGGAGTAAAACAGTTTTTTTTTAGTTTGGCCCAATGGTGTTTTTGTAATCAGAAAAGTAAACAAAAATAAAAAGAGAGAAAGTTGGGTCTGTGTTGTGACAAGCAGGCAGGGGGGGAGGGTGAGTCTTAGTAAAAAAACAAGGCCCAATGGCCTTAGGCCCAGGTGTGCATGGTTGGAGCAAAAAGAGAGAAAATGTTTAAAAAAAATATGAAGAAAGGCAGCGGTGGGGGTTGAACCCATGACCTTGACCATAAATGTGTGTTGCCTTACCACTGGGGTGGCTATACATCTATTAACTTAAACAAAACCATAAATATATATTACAAATCCACTCCTAGAAATGAACTTCATCTTCAACCTCCAGCCAGGGTCCCTGTAACTCATTTATTTCTCATCCATTCTCAAAACTTCCAACACCAAACTTGTTAGAAATTTTACCAGAATTCCAGAAATGTAAACAATTTGGACTAAAAATCAAAGATGGGCATGTATTTCTAAAAGTACCAAATCCTGACCTAACTTTTTTCAGAGATTCAAACTTAAAATTCTCTAAGCTCACGCAATATAAATGAAAACTATAGACATGTACAGCTTCAGGGCAATGATATATATATTTTGTGTTTGCAAATGCAAGCCTAACAATGCCTAAATGAAGAGATGAATATTCAGAAAAATACCTCTAGAACTGAAAATCGTGAAATGAGTTTGAGCTGCTTTCAAGGAGTTGTGACGATCAAATTAGCTTCCTCAAGTTCCCAGGAAGCTAATGCAATTCTTAGCTTGAACTATGGATGTCTGGAATGGTCTGGAAAAGTCAAGATGCAAGCTCTATTTTTTGGTTATGGGATGATGGTTTGTAGATGATGTTTAGGAACTTTTGGAAGTGAAAAGCCAAGAAACGCACGAGTGGATTAGGTGTTTGGGATTTCTGGCCAAAAAGTGCAACAATGGATGTTGTTTATGAAATCTTGACTTTGAGAGGGTTTGAGGGCTTAAGCATTAGTGTGTTAGCTTGAAAATTGTGTATTTATTTTTAGGCAAGAGGTTTCAAGTGTTACAACAACTCAGAATTTGAATTCTCAAGATGTGGCAACTTTACTTGTTTTTGAAGCAATGTTGAAACATCTTGTTCCAAGACATGGTACAAGGCTCTATAGAGTGGTTAAAACTTAAAACATGCTTGATTTTGGTTTATAGGGGTTGTGTGTCCAGAAAGAACAAGTGCAGGGCTGAATGCAAGTTGACTTTTCATAAAGCTTGGTTTTCAAAAATGGAAGTGGTGACTTTATTCCTTAAATGGCAAGGTGTATTGGACAAAGCTTAAATAAATAGGTTCATAGCTCAAAAGCTTGTGAAATCTTATGATTAAGGATAGATACACAAGTTAGAGGTCCTGAAAAGTGGGATTATGCAGCATTTCTTGGAATTGGATCAAATGTTCATCATGAAAATGACTTGAAAAACAAGTTTGAAACCCTAACTTCTTGCCTTCGACTCTCTTAGCTCAAGTATGATATCAATGTGTTCTTGGACATTTTGGAAATCTTGTAACATCCCCTACAACCTTTATGTTGGACATTTTTTAAGATTCAATTTGGAACTAGGTGAAAAGTTGCCATGAAGTTAGGTAAAAATCCTGACTAACTAGGGCAAAATTTCACTGTCTTTTTTAGTTTCATGGACATGTCTTCATAAATTCATAACTTGAAATCCAAGCATTTATAGAAAAATTTCTGCCCTATAATGTTTTAGATCTAATTTATACCTACAACATTCATGTTGGAAGTTTTGCTTGAATCATCTTGCATCATGGTGGAAATTTGGCACAAAGTTATGAAAAAATGATAATTTTCTAACACTTAGAAAAATTTCTAAGTCTTAGAATTTTGACTTTTCAAAGATAACTTTGACTTTTCTAATTGTTGATGAACAAGTTTCATATTTTTATATGTCTTGATGAAGTATGATTTTTGAAACTTGATTTTGATCAAAAAGTCGAAGTTTGACTTTTCAGTGTAAAGTTGACTTTTCATCAGTTGACTGAAATTCATTTGTCAATCCAAATTATCTTGAGAGGTGATTTGAACTATGCAATTAGGTCAAGATGGTGCATTTCAATCCTTGAGATCATGTCTTAAACCACTAAGTCATTTTCCTGGTCAAACGTCAAAAACTGAGCCTTCCCAATCAAAACCCTAATTTTGACCATTTTGCCCTTTTGGTGTTCTGATCAAATTTCTTTAAGGAATTGTGATCCAAATTGATCAATCGGCATATATGAGTTCATAATGTTGATATGGATAAAATTTTATGAAGTTTGACTGCAAATTGACCACATTTGACTTTTTCCCTAATAAAGTTGATTTTAGGTCATTTGATCAACTAACTAAGCAAAAATGTGATCCAAAGCTTGAAACTTGACATGAGTAATATTGGGGATCCAAAATGATCCATGAAAGTCATTTGAGGCCTTGAAAGTCCAATTGTCCTTGTGAAAACTCAAACCCTAATTTTGAGTTGTTAGTGGTCGAGAGGTGTCTTGAGCTGATCAAACCTCGTGTAGTCTTGAATCAATGAAGATCTTATGAGATATTTATTGAGAAATGAGAGGAAAATTTTGGGGTAAAACAGTAGCATACCAATATCTAGAATTTATATTCAAATATAATAAACCATGTAAGAAAAGTCACACAATTATCATACAAAAGGGGAGTGTTGAAAAGAGGCAAACAAACAAGTTTACATTGAGCAAGTATGGATTTAAACAAAGAGTGTATTATTTGAGAATTATGGAATATGTGACTTATATGATAGGTTATCTCAAGATGATACTCAAGAGTAGCCACGTAGAAGTTGAGACTTTATACATAATCAAAATCACCTAATTGATGAGCAAGATCATCTAAAAGGAAGTAAAGGTATTTTATCTTTGGGTGATGATAAAAACCTCATAAGATCAAATGAAAATAATAAAGAATCTTATTTGTCCTTGGGTGATGATAAAAACCTCATAAGATACTAATCATGAATCTAAAACCTTAAGAAATGTTAACAAGGTAACACACTCAAGTGTCATGATGTATTGATGAAATATAGTCCCTTAATGCATATAAGCAAAGGGATCTAGGTAAATCAAACTCAATGTCCTTAGATTTTATGGGAAGCAACAAAAATCAAGGTACATTTTTGGGACAAGGTTCACAATCATAAGAAGCAAACATCAACAACTAACATTAAAAACCTTAAGCAAGAGGTAAATATAACTCCCATTGTGTCACCATGATGAATTAGCAAGTGAATACTAACCAAGTGGATCATAGGAGCATAAAGAGTGGAGATAATAAGAGAAGTAAAATCAAAACTTAAACATAAAGAAATGCGGGACTTAAAGTTCTCCTAAGAAAACAAACACAAACTAGGTAAAAAAACTAGTGTATAAATCCTATTGTGTCATCAAGATGAGTTGATAATTAGAAATCAACCAAGGAATATAGGAGCAAAGTAAAGAAGGTATTAATATCCTCAAATTCAAAAGTAAATTCATAATGTGCTACTCATTATGTATCAATGGTGTTTGGTAAAAGAGTGCATCAAAACTACTTCCAATCTTGACCATATTTAGTGAACTCAAACACACAAGAAATCACAAATTAGGGAGCTTAAATGGCTCGAAGAAATTGAATTTAAGACATTAACAAGTGGTGAAAATAGGGCATGAATGATAAGGCTTGTTTCCTTAAATGTTGCATAAATGCATAAATGCAAAAGATCAATTCTATGATGAGGCAAGAAAATGATCAAAAGAGATCAAATGTTTCCCCAGCCTTGAGTAAGGGTATCATTGAGTTATCATATCTCAAAATAACTTTGAATCATAATCATAATGAAGATTTGATCAAGGATTTACCAAAAAAAATCCCCAAATTAGGGTTCTAACTTGCTCGATTTAGGAGCTCTACAACAATGATCATCAAAGACTATAATGGATCAAATGAAATTGTTCTAAGATCATGAGATATCAAGGGAGTACATGGGATATCATGAATGTAAAGATAAACCTCAAAAAGGTCACCAAAAAAAAACAAATATAGACCACAAGATTCAAACAAGTCACAAAGTATCCCAAACAAATAAAATTAAGTCAAAAATAGAAAAAAGGACTTCTAAAATCAAACAAAATTAATACTATAACCCTGATTGTTCCTAAAAGCTAGAGACATAGTCAAACATCCTTAGAATGAGGAGGATATATGGTTTTAAAATTAAAATGTCAAAACTTGTTATCAAAGTATCAAAATTGGACAGGCTTCACTAATTAGTTTGGATAAAATATGAAATCAAACTTAACAACATTAAGAAAATGATTTAAGTGATCTTAACCAATCCAAGAACTTAAGACAAATTTTCTTTGATTTTTAGAAGTAAGTAAAATTAGAGGATTAATCATTTGTTTAGGCTTAAGCAAGCATAGGGGCCAAAAATAGCAATTATCTTCCAAAATTATGAAAAACAAGCAAACTGAATTATAAACCAAATAAAAATCAAAGACATTTAGAAAAATGCCTAAGGGTCAGTAAATATATTTTTCTAGATTTTAACAAATGGAGGAAATTTCAAAATTAAATCAAATTTCAAGCATAAGTAATAAAACTCTAAAAAAAAGGACATTATACCTCCAAAATTTAAAAATCAATGCAAAAACATTTATAAAAATGATTAAAAATTACCTAAAATTAATTAGGGCAGAAATGTACCCTATATATATATATATATATATATATATATATATATATATATATATATATATATATATATATATATATATATATATATATATATATATATATATATATATATATATATATATATATATATATATATATATATATATATATATATATATATATATATATATATATATATATATATATATATATATATATATATATATATATATATATATATATATATATATATATATATATATATATATATATATATATATATATATATATATATATATATATTAGAATTAATGGAAGGATTAAAATAAAATCACCACATTATATGAACAAAAGTCTTTAAAGAAATGATACCTTGAATTAATTAATTTAATTAAGGCACCACAATATTTTTAAAACAAACAAAAAACATATGGTGATGAAATAGAACATATGGTGATGAAATAGACTCATTAAAATGTATTGTGTGATTTTTTGTGATTTTTGGATCAAAGGAACTATTTAAAAAAATTGAAGAAAAAATTAGAATTAGTTAAAATTTAAAAGAAGAATACAATCTATTACAACTGTTTTGAGCAAAACGCGTTGTAAAAGAAAACCAACACATACTCAATGGAAAGGCGACAACTCATCATCCCTGACCTCATAACATCCTAAACATCACGTAAATAACAAGTTCACAAACCAATCTTCCAGATACCACTACGCACTCAATTTTCAACCAAATTTTGTGATTCAAAGCGCATTTTCAAGATCAAGCAACAAGCTACATCGTGATAATCATAGATTCACAGATCATCCCATATAGAGTAAGTAATCAAGGCCATAAAATCATGAAAACACAGAAAAAAGAAAAAACTCAAGAGTTCATATCAAGCTCCACAATTCAATTCAAACCAAATTATACATCAGGTCTAGTGCATGGCCAGCTAACAACATGATATCATGCTCGACATCAAACAAAAAAATCTATAATTGTATGAATTCCGATTTGAGCACACCTTCACAGTTGGAAAATAAATCCAATTAATGCCTTTGAAACGATGTGAAACCCTGAGAATCTTGCTTGTATTGCTTCAACCAATTAGTAAACGAGAGAAAGAGAGAGAGAGAGAGAGAGAGAGAGAGAGAGAGAGAGAGAGAGAGAGAGAGAGAGAGAGTTTGCGATTTCTGATTTTCACAGAGAATGAAGCATGAAGAGAAAAAGAGTGTGATGTTGAAGCTTTATAGAGAGAGCATGTGAGGGTAGAATGAACTTTGCTTGCTCAGAAAACCGTTGGGGAGGATTTCAATCAAAAATCAGAAAAAAATCTCATGTGAAGGTGTTATGCGTTTCACTTGTACCTCCCTCCTAATTTTTGCGTTTTGGTGAGCTCATGAGAGTGGAAAAGAATCTGATAAGCGTGACATGATTAGGTAGAAAGCTAGCACATGGATGGAAATATTTTATGATGCAAAGTTGCTAAAAATGGAAAAGAGAAATTTTCCTCGTGCCTGACATGTGCATAAGGTTATCTGACCAAATGAGGCAAGAATAGGCTGGCAAAAATACGTAGTAATGAGTGCACAAAGCTCATGTTGAAATTTTTTCAATTATGCACATAATCTTGATGACTCGTGGCTGCATGCCTAATTTATGAACAAGTTGGCCTAGATTCAAATTTATTCAAAATGGCTCGTGCGTTTTCTTGTTTATAGAGGCCTAATAAGAGATTTCACATAGAGATTCACTATATGCCTTAGATAATTGAAAATGGAGCTGAAATGAGTGAGACATGGTCATTCAAAGTTGAGAAAAATACAAGGATTTCTGCCCAGGAAATATAGGCGTGCATGGGTTCTGCATGGGGCATGCATATCAGTTTTGAGATCATGATTTCCAATGATCACATCTTGATCAATCTTGGGACAAATTGGATGACTTCACGTTCATTAGAAAGCTTTCATGGCTAAATACAAAATGATCCAATTAAATTCTCAAAATAATGCTTGAATAAAAAGAAATCAATCCATGAAAATGGCACACCAACTATTTGTCAAAATTACGCGTGTGACATGCCAATGAGAAGGTAACTTGACACTTCTTGTGGCCAGAACTTCCAACTTGATTTTCTCCTAAATAATTCACGTTTGAGTTTTCCACACACAATGACAAACTTTTAAGATTTTTCAAGAGCTTTCTGAATATGCATCATTTGCCTCAATCAGATTGGCCAAGCTCAAGTTGTGATTGGCTAAAGTTGTGTACTATGGACACTTAGAAACTTTTCAACATTCAAGTAACTTTATGAACAAGTAAACCCTAATTTCTTCAATTCCATTGATTCAATGATGGAATTTGTTATGAAATATGAAATGAGGTTGTTTGAATTGATGGTTGACCAAAAGTCCACTTGGTCAACTTTGACTGATTTTGACCAAATGACCATTTTGCCCCTTGTGATCAATTGAATCCTTTCCAATCAAAATTTAGCCTCAATAATTAAATAAAAGATGCTCAATAATATATAGAATGACATGGAATCTAATTTGAATCAAAAAGTTGAACAACTCATGATTAAAATCAAAACCCTAATTTTGTACCTTGTTTTAGAAGCATGATGATCAAACTTTGAAACCCTAATTCCAATGGACCTCTTGAGAAATTTATTTGAACAAAGTCGCCTCAAATGATCATAAGAAGATAATGCTCCAAGAAATTGGCTTTGACAGACTTCACATCACATAATAGGCTAAAACCCTAAATTCATCAAATGAAGGAGACATATGAATTCCTCCTCAAATCTTTGCAAAACTTTAACTCTTGATAAACCAATGAGATATTCTGGGCCATGAGAGATCAGTGGGACTCGAAATATCCATTAAATAAGGTAATGATGCCCTTCTTGAACAACATGTCAATATAATCAAAATTCATAGCTTGAGGGGAACTTGATATCCAAAACACTTTGATCTCATCATAAATAAATGAATGCAATACAATATGATGATTATGATGAAACATACGCCTGAATCAAGAGGGTAAATTTTAGGGTGCAACATATGCCCCTATTCAATCATCTTAAACATGATAATTGAGAAAAGTGATAGCTTTCAAACATTCTAAATTGAAGATGATTGAATACGAAAGAACCTGAAAATTTACACTCTTGAAAAAGAAAGAAGAAAAACCCCTAAAGACAAGGAATGTCAAAAGGCGCGGGACTTAGAAGGTACCAAACGAAATTAGATTTAGTAAACAGAGGGTCTAATGAAAATTGGCCCATCGGAGACATGCGTTAGAATGAAGCTGTAACGTAGATTTTAACAAAGTTGAGACAAAACTCAAACTTAGAAGAGTAGATGAAACTAAACTCCAAAATGATGTGTCAGGATAAAATCAGACCATAAAGGGGTGAGATAAGACTTAAACATGGAGAATAGGCAAAGCTAAATTCTGGAAAAGTACGTGGGGCAAAGTGGCTAGAGTGCGTGATTCTAGGAGCGCTTGCTAGTCTCAAAAGAGACCGGTCAACCAAGGATACAACAAACGAAAGCTGAGGTACAATAAGCAAACACTATTAAAGGTTCAGTAGACAAAAACTGATGAATATCCAAGGAGTGACATTAAATAAGACAAAACTCGACCTGATAATGCTAGAAGATCAAAACTTTCTAGAAACGAGTATGAGGACAAAACAAACTGGATTTCACGCATGGCTAACAAGGAAAAACTCGACCCATAGTAAAGTGTTGAGAGTGCATGTTTCTCAGAGCACATGCTGGTCTCTATCTATGGGTAAACAATAAAAGAAAACTGACTAAGACCTGAATAGGTATAAAAGAGACATCTCAAGTCATAAGACATAACAAACGAAAGTTATAATATAGTAAACAAACACTGTCAAAGGTTCAGTAATCAAAAATTGATAGACGCCCAAAGAGTGAGATAGGGGTTTCGACCAAGGACACGGTAAACGAAAACCGATAGAAGAGTCCATCGAATGAAACAAAACGAGACGACACTCGACTTAATAATAACTAGTTAGGCAAGACAGACTAGATGAGTACCAGGGCAAAGAAATTACGGATTTCATGCACAGGAGACGAGATCAAGAGTCGACCCAAAGAAAAATGATGAGAGCGCACGTTTCTCAGAGCACTTTCTAGTCTCGGACCAATGGATAAACGGTAAATAAAAACTGATAGGAGAATCAAAGGAACAAAGGAGATTGATTTTAACCCAGGACACAGTTAAACAAAGATTGCAAAAAAGACTCAGTAAACAAAAACTGATAAAGGATTCAGTAAACAAACACTGATGGAAGTCCAAGGTATAAAAATAAAACGAGATGGCACTTGACTCATTATAACTAGTTAGCCAAAACTATACTAGATGAGTACCAAAACGAGAACTGGATTTCATGCGTGGCTGAGGAGACAAAACTGAAAACTCGACCCAAAGAAATGTGATTAGGGCGTACTACTAAAAACCTACTGATTACACCAATGAACATTGGAATAAACAAACGAGAGTAGTAAATACTAAACCCGAGAAAACTACGCCAGGGTAAAACTGAACTACAGTCAAAAGTAGACATTCAACCATTAAATGATTAACTTCAACAAGATATTTGTATGGGGTGAAACTAAGATACTGAGGATGAAGACCTCGCTGGGGATATAATATGAAGTTTTAACAAATTCACTAGGGAAAACATAAACAATAATGACTTATATTCCGATGCTTGTTTAAATTATTTTTCTATGGAATAGTATTTCAAAAGAGAGTGGAAACACTATTATTTAAGGATGCAAGGTAATGATGCATGTTTAGATGTTTCACTGGGGAATGGACAATCGAGAAGCCAACAACCAAAAAGTCAAAACCTGACAGGACTTGAAAAAATAAATTGCAAAATCTAATGGAGAAGAGAAGATATAAGGAACCGCTGGAGAGAAACCCTTGAAGATATAAAACTCTCTACGGGAGTAACAAACTGTGTAACCGGTAGAAACTGGCTACAAACACTAAGAGGAGTTGCAAAACTAAATTGCAAGCTCTATTGGAGAAGATCAAGTCGAAATTATAACTTCTGATAAGAAATGCCACCTGAAAATTGGACATTGCTAGATGATAACGAAAAATCGTATCATATAATTACTATGCTTTTTACCGATTTTATAATACATTAAGTCGTCTAACTCCCGATTATTTCGAGTTTATTTATCCTTTTTGCAGGTATAACAATTGTCAACATAAACCAATGGAAAAGGACTACATGAAGGAGGCTAGACAATAAACAAAGAGAAAAAGAACTAAAACTGCAAAGTTTGAAGATTTTGGAGCAGTGACGGTCGTCACACCCTCGTGACGGGCGTAACGACCCCCAACTTGAAACAACGCTCGTCACATATCACTGAAGAGCGTAATGCGCTATTTTAGCGCGTTACGACCGTCACCCACCTATGACGACCGTCACGCGCGTGAAGATGAACGTTGTGAATTGGTGGAGACGTGGGTAATGTGAGGGCAGACTTGTTCTCCTATTTTCCCTCCACTCAGTAACCATGCTCCCTATTTTTCCTCCACTCAAGACTCCTCTCAAGATATTTTCAACTGCTATTTTCTCTCCTATATATATGTGTGATAGAGCAAAGCTGAAGAGGGTCGAAGGAATTTTCCCAGAACAAATTATTACTTTTGCAATTATTTTTATTTCCTTGTTTTAGAGCATTTTTCCACATACTGTAATTCCTACTTTCAGTATTATTTCAAGCTTTAGTTTTAGATGTTAATTCTTCATTCAAGAATTAACACAATTTATTTACTTCAATCAAGTTGCAAGGAATATTGTAACATTTAAAGATTACCATAGCAACGTTAATTCCAGGTTTTTATTGCAATTAATATTTATTCATTTTTGTATTATGTCAGTTATTTTTATGAATTATATTTTGAATTGCATTGTTGTTAAATCTACTATGTCTGGCTAAATTATTCGTATCGGTATGTGACTCTTAAGAACCGAAAGAATTCAGTGATACCTTGGCCAAAAATATTTATTTATAGAACAATTTCTGGTTTCCAATTTCCATGATTAATTTAACTACCCTTGTCACGAGAGTGAGAGGTTAATTAACACGATTTTGCCACGAGAGTGGGAAATTAATTAAGGCAAGAACCTGCATGCGAGAGCTGGGGTTCAACCCAGATAGTGGTAACGAAACATTAATTTTTAAATACACGAGAGTGTTTTAATAAATTAATTAAACTCAAATTGTTTTCAAAAAGTGTTATTAAATGTAAAGTGCATCCACTAGGTTTAGTAGAATAACTTATTTCATGAACACGAGAGTGTATGTCTCAGGTTTTTAAACAATTAGTTTTTACCGAAATACTTTATAGGCCAAGCGATTCACCGAATTCCCGAAGTCCGACTATCACATACCTGTATAACTATTACTATTATTTTTAATTAAACTGTTTCCCCCCTAAAATCGAATATTCATCGCTTAGTTAAACAAACTGTAACATTAGTTCGTATGCGATTGATCCTCAGTCTCCGTGGGTTTGATAATCATTTAAAACTAGAACGACTGAACTGTATACTTGCAGTTAGTATCCCGACAGACTCATAAAGTCCCGATCATGTTTTTGGCGCCTACCCCGCTACCTAACTGAATAGGTATTATATGTCGAGCCGTCGACATAAAATAAAGGCGCTTCGTGAGAGGCAACCCATGTTTTATTTTAATTATTTTTACTGTTTTAACATGTTTTTATTTTTCTTTTCTTTTACTTAATCTTTAAAATTTTCATGATTGCATCTCTTACTCCTTTCTGTTTTCTTCTATCTTTATTTTCCCTTTAAACTTTCTTTTTCTTTTTGATTTAACTTCGGAAAAATTCTTAACCTGAAAATACTAACTTAGTTTTTTTCAAAAATTTATTAAATATTTTCAGGGGGGTAATTCTTTTGCTTTAATATTTAGCTCTATGGCACGTGTAAACTTCATGAATGTCACTTTGAGAAGCAGACACCAAAGAAGACGGTTTGAGGATTTGGCTGAGCGGGAAATGTGCCCTACAATCTACGCTGATGACCATGCTATGACCGCTCTTGGCATTCGTGAGAGTGTCATGTATTTGCTGCATCAGATTGGCTGGGACACTGCTCCTATCCGAAGACGGTATTGTACTTACAAGAAGCTGACCCTTGAGTTCCTGAGCACCCTGAGCTTCATTCCAAATCACGGGATAGGATTCAACCGTGGGTTGATCACTTTCAGGATGTTTGACATGGACTACACCTATAACCTCAAGGAGTTTAGCCACCTGCTAGGGTTCCCTTTTGGACCTGATGTTATCACTATGACCCAGGAGGACCTCTTGCTTGATTCTGATCTTGATTTTTTCTGGGGAAGCATCACTGGCAATAACCATCCAGAGTCGTCTGATCTTTATTCTAAGTGCATCCATAACCCGGCTATCAGGTACTTTCACAAGATCATCGCCCACACCCTCTTTGGTCAACATCAGAATGTTACATCCGTGTCCCGCGATGAGCTCTTCATTATGTACTGTGCATCCCAGAGCCGTCCAGTAAACGGTGCCGCTTATATGCTAGCTAACATGGAGCGTATCATCCAGACTCCAAATGCACCAACCCTGTTGGGTGGTTTAGTCACTATGCTATCAAATGCAATTGGACTCCGCAGGCCTATGCTTGGATCAGCCCCGCATTATGGAATAAAGCCAATGAACATTGAATTCTGCTTCAACACTAGCTTTATCGGGAACCTTGGGCCAGATCAATTTGAGCTGTTAATTAATCATGAGATTGTCCACCAGTTTAAGCTCCCGAACCCTATCACTAGTGTGCATAATAGAGCAAACTGGCTTTTTGACCTCTACCATCCTGCTACACCGCCTTCGTCTCCTTCTACTGTTGACATTTATGAAGTACCCAATACTTCTAATGCTGATGAAGACCCTGCCACACCACCGGGATACCATGAGTTCCCCGATCCATGGGAACAACAGGCAGCTTCTACTGAGACCGCCACCCAGGCTCCAGAGCTCACACCACCAACTCCGCCTACTGTTACCCTGCACTCTTTGCATGAAGAAATTACTGACATGCGGGGCGAGCTTACATCTCTCTGGGTGGATTTCATCGCTTTCATGGATTTGGTGACTGATCAGCTGGATTTCATGCACCAGCATATGTTCCCGACTCCCCGTGGCTAGAGTTGTCGTTGTTATCTTCTTCTTTTCTCTCGCATTTGTACATACAGTGGGGACACTGTTTAGTTTTAGTGTGGGAGGGATACTAGTTATTTTAGCATTTTATTCTAGTCATTTTAGCATTTTATCATTTTTATTTTTAGTTATTTCGAAACAATTTTGATGAATTAATTCAATTATTTATCAAGTACCAAGTTTATTTTATTTTTTCATTCCTTTTCATTTTCAGCATACTGTTTATTTCCTTTAATTTACTGTTTGTATTTTCACGTAAATAATATTTCATTATGTGTTAGTAAATAACGTTTCAGAACTTTAATTATTAATACTTAAAAATATTTCAAAACTCTAATTAATTAAAATATTTCAAACTTAAAATATTAAGAAAATAAAAAAAAATATATATATATAAACATCTCCAACGGTCCTGTAACGGTCTTCTCATTAATCACATTGAACGTGTTACGACCGTCACACCCTCGTAACGAGCGTAACACGCCTTTTTGCCTTGTGACAACCGTCACACCCTCGTGACGACCGTCACGCATACAATGTATCAGAACGGCTATTACAGAACCGTTCCAACCATTCCCTTCATAAACCCACTTCCTCCATTGTTACAAAATCACACGAAAACTACCCACTCCACTCCATTTTTCTTCAAACTTCCAAACTTCCAACACTAAAATACTATCCACCCACTACCTAAATTTCATATTTCCAAACCTTTTGCAATCAAATTCTACCTACACCATGGCCAACAACCCACAAGCTCCCGCCCTCACTTTCAGAACCGGCGAACAAGGAGAAAACCAACGGGCAAAATTTCAGAAATTTCAACGCCGAGGTCTCCAACCTACACGGTACGTTGATATCGACTGCCTGAGGAGTTTGGGACTACTTGACAGTGTCCTCCAATTGTTCCAAAGTGTGGATTTGTGGAACTTGTGCCGCGAACCAAGACCGATTTATGAAACTCTTGCTCTTGAGTTTTTGAGTTCCTTTGTTTACATCACTCCGCCAGGTGCCACGAACCAACTGTCAGGCCTGGTCAAATTCCTCATGTTTGGCATTGAGCACGAGTTGCCTCAATCCGACATCGCGCTTTTTTTAGGTTTCTGTTCGGACGAAGGTGTCCATCTCCGGGTGCCGGATAATTTTGGTGAGGAAGCCTTCAACTTATGGCACAGTTTGACGAATATCTGTGCCGGATCCTACGACCACCTAAATGCCACCCACATTCATAATCCGGCCATCCGCTATTTCCACCGCATCCTCAGCAACACAATCTTCGCCCGTGACAGCAACCACAAGCTCAACTCTAAGGAGCTCTTCTTTATGCATTGCGCGTTCACAGGGCAAAAGATCAATGCCGCCCCGTTCTTACTCGCTCACATCCACTCTATTTGTGCTAGAGGCGGAAAACCATTTTATTTCGGAGGGCTGGTCACTTCACTTGCTATAGGTCTGAACTACGGTACTGCTCTCGCGACTTTGCCTTCTATGGCACCGGCTTTGCTGACTTTGGATCACTGCAAAGCCACACATCTCATTTACGAGCGGGAGGATGGAAGATTCCACCCTGTGATCACGAACATTGTTTATCAGAACAACATTTTGCCTTGCAGGGACCAAATCGATCGAAGAAACCGAGCAAACTGGTTATTCGATCCTGCAACTCTCGCAGAGCGTGCACCCACTCATGAAGACCAACCCGCAGCCCCCGCAGACGAAATGCAAGAAGAGCTGGATAGTGCTCCTCCCGTCCACGACATTCTAGGATCCTCATCTGCACCTCCTCCTATTAATCTTGAAGACATCCTCCACGCCATCCATATGCAAAACCAAATGAGCACAGCACTTGAAAGAAGGCAACACGAGCAATTTGAGTCTCTGTGCGCTCAAAACGCTCAAATCCTGACTGGGCTGCGCAACATGAATGAGAGGTTAGATGAGGCTATGTCAGAGCTTAACGCCTTAAGGTTGGACGTCAGCACCCTTGGTTTCCAAGACACTAACACAGAAGCCACTCCTACCAGACGCTCTCGCACCAGGAGTAGAGGACGTGGTCACCAGTAGTTTTTCTTTATTTTTTATGTAGTTTATTATTTTTTCTGTTTCATTTCCTTTCCGTTTGTTTTTGTAATTGTACTTCCCCGCCTATACACCGCAACATTGAGGACAATGTCGGATTTAGTGTGGGAGCGGTACCTTTCCTTCCTTTATAAACTAGTAATTTTTACGATATATCTCGATTTAAATTCTTCACTTTATTCAGCCATACCAAAAAACTTTTTATTTTCGCATTAGCCCGACATACCTATTTTAACGAAATCCCCAGTCAGGGAAGCCGAAAAAGACATAACAAGATTGATACGGTTATGACACCGTAGACTTCCTACTTACGCGATCCGTTTCAATAACCATTATACCGACATCTAGAGTTTTTAGTTCTACAGTAACCCCTAGTAGTTTATACTAGCAGTCAACACCGTCTTGACACAAACCACGTGGAGAATCGATGAATATAAGTGTTTGATGCCTAATCATTAAAATATCCTTCCTATCTCGCTGCTAAAAGAAAAGAAATTTTGTGCACCAAAATATACGGTCACATGTAAGAGTTGAGAAAATAACGAAGGAATCCAGTGTAGGTTGGTTCAGAGGTATCTGGTTCTGAACTCGGTAGGGCGTGCTATGGCTCGATCCCCCACAACCTCCAACTTGGATAACATATGTAGGGTTGCCACATTCATGTACCATACCCCGTGCTAAAAGGATCAAAGTCACTAACCGGTTACTCCACTACGTGCGTGCTAAGACAAAGGGCTTAATGTGATTGCGCCAGAACAAAACCGGGTGAAATAGATACGAGGAACTCTAGGCAGAATTATAACGGAACTGTTGGATAGCTCGTTTGAAATGGAATCCTACGACTAAGCTTATTGCTTGTGTCATTAGCGTATCTTTAGTGTTTCACTCAAGTATTGCCGAACCGACGAGGATTTCCCGAAATTGCTTTAAAAATCCAAGGTATGTCATGCGTATGCGCTTGACAAAACTTGTCTGACCTTTCGAATGACTATTTTCTTGAGGACAAGCAAAGGTTTAAGTATGGGGGAATTTGATAACGAGAAATCATATCATATAATTACTACGCTTTTTACCGATTTTATAATACATTAAGTCATCTAACTCCCGATTATTCCGAGTTTATTTGTCCTTTTTACATGTATAACAATTGTCAACTCAAACCAATGGAAAAGGACTACATGAAGGAGGCTAGACAATAAACAAAGAGAAAAAGAACTAAAACTGCAAAGTTTGAAGATTTTGGAGCAGTGACGGTCGTCACACCCTCGTGACGGGCGTAACGACCCCCAACTTGAAACAACGCTCGTCACACATCACTAACGAGCGTAATGCGCTATTTTAGCGCGTTACGACCGTCACCCACCTGTGACGACCGTCACGCGCGTGAAGATGAACGTTGTGAATTGGTGGAGACGTGGGCAACGTGAGGGCAGACTTGTTCTCCTATTTTCCCTCCACTCAGTAACCATGCTCCCTATTTTTCCTCCACTCAAGACTCCTCTCAAGATATTTTCAACTGCTATTTTCTCTCCTATATATATGTGTGATAATGCAAAGCTGAAGAGGGTCGAAGGAATTTTCCCAGAACAAATTATTACTTTTGCAATTATTTTTATTTCCTTGTTTTAGAGCATTTTTCTACATACTGTAATTCCTACTTTCAGTATTATTTCAAGCTTTAGTTTTAGGTGTTAATTCTTCATTCAAGAATTAACACAATTTATTTACTTCAATCAAGCTGCAAGGAATATTGTAACATTTCAAGATTACCATAGCAACGTTAATTCCAGGTTTTTATTGCAATTAATATTTATTAATTTTTGTATTATGCCAGTTATTTTTATGAATTATATTTTGAATTGCATTGTTGTTAAATCTACTATGTCTGGCTAAATTATTCGTACCGGTATGTGACTCTTAAGAACCGAAAGAATTTTGTGATACCTTGGCCAAAAATATTTATTTATAGAACAATTTATGGTTTCCAATTTCCATGATTAATTTAACTACCCTTGTCACGAGAGTGAGAGGTTAATTAACACGATTTTGTCACGAGAGTGGGAAATTAATTAAGGCAAGAACCTGCATGCGAGAGCTGGGGTTCAACCCAGATAGTGGTAACGAAACATTAATTTTTAAATACACGAGAGTGTTTTAATAAATTAATTAAACTCAAATTGTTTTCAAAAAGTGTTATTAAATTTAAAGTGCATCCACTAGGTTTAGTAGCATAACTTATTTCATGAACACGAGAGTGTATGTCTCAGGTTTTTAAACAATTAGTTTTTACCGAAATACTTTATAGGCCAAGCGATTCACCGAATTCCTGAAGTCCGACTATCACATACCGGTATAACTATTACTATTATTTTTAATTAAACTCTTTCCCCCCTAAAATCGAATATTCATCGCTTAGTTAAACAAAATGTAGCATTAGATCGTATGCGATTGATCCTCAGGCTCTGTGGGTTCGATAATCATTTAAAACTAGAACGACTGAACTGTATACTTGCAGTTAGTATCCCGACAGACTCATAAAGTCCCGATCACTAGAGGAGTTTAGATCGGAACTTATTAACTTTAAGAAGGAATGCCAAATGAAGATTGGGCGTTGTGGGTGAAGATCAGAGCGAAACTGTAAACTCTGAAGTAGGACGCTTAAATAGAGATTGGACGTTGTGGGAGAGAGCACCAACAAAATGGGGTCTGCGGGAAATCAAAAATCACCTGACTTTTGTGTTTGATAACTTGTCAATTTCTCACTAGGGATAACAAAACCTTAAACTTCTAAGGATATAAAGATCCATGTTGGGCGAAAGAAACCCTTCAAACAGAACTCTTGTCGGGGATAAGACAATATTTGTAGGAGAAACTCAACAAAATATGTTACTGCTGGAAATACGAGAATCTTCAGCTCCATTGAGGAATAAGGATGTGCTTTAATCAGAACGAAACCTGCCAGAATTTTTGACATTGGGCCAAGAAATCACAATAACACACTTTACTCTATCAACATTTATGATTAAAATCTACTGGATAAGGAGAGAATCTGAATAAGCACTTTCAAAGATATTATTTTGTTGAGGAAACGAGGATTCTTGAACAAAAGATATCCCTGAAGCAACCTCAATGGGGATATGAGAAAATCTTAGGAAAGAGATCTTCAAGCACTTTTATATTCTCTTCCTGGTAAAATGGGCACTCATTGGGGAGAAGAAAAACTTTGCCATTACCCGAGGCAATGAATCAATTCAGGGAATAGAAAACACTCACGAACAAGTAACTGATTGTTTTACCAAGAGGAACATTACATGTGCCCCACGCATAGCATGACAATTGTATTTATTATCTAAATTTCAAACAACTTTAAAAGAAAATAAATTGTAACTTAAATTATCATGTTTGTGTAGAGCCAACAAGGTTTATATGCAAATGTTTATCAAAATATTGGACTTTTTGTAAACAAAACAGTAAAAGAGAATTATGAGCACATATTTGGATAAAAGAGGATATTTTATTGATTTGAAAATAAGCCTGTGAAAAAGGCATATACATTTGGAAGTAATTCCTAAAAAGAGGTAATTGTAGTATTAAAACAAAATAGTGTTTACAAATGGCAATGTCAATACGAATATCCATCAAGTTCCAACTCTACTATAACTCTTATAACCTCAACGCTCCCATCTCCTTGCTTTTTGACGAAACATACTTGAACTGATTCCAAACCCCTTCCAGGTGACCAATAGTAATAGTAGATGAAATTGAAATTCGAGATCCTATCTTGAATATAGTCATTCGCTCTAAATCCCTAACTTTTTCCTGGATCTCCCTTTCGGGTTTTCAATCCACCGGGATACCCCTTTTTTCCTAAGCTTCCATTTCAGGTTTTCAAATTAACGGGTGTACATATTTTCTTTTTCATTTTTTTCATTTCTTCATTTTTATCCCTAACTTTTTCCTGAACATTTTATTCTTTTTGTGGTCTGCCGGGATGACCCTTTTTACTTGAGCCGGTCAACTCAGTGGGTCTATTTTATGCGAAGTATTTTTTAACTATGTCAGCGTTCACAGGGAGTGGGAAGTATTCACCATCCATGGTTGCAAGCATCATTGCTCCACCAGAGAAAATCTTCTTGACCACAAATGGTCCTTCATAAGTCAGAGTCCACTTTCCCCTGGGATCACCCTGAGGAAGAATTATTCTCTTTAGCACAAGGACACCTGGTTTGTAACATTGCGATTACACCCTCTTGTAAAAGGCTTTCCTCATCCTCTGCTGATATACCTGACCATGACACACAATCGTAAATCTCTTCTCATCAATGAGTTCCAACTGATCCATCTAATTCTGTACCCATTCAATTTCATCAAGCTCAGTATCTTTCATGATCCTTAGAGAAGGAATTTCGACTTCTACAGGAAAAACTGTTTCCATTCCATAAACCAGCAAAAATGGGGTTGCCCTAGTTGAAGTACACACAGTGGTACGATAACCATGCAAAGCGAAAGGAAATATCTCATGCCAATCGTTATAGGTTACTACCATATTCTGCACAATCTTCTTAATAGTCTTATTGGCCGCTTTAACAACGCCATTCATCTTCGATTGATATAGAGAAGAGTTATGATGCTTGATTTTGAAGGACTCAAAAAGCTCTTTCATAATTTTGTTGTTCATATTAGATCCATTATAGGTAATTATCTTTTCAGGCACTCCGTAATGACAGATGATATTGTGCTTAATAAACCGAGTCACCACTTGCTTGGTAACATTTGCATAAGATACAACTTCGACCCATTTAGTGAAGTAATCAATGGAAACCAGAATGAAACAATGTATGTTGGAAGTAGTTGGTTCGATTCTACCAACCATATCAATGCCCCACATTGTGAAAGGCCAAGCAGAAGTCAAGACATTCAACGGCACATGCGGTACATGTACTTTGTCAGCATAAATTTGACATTTGTGACAAATTCTTGCATGGTTATAACAACCAGATTCCATGGTGGACCAATAATAGCCAACTGTTGTACCCCAAAATTTGCCCTCCCTTTTTCACAAGAAATCACAACTTCAGGGTTTTCCCTGATCTATCAAGATTGACCCGAGAATCGGTCAAACAGACTTTTCTTATCAGTCTATCCAGAATTAGGGTTTCTTTTGATTTTGTTGAGATTGGCTCAAGAATCGGTCAAACAGACTTTTCTTTATCAGCAAGTCCAGAATTAGGGTTTGCATTGATTGGGTTAAGATTGGCTCAGGAATTGATCAAGCAGACGTTTCTTTGACAATAATCCAGGATTAGGGTTTGCGCACGCATTGCTCAGAAGAAATTGAATCCATAATAATTCAATTGACTGTTACATTATTTTTACGCTTGTTCCAGATTATCGGTTATTTCTCAAAATCTAAATATCTGGGATAGGAGGTGATGCTTTGATTGAAACTTTGAGACATTGGTTTGATCAGTGAAGGGAGAAGCGTATGGAATGCTTGTTTGTTTAACTGTATAAAGCATATTATTAATTGAAATGCCAGGCGTATTGTGGGTAATGCAAGACTGCAAAGTTTGTTGGTTATTTATTTCATCTGGATTAAAGTCATTGGGATACATTTCCAGTTATTTTAATTCAAGAGATTTAAATAATTAAATAGACAGTGCAAAAGAAAGAATGAAATATTTGACAGTAAAGAATTCTTAGTTGACAAAAACTTTTTATTTATTTCAAATATTGTTAAAAATGTTATTCGAATATTGTAAATTTATTTACAGTGTTTACAATAATATTTATTACAATAAATGAAAAGAAAATCTAAAGCCTAAGTCTCTTGAAATCTTCTATCTTCTACTGCTTCTTCCATTATCCAACTGGTATTTACCTGCAAAGACAGAAAAAGAAATCAGTGCAGTTAAATTGAAAAGCATTTTCAAGCAGATAAATAAAAAGTCATCATTAAAGCTTGTTGGCCGGAATCAAATTGTTTTTTTGGTTTCATTATGTTTTACTCGTCCTCTTTGCAAATCACAAGAAGATTTCTCTTCTTGGTTCACAAAGAGGAAAGTAAAATAATTTGCAAAGCATACAATCAATTAAGTACAAATATACAAGGCACAAGGCTGCACACAAAGAAGGCACAAGGCTGCACAATGTCAAACTGAACAACAAATTGCATTAGTCAACCAAAAGCAAACCAAGTTGCACAAAAGCAAACTAAGTACACAAAGTTGTCCAAGCCAAGTACACAAGCTGTCAAAACAGAAAAACTGTACACAAGCTATCAAAAAGAACAATGCAGGAAATTTGAAAGAAAGTACAGAATGCAGGAGAAGAACCAAGATACAAGCAAGCAGGCTTGTCAAAACATCTCATCATGTTCTGGCCAACAAAACTTTTCAGAATAAAGATATAATAAGCAATTTAAAAGTTCTTTTGTGGAGAGAGAAAGGGAGAGTGAAGTAGGTTTTGCAGTTTGGCAGGCTGTACAAAAGCAATGAGAAAGAAAATAAATAGGCCAGTTTTAACAGTTCAGAGGGAGAGAGCCAAAAACTGCAACTGAAAGCAAACCAGAAGCAAAAACTGCCTGAGAACCATACAAACTTGCACAACAAAAACACAACCTGTAAGTTATCAAACTGCTTGTAAACACAAGCATAACAAGACAGCCTGCTTTCAAAACCTTGAAACTGCTAAACCTGTTCAAACACAAACCCAACAAACCTGTAGCCTACTATCAAAAACCCAAACTGCATAACCTGCATAACCCATTCAAAACTTCCTCAAAGCTCAACCACCTGTAAAACTTCTTGTAAACACAAGCATCAAGAAAAAACTGCCTGTAACCTGCATAACCCATTAAAACCTGCAGAAACAAGCCTGCATATCAAACTCACAACAGTATAGCCTACCAAAAGCAGAACTCACGAGCCTCCAGGCCTGCCTTACAAACTCAAAACTTACAAACTCAGATCTAAAAAACTCAAGAACCTATTCAAACCTGCAAAACTGCAAGTTTAAGAAGCTCAAAGCTTGTTTCCAAACACATTAACATTCATCATCAACATAAATCAGCAGAATATATCCAAACACCAAATCAACATCAACAAACAACTTTTTCAGAGCACATATACTCATCACCAAAAGTCAACACCCCAAAGAAAAAGAAGAGGTCCAGAAGTGAAGGAAAAGAGGCAATGGTTTTCAGTTTCACCATTATCAAACATCCATGAAGAACAACAACAAATAAGTTTCAGAATACGTGTGTTCATCATCAACAGTCAATAGCCAATAACCAAACCAACGAACAAACAACAATTCTCAGTATAATTAAAGTTCATCAAAAGTCAGCATTCAAAGAAGAGGAAAAAGTCAGAAGTGAAGAGAACAACAAACAATCTTCAGAATAAATCTCATCATCAGAATCACCAAAGCCTACAAAGAGGAAGAGTTTCGAAACAAGCAAGTCTCAGAATTAATCATCATCAAGCAATACTTCATAATACATGCTCATCATTAAATAAATAGGGTATCCAAAAGAAGAAGAGAGAACTCAGAAGCAAGTGTTTTCAGAGTAACCTCATCATAAAACGATTCAAAAAGAAGCTAAAGATACAAAGTACCAGATAAGCATCATCATGCTCTTCCCTCCGCCTTGGCCACCTGAGAGCGCCACCAGTCCAAGCCCTCTCCTCCTCTCACTCTTCAGAAGCGGAACGTCTAAGGTAAATTTGCTCTCAACCTTTTTACTACGCATCAAACATCAATGCCATAAATCAAAAAGTACAAGATTAAAACATGCAAATTGTAAAAAACGCACCCATAACAAGATAAAAGAATACCTTTTCGAACCACTGTCTCATAACGTCGTGGAGAGGAGAGGGATGGAGATAGTGCTTTGGAAGCTTAAGGTTGAAGGAGTAAGCTGTTATCCATGTTTGAGAACGATGAAGAGAGAATGACGAAGACGAGAGGAGAAGAGCGCCATTAACAAACTGAAAACCCTAATTCCTAAAACAAAACTCTAACCCTAAAAAATTTGTCAAGCCTCAGCTGGGCCTCCGCCCCAATTCAACATAAAGCCCATTTGCTTTCAGCGCCTACACCCCCCATTTTCCCTTCAGCATCCTTTGTTTTTATACCACTTTGGGCCAAAACATGTACCTAGGCCCATCACTCTTCCTTTTAATTTCCAAAATAATACCCTTTTCTTTATTAATTAATTTACTCTCTTTAGAAAAAAATAATACTTTTCTTTTTGTTTTTCTAAAAAAGTTTTTATTTTGTTAATAATAAAGAGAACTAATAATAAATTTTGTTTTGATATATTTTCTGTAATATTTGTATATTTAATTAAATATTTTGTTTACTTAATATTTTTATATAAATTTCTAAAAACATTAACAAAAATACATAAATAATAGAATTTTTTAACTTAAATAATTCTTTCTTTTGCTTTAAAACCCTTTGTTTATATGTAACTAACAAAAACACAAAAATAATAAAAAGCACTTAATTTTCATTAGGTTAATATTTCATTTGATCATTTGTAAATAACCACATACATCTCACAATACTTTTGATTCTCTTTGATTCTTATACCTTGTTATATTTTTACATTGAGAATGCGACAATTCGATTTGGTTGTAACATAATACTTGGACATTACTATTCCGATGATACTCGTCCCCATTTGTAAACATTTGTACCCCCATCCCCGGATACTCATTTGTAATAACTTAGACTTTAAATTCCCGCAATTTATCGCTTTTCATATACTGTATAGTAATTAGGGTTTGTATGCGAAGATTCAAAATCGACCGCTAGATGACCTAATACCAGATAAATACATGATAACCAATACACAATTCACACTTGCACCTCTAAGGTAACTTCGCTTGTTGCCTCGGAAAATGCAATCATGTCCCTCAAGTACGAGACACTCTAGCAAATGTCCCTTCGATAAAAAAAGTTTGTAGTCCCTCGATGACCCTCGATGTTGCCTTCGATAAAACGATCTCGCCCCTTACAAAATTGCTAGAGCGTCTCACAAGTTGCCTTCAATGATTGTATACGATGACTCGTGTCTGTCCCGTTTAACATCCTAACGCAAGGTTGTTCACCAAATACAATGGTGAAACAACACTATTAAAAGGGTTAAAACATAAGAAAGATTTTTTGAGTAAAATAGGGTAGACAACTCTTAGTTACTTGATCAAAAATCTTGCAAAACATCCTTTCCATTTTCAAACACACTTCACAACACAACTTCAAAATAATTTCAAAACAAACTTTCAAAACATTGAATTATCTTTTCAAAAAGACACACACCTTTGTATATATTCAAAACAGGAATCATTACAAAGGTTGCCTAGAGAAGGCATCTTTTTCAAAACATTTTCAAAACCACACACACAAAGCACCATTTCAAAACAATTGGAAAGTAAAGGCAAGTGATCTAAAACAAGTAACTAAGAGCCCATGGATAACCATGGATGAAAAGGGTGCTAGCACCTTCCCTTTTCATAATCTACCCCCCGAACCCAAGAAAACATCTCAAAGGTCTTTCCTGTGCTTTTTGGCCTTTCCTTAGGATAAAATAAAAAGTCAGTGGCGACTCTTGCTAAACCGAACAAGTGCGAAAACAAACGCAAAATCCCAAGTCAGTTCTCCCACCGTATCACAGAACTGGCAACTCTGCTGGGGATATTTCTAAAAGTGGGGTTACCTTAGGGTTTTAGATCACCTTTACATGCTTACCTTGATTGCTTTGATTGCTTTACTTTTTGGATTCCTTATTTGGGTTTGTTTTAAATCCTACACCCGGATTTAGGGGCACCTTTTTAGGTAAGTAGCAATAAACTGTGAGGGAACTGTGCGGGGTATACCGACATGGTTGAAGCAGTAGCTACGTTAGTGTGACATATTTTTGGGTACCGGTAGCCTTTGAGTTAATCAAAGAGAATACGGAGCCGCTGAGTGATGTCATGAAGCACTAACGAACTCTTAGAACCTTACTTGACCATCTTGGCCTTTTTAGGGGTAGTGAGGTGATCGACTTTGGTGCAGTCCGAAGTTGGTAGATACTCGATACTACAATCATTGAGGATTGTTTTCTTGGAATATTTTGGTCGCCAGTTAAGCGGCTAAACCAAAACAATGAACACAGAAAATAATCCAGTGATATTGAGCTCCTTAGAACCCAGTTTCTATTTTAGGACAGGTTTGAGCCAACTAACTTCAAGAGGGTACTTACCTACAAACCCCATGCAAGCCTAAACCTAAGAACTTGTTTGCTCTGTGTGAATATGATTACCTGTATATAAACTTGCTTACTTTTGCATACATGTACATAACATCATACCATAGCATTTTCAATAACCATTTCAAGGATCTCGAGGGGCCTTTGATGCAGGGTCACGTTGAACCAGATGTATACGAAAAGGCAAGAGGTTTCATTTTCCTCTAAACAGACACCGTCAAAGATCAAGAACAACAACTTGAATCGGGGGCTATGACCCACTTGACATGTGGATCTTGATTCTCGTGGAAAGACATCCACCGATACAGAGTTCTCCGGTCAAAGATGCGGATCAAAGTTCAACCTCTAACATTTTCTTGTGTTTACCCCGAGAGATTCTTGAAAACATGCATCCACATATTGTGCATTGCATCATGACAGGTTTTCCTTTTCAGGTTTCCTTATTCTCCTACTGTTTATTTCAGTAGAGATGGCTCTAGAGAGAACTGTCAAAGATATCCAAGATCAAAATGCTCAACTTCAAGAAATGTTCTTGAACCTGTCCCAGGGGCAAGAAGAAGTAAAAGCTCTCCTCACAAGGGGCATGGTCCTGGGGAATTCAGGAAGTGTCAGGAATGATCAGTTGGAAGAGCTACAGATTGAGCTGGCAACAATGAAGATCCAGATGATGGGGCAACTGGTGGGCCAGATGGCTCTCACTCAAGACTTGGCTCAAAGACAAGAGGAGCTCAGGGTTCTCGTCAACAAACTGCTTCGAGACAACCAAGTGGGGCAAACATCTAGGGTTGAAGGTCAAGTCGTCATCCAATCTCCTTTGAGACAAGAAGACAAGGGAAAGGCTCCCCAACTTGCTTCAGGGTCACAAGCCCAACAACAACCTCGTCAGCGTCAACAGGGTAATCGGCGTAAGAAAAATACGTCTGGAAGACATTTCTCTTAGACTGACATACCATCATCTCTAATACTGAAACGCTTGTTGGAGGTCAATCTGCTTTCTTTAAAGGATCCTATTCAGAGGCCCAATACCTCTACTCCTAGCTATCACCCCGACGCATTTTGTGTATACCACTCCCATAGTCCTGGACATGACACCGATGACTGTTGGGCTTTGAAAAACAAGATCCAAGACTTGATTGACGAAGGAGTACTGGAATTCATGCCGGATGGCGAGATGAAAATATTCCGCTAAGGGTTCTCCACCTGAAATGACAAAGTTCGAACTGAGAGACTTTTGTTCCATTTGAATTTTCAAGTTGTAATTTCTTTTGTTACTCAAACAATTATCTGTTGATGTCAAACTCTGTTTCGTTAATGCATTGCATATGTTTGTCTTGAATTCATCCATTCGTTTTCACTATTCTTATGCTTCCTACTTTCTTTATGATATTTAACTCTTGATAAAAAGCTACAAGCCTTTAGAGGGAGGATGACGAAACGATGCCATAATCTCATACATTATGCTTTTGAACAGACCTTGTTGACGATGTACAGACGTTTCTTTCAAATCCTAAACACTGGAGTTATAAGGAAGATAATCCCTAGTCAACCCCTTTGAGCCAAAGAAGTAGAAGTTTTCTGTTTTAAACACAAATTGAAACCTTTGATTAAAACCTGGGGCAGGGTAGTCTCTCAGTTAATTCAAAAGATGCGCATTGAAGTCGCAAAATCTCAGTTCCTAATACAACGAATGACATCAAAAACATTTCCTTTGGAACCAAAAGACAGTGATGGTTCCTTATATCATAGGCAGTCAATCTCTCAAAAGAGAAAAGCCCACTGAGCCAAAACCTACGAAGGAGGCTTAAGAAAGCTGGGGCATCCCGCTGACTATAATCTCGAAAACAGGAACAGTTAGGAAAAAATTAGGGATAACGAATCAAAAGAAAAAGATCATTATAAATCCTCAACAACAAGAAAAATGTTGCAAAAATGATGACTGCCTTCCATAAAATTCAACTGGTGTGAACCATCACCAAAATGTCGTTCCAAACTCGAATAGAGTTCGACGCACAATTAACTGAGTTTAGGATTGAAGAACATCACGAAGAGCGGGTGGGTACAAATATATTTTGAGCCTTTATCCTTTGTTTCTTAAACCGTGAACCAAGCCACGTTACAACCCTTCGAAAGTCCTAATTGAAGCATGGGTTAGTTCGGAAGCATACTGTTACAAAAGGTATCCTAACTCCTGTAAGGCTTTGCCCTAAAAATCTTGTGTTGAATTTGTTTTATAAAAAGTTTTCTTCTAAAAAACGCATTTTGCAAAACTTCGAGACAAGCATAAACTTTGCATTATTCGAATATCATGGTTTGTACATATTTATTTGTTCAACAGCGAAGAAATTCACAACAGTGAATGTTCGGAGGAACGAAAACTCTCTCGGTGAATAAAATCACTTCAAGTGGGATGACACTTCTGTCACAAAAATCTCCTATCAACAAAAGGGGATTTGATATGGTATTGTCCAGTAAACCTGGGGCAGTCCAGTCAAGATTTCAACAAATCTTTCAAAGTTCAGTGAACCTGGGGCAGTCCGGTCAAGATTTCAAGAAATCTCTCAATTACAGGTTAACCTGGGGCAAATCTCCGTCACCATCACTTAGGGCATTTAAACGTCAATCTCATCAAAGGGTTACGTACAATCCAAGTTTCCTGGCAGTGCCATAAGCATATGATAATAGGGGCAGTGATGAACCTCTCTGAAATCTTTCTGAAAAGAAATTCAAGCGTCCTCGAGAAGGTAATCACCTCTCTAGCAGACCAGCAGTCATGGGTTTATTTCCCCAACATTTATCAAGGATTTATTCTCCAAAGCAAATTACAAATTGATCGGTCGTTAAAAATTTCCTTCATCACCTGCTGGAAGTTACGGTCGTCATCAAAAATTCCTTCATCACCTGTTGGAATTCACGATCGTTAAAAATTTCCTTCATCACCTGCTGGAAGTTATGGTCGTCATCAAAGATTCCTGCATCACCTTTTGGAAGTTACAGCCACCAATAGAATAACGGACAACTGAAGCTCCTGAAAATTTGTTTCTCTCGAGAATGAAGATTCTCATCCTTGAAACCTCAAGAGATTGGTATACTCCCAACCTCCTGACCCTTTAACAGAATGAAGATTCTCATCCTTGAAACCTCAAGAGATTGGTATACTCCCAATCTCCTGACCCTTAACAGAATGAAGATTCTCATCCTTGAAACCTCAAGAGATTGGTATACTCCCAATTTCCTGACCCTTAACAGAACGAAGATTATCGTCCTTGAAACCTCAGGAGATTGGAATACACCCAATCTTTTGACCCAAGACCTGAATGAAGATTCTCATTTTGGCTTCCCCGGTAGATTGGCATACACCCAACCTCCTGATATTCCCGACAGAATGAAGATTCTCATTTCTCAAAGTGGTATAACATCTGAATTTACGGTATTCATGACAGAGTGAAGATTCTCATTCTTAAAGTGGCATACAACCTAAACCTGAACTTCTTCCAAACAGGAATAAGCTTTTTCTAGAATCCTGAGTTTTACTCTCCGACAGGATAACTACTTTTCAACAGTATGGCTATTCCCCACAGAATTCTTATTCCCCAAGTAGAACAAAGACTCTCATTCTCAGTACCTCACAAAGTATTCAGATATTCCCCAGTGGAGATCTCCTCAAAACAGGAATCCCCAGTAGATTGGCATACAACCCAAACTCCTGATTTCCCCAACAGTGGTCCCAGGACTTCTCATTTTCAACGATCAAAGGATTTTCAATCCCTAGCAGCAGTCAAGGATTTACTTTCCCTGGCAGCAGTCAAAGATTTCATTATCCAGGATTTATTTTCCTCAGCAAGACAGCTACTCAGCTTAGATGCGCATCCATTACATCCATATCATAAACATTGATGAAGTGCAGTTCATTGCATCATACATATCATGCAACGTGACTTTATGTTTTGGCTAACATTTTACCCTTTTCAGGATAAGATTAAAAGGCTATTGTTAAAAATTAGCCAGATACAGTACAGATACACCCCAGACACGGCGGTCATTCTAATACTCATTCATACTTCGGCAATCCGATACATGCTAGATATGCTCCAGACACGGCGGCCATTCTATCTCTCATTCAGATTCAACTATCAACTTCAAGTTCAGATATGCTCCAAACACGGATGCCATTCTAGCTTTTGTACCAGCAGTTTGATTTTCCCCAGTGCAGTCGCCACGTAAGTCATTCTGCTACTCATACAAGATCTCAACTCCGGTTATAGTCTCAGATATACTCCAAACATGGATGTCCTTCTGCTACTCATACAAATCTTAACTCCGGTTATAGTCTCAGATATACTCCAGACACGGAAGTTATTCTGCTACTTATACAGACCTCAACTTCTGAAAACAGTTTACGGATTCTCCAAACACGGATGTTAATCTATCGCTTGTTCAGATTCAACTTTTGAAAACAGTTTACGGATTCTCCAAACACGGATGTTAATCTATCGCTTGTTCAGATTCAACTTTTGAAAACAGTTTACGAAGGATTCTCCAGACACGGATGTTAATCTATCGCTTGTTCAGACTCAACTTTTGAAAACAGTTTACAGATGCTTCCCAACATGGATGTCAATCTATTGCTTATTCAGACCCCCAGCTCAGAGATGTTCCAAACATGGATACCTTTCTGACACTCACCCACTCACCTACGACATACAGTTCAACAAACATCTCCAGATGGCATCTTTAAGCCCATCACCGACAAGATTCTGTCACATCTCCAAATGGCATCTTTAAGCCCATTCCCTCAACTATGCTTTGACGAGTGCAAATTTTTGGGCACTCTAGTGTCCAATCTTCTTTTACCTTCGAGTCGCGAACGACAAAGTTGCCAATCTAACTCTTCAGGTTTAAGAAGATTGAACATGGGCAACTGTTGTACCCCAAAATTTGCCCTCCCTTTTTCACAAGAAATCATAACTTCAGGGTTTTCCCTGATCTGTCAAGATTGACCCGAGAATCGGTCAAACAGATTTTTCTTATCAGTCTATCCAGAATTAGGGTTTCTTTTGATTTTGTTGAGATTGGCTCAAGAATCGGTCAAACAGACTTTTCTTTATCAGCAAGTCCAGAATTAGGGTTTGCATTGATTGGGTTAAGATTGGCTCAGGAATTGATCAAGCAGACGTTTCTTTGACAATAATCCAGGATTAGGGTTTGCGCACACATTGCTCAGAAGAAATTGAATCCACAATAATTCAATTGACTGTTACATTATTTTTACGCTTGTTCTAGATTATCGGTTATTTCTCAAAATCTAAATATCTAGGATAGGAGTTGATGCTTTGATTGAAACTTTGAGACATTGGTTTGATCAGTAAAGGGAGAAGCGTATGGAATGCTTGTTTGTTTAACTGTACAAAGCATATGATTAATTGAAATGCCAGGCGTATTGTGGTCAATGCAAGACTGCAAAGTTTGTTGGTTATTTATTTCATCTGGATTAAAGTCATTGGGATACATTTCCAGTTATTTTAATTCAAGAGATTTAAATAATTAAATAAACAGTGCAAAAGAAAGAATGAAATATTTGACAGTAAAGAATTCTTAGTTGACAAAAACTTTTTATTTATTTCAAATATTGTTACAAATGTTATTCGAATATTGTAAATTTATTTACAGTGTTTACAATAATATTTATTACAATAAATGAAAAGAAAATCTAAAGCATAAGTCTCTTGAAATCTTCTATCTTCTACTGCTTCTTCCATTATCCAACTGGTATTTACCTGCAAAGACAGAAAAAGAAATCAGTGCAGTTAAATTGAAAAGCATTTTCAAGCACATAAATAAAAAGTCATCATTAAAGCTTGTTGGCCGGAATCAGATTGTTTTTTTGGTTTCATCATGTTTTACTCGTCCTCTTTGAAAATCACAAGAAGATTTCTCTTCTTGGTTCACAAAGAGGAAAGTAAAATAATTTTCAAAGCATACAATCAATTAAGTGCAAAGATACAAGGCACAAGGCTGCACACAAAGAAGGCACAAGGCTACACAATGTCAAACTGAACAATAAATTGCATTAGTCAACCAAAAGCAAACCAAGTTGCACAAAAGCAAACTAAGTACACAAAGCTGTCCAAGCCAAGTACACAAGTTGTCAAAAAAGAAAAACTGTACACAAGCTATCAAAAAGAACAATGCAGGAAATCTGGAAGAAAGTACATAATGCAGGAGAAGAACCAAGATACAAGCAAGCAGGCTTGTCAAAACATCTCATCATGTTCTGGCCAACAAAACTTTTCATAATAAAGATATAATAAGCAATTTAAAAGTGCTTTTATGGAGAGAGAAAGGGAGAGTGAAGTAGGTTTTGCAGTTTGGCAGGTTGTACAAAAGCAATGAGAAAGAAAATAATTAGGACAGTTTTAACAGTTCAGAGGGAGAGAGCCAAAAACTGCAACTGAAAGCAAACCAGAAGCAAAAACTGCATGAGAACCATACAAACTTGCACAACAATAAAACAACCTGCAAGTTATCAAACTGCTTGTAAACACAAGCATAACAAGACAGCCTGCTTTCAAAACCTTGAAACTACTAATCCTGTTCAAACACAAACCCAACAAACCTGTAGCCTGCTGTCAAAAACCCAAACTGCATAACCTGCATAACCCATTCAAAACTGCCTCAAAGCTCAACCAACTGCAAAACTTCTTGTAAACACAAGCATCAAGCAAAACTACCTGTAACCTGCATAACCCATTAAAACCTGCAGAAACAAGCCTGCATATCAAACTCACAACAGTATAGCCTACCAAAAGCAGAACTCACGAGCCTCCAGGCCTGCCTTACAAACTCAAAACTTACAAACTCAGATTTAAAAAACTCAAGAACCTATTCAAACCTACAAAACTGCAAGTTTAAGAAGCTCAAAGCTTGTTTCCAAACACATTAACATTCATCATCAACATAAATCAGCAGAATATATCCAAACACCAAATCAACATCAACAAACAACTTTTTCAGAGCACATATACTCATCACCAAAAGTCAACACCCCAAAGAAAAAGAAGAGGTCCAGAAGTGAAGGAAAAGAGGCAATGGTTTTCAGTTTCACCATCATCAAACTTCCATGAAGAACAACAACAAATAAGTTTTAGAATACGTGTGTTCATCATCAACAGTCAATAGCCAATAACCAAACCAAAGAACAAACAGCAATTCTCAGTACAATTAAAGTTCATCAAAAGTCAGCATTCAAAGAAGAGGAAAAAGTCAGAAGTGAAGAGAACAACAAACAATCTTCAGAATAAAATTCATCATTAGAATCAACAAAGCCCACAAAGAGGAAGAGTTTCGAAACAAGCAAGTATCAAAATTAATCATCATCAAGCAATACTTCAGAATACATGCTCATCATTAAATAAATAGGGTATCCAAAAGAAGAAGAGAGAACTCAGAAGCAAGTGTTTTCAGAGTAACCTTATCACAAAACGATTCAAAAAGAAGCTAAAGATACAAAGTACCAGATAAGCATCATCACGCTCCTCCCTCCGCCTTGGCCACTTGAGAGAGCCACCAGTCCAAGCCCTCTCCTCCTCTCACTCTTCAGAAGCGAAACGTCTTAGGTAAATTTGCTCTTAACCTTTTACTACGCATCAAACATCAAAGCCATAAATCAAAACATACAAGATTAGAACATGCAAACTGTAAAAAACGCACCCAGAACAAGATAAAAGAATACCTTTTCGAACCACTATCTCGTACCGTCATGGAGAGGAGAGGGATGGAGATAGCGCTTTGGCAGCTTAAGGTTGAAGGAGTAACCAGTTATCCATGTTTGAGAACGATGAAGAGAGAATGACAAAGACAAGAGGAGAAGAGCGCTGTTAACAAACTGAAAACCCTAATTCCTAAAACAAAACTCTAACCCTAAAAAAAATTTCAAGCCTCAGCTGGGCCTCCGCCCCAATTCAACATAAAGCCCATTTTCTTTCAGCGCCTACAACCCCCATTTTCCCTTCAGCATCCTTTGTTTTTATACCACTTTTCTTTTTGTTTTTCTAAAAAAGTTTTTATTTTGTTAATAATAAAGAGAACTAATGATAAATTTTGTTTTGATATATTTTCTGTAATATTTGTATATTTAATTAAATATTTTGTTTACTTAATCTTTTTATATAAATTTCTAAAAACATTAACAAAAATACATAAATAATAGAATTTTTTAACTTAAATAATTCTTTCTTTTTCTTTAAAACCCTTTGTTTATATATAACTAACAAAAACACAAAAATAATAAAAAGCACTTAATTTTCATTAGGTTAATATTTCATTTGATCATTTGTAAATAACCACATACATCTCACAATAATTTTGATTCTCTTTGATTCTTATACCTTGTTATATTTTTACATTGAGAATGCGACAATTCGATTTGGTTGTAACATAATACTTGGACATTACTATTCCGATAAGACTCATCCCCATTTGTAAACATTTGTACCCCCATCCCCGGATACTCCTTTGTAATAACTTAGACTTTAAATTCCCGCAATTTATCGCTTTTCATATACTGTATAGTAATTAGGGTTTGTATGCGAAGATTCAAAATCGACCTCTAGATGACCTAATACCAGATAAATACATGATAATCAATACACAATTCACACTTTCACCTCTAAGGTAACCTCGCTTGTTAGCTCGGAAAATGCAATCATATCCCTCGAGTACGAGACTGTTGTACCCCAAAATTTTCCCTCCCTTTTTCTCAACATTTTCTCATCACAAGGCCCTTGGAGCTCAAGATCCAGTTGGGTTTTCCTCTGCTCAAGACTTCTCTTTGCACTGTTGACCCAAATTAGGGTTTGTGGTTGCACAAAGATGTTTTGACCTAAAATGCCTAAGATGACTTTCATGCTCCATATTGGACTCCCAACTTTGTCCATATCAAGTTTCAAGCCTTTATTCCAATCTTTGCCCAATCAATTGGACAGTTGACCTAGAAATCAGTTGTATTGGGGAAAAAGTCAACTGTGGTCAATTGACAGTCAAACCTCATGATTTTTGATCCACATCAACATAATGAACTCATATGGACCATTTGATCATGTTTGGATCACAATTCCACAAGAAATTTAATCAGATCACCAAAAGGGCAAAATGGTCATTTTTAGGGTTTTGACTGCACAGAGACAATTTTTGACTGTTTGACCAAGCCAATGGCAAACCAAGCTCACATATGGACTCAAGGACCCCATGGAATTGTCTTGACATACTCAACAAGTCCAAAAGATCCCAAATGCACAAGATTGACAGTTGAATTTCCCAGTCAGTTGATCAATTTTGACTGTATACTGAAAAGTCAAACTTTGACTTTTTGGTCAAAATCAAGTGTCAAGATCCATTTTTCATCAAAACATGCCAAATCATGAAACTTGTTCATCAAGAAATAAAGAATTGTAAATTAGGGTTTGAAATGAAGATTTTTCATAACTTAGAATTTTTCTAAGTTATGAAAAACCCTAATTTTTTCCTAACTTTGTCCCACTTTCTCTTCAAGATGAATTTGGATTCAAGGAAAAGTCAAAACATGAAAGTTGTAGCCCATTTCAAAATCTACAACTTTGATTCACAAAGTTTCCTCAAAAGAAGCTTGTAGCTCAAGTTACAATTTTTGGAACAAGGGTACCAAACCATTCTTAACTAAGAGAAATTTGAACCATTTTAGGCAGGATTTTTGCCTAACTTCAAGACCTTTTTTCACATGCTTCCACTTGGAATTTAAATTTGCATTTCAAAGATGGATTGTAGTACACATTCCAAGCTTTCCAAAATGTCCAAGAACTCATCAAACAACCTCATGGTTAGGGAGAATCGAATTTGGCAAGTTGGGAAAAACTCACTTTTGTTATGGCCAATTTTCATGTTCATACACTTAGGCAATTTTGAACTCAGCTTGCATTCCTTGATTACAGGTCCTATATCCCTTTTGCACTCCATAATTTAATGCTAACTCATTGTGCCAAGACCTTATTTTGTGTGTTCAAGCATTGTATGCAAAACTAAGCCATAAATAGAAAAAGCAAATTAGCCATTTTAGAAAAGTTGAACTTTATGTCAAATGAAAATCCAAGCGAGTATAATGCAGATCCTTTTGGCACAAGTTTATGAACTAATCCCACTGATCAAGGAGATATTATGAAGCATGCTTGAGGGGCCTGTACAAGCTAGAAACACCACTTGACATTTTCTTGCTTAAAGTTGAAGTAACCTTGCATAACAACACACAACTCTCATCTCAGCAAAAACCAACTTAAGAAAACTTGTTGCACACATTCTAAACAATCACCCTGACCTGAAACACAAGCTAACCATCTCCATTGCCCTCTCTAACACAGAATCACCATAAAACTGCAAAAACAGGGCATAAGCTGCAGTTTGAATCCCATAGCTCATTTCCATCGTGCACTTTCATCCAAACTAGTTCAAACACTTTCCCTACCATCCATACAAACTGTCCAAAGCATTAGAAGCAGACTGTAACACCTCTAATCAATTTTTCCATTTTCATTTCTTCCTCTTGCAGGTTGACTTCTGCAGCTTGATATAGAAGGTTTCAAAGCATACCAAGTATTTGAATAACATCCCCAGACATCAAGCAAGCTATACAAATCATCATCTTTCCCTGAAAGCTCCTCCATTGCCAGACACGATTCCAACTGAACAGGTAAGTTCATGAATTCTTATCTCTCTATCCAGGCATTGTTAGGTTTAGATTTGTGAAGAAATTATGTCACATTCATGGCCCTGAACATGCCCATATAATTAGTTTTCATTTATGTTATGTGTGCTATGAGAATTTGATGTCTGAACATGGAACAAAAACTAGGTTAAGATTTCAGAATGGAGAAATTCTCTCTCATTTCTGAGAGTTAGGATGAGTTCTTTATATGTCCAGAATCGTGGCTTGATGCTTAACATTTTTCATGTTGTAAGTTTGTGCTAAAAGTCCAGGAATCCAGATGTTTGAATCAGTGTAGGAGGCGCGCGTTTCTTGACAAATTATGGCCAGAGGTTGAAGAAGGTCTTTTGGGCTGGGCTTTGCTTTGTTTTTCTTATTTACACCACCTTTTTACTTTTGAACCCCCTGGGCCCATTGTGCTTATTTGAAACATTTTCTTGACTTTTCTTTTTATTTCTGACTTATTTATTTTTTCTCATAATATTAAAAATATAAAAAATATTTATCACACCATTTTTATATTTATTAGGCATTTATTTGATTAAATTGATGTTTGTACATAAATAATACATAATATCTTTTATTTAAAAATACTAAAATTAATAATAATACATTTTATTTTCTGATTTTCATTTTATTTTATCTTTTGCAAATATTTTATGAAAATATACTTTTTTTTGTAAATATTAAATATTTTATTTTTGTACATATTTAATATATTTATATTATAATATAAATATTTACATATTTATTAGGATATTTAGGATAAAAATACCAAAATACATATATTTTTATTTTTATTAATATTTAACATTAAAAATACCTTTTTGACAAATATACTTCTCTTTTATTTATTTTTTGTACATAACTAATAAATATTGTACATATTAAATAATTAATACCTTTTATTTAATAAATTAGGGTTTTGCCCCAAACATGAAAAATACCCAAAATTAATACTTTTTATTTTTTCTTGACACATAAAAAACACTTTTTACATACACATAAAAAATCATTTTTTGCATCTTGCATATTTATTTTATTTTATTTAATTATTGCACATTAAATAATTTGTATAATTCCATTTGGATTGTAATAGTTTAGGATTTAATTCTTGTCAAAATACCCCCATTTGAACATTTGTACCTCCCTTCCCATATATTGTGTTGTAATAACTTAGGAACTTTATTTTTCGCATTTACAAGCTTTCTAAATATGCCATGCTAGAATTAGGGTTGTATGCGAATCAATTAACCAAAATAGTTTGACCTAACTTCAAAGATAATCAAGCATGAAAATGGACAACACTAATCACACTTGCACCCCTAGGGTATTCCACTTGTTGCCTTCAATAATGGGCCATATTGCATGTTAGATATCATTGGGCTAAAACAAAACAATCAAATGATCACAGTCCCTCGTTGACGCTTTTGAAAGTTTCCTAAAAATGATCAAGTCCCTTAAAGGAAAAATTGCCCAAAGATACTTGGCACCATTGCAATCATGGTCTAAACGATGACCCGCGCCCGTCCCTTTCACGTCCTAACACAAGATTGTCCACCAAATGCAATGGTGGAACAAAATTGTCAAAAGGGTTAAAACATAGCAAAGATCTTTGAGAACATTAGGGTAGATAGCTCTTAAGTACTTGTCAACTTGCAAAATAAAAATACTTGCCTATTTTTCAAACCACATATCACTACACTTTCAAAAAACAACTTTCAAAACAACCTTGAAACATCTTTTCAAAAAGACAAACACCTTTTGTAAAACATTCGAGTAAAGAATTGTTACAAGGGTTGCCTAGACAAGGCATCTTTTTCAAAACATTTTCAAAGCCACACACAAAGCACCATTTCAAACAATTGAAAATCAAGGCAAGTTGATCTAAGCAAGTAACTAAGAGCCCATGGATAACCATGGATAGAAAGGGTGCTAATACCTTCCCTTTCTATAATCTACTCCCCGAACCCAAGAAAACATCTCAAAGGTTTTTGCTGTGCTTTTTTAACCTTTCCTTAGGATAAAATAAAAAGTCGGTGGCGACTCTTGCTCAACCGAAACACTTGCGAAAACAAACGCAAAACCCTAGTCAGTTCTCCCACCGTATCACAGAACTGGCGATTCTGCTGGGGAAACTTTTAAGTGGAGTAACCTTAGGGCTTAGATCACCCTCTTGCATGACTAATTGTTTGATTTGATTGCTTTATATCTTGGCTCTCTTGTTTGGGTTTGCAATCCTACACCCGGATTTGGGGAAACATTCATAGATAGCAATACGTTGTGGAAACTGTGCGGGGTATACCGACACGGTCGAAGCAATAGCTATATTAGTGCGACATATTTGTGAGTACCGGTAACCCTTGAGTTTAATCAAGGAGAGTACGGGGCCGCTGAGCGATGTCACTAAGCACTAATGACCTAGAACCTTACTTGACCATCTTGGCCTTCTATTAAGGGTAGTGAGATGACCGGCTTTGGTGCAGTCCGAAGTTGGTAGATACTCGATACTACACTCATTGAGGGTTGTTTTCTTGGAATATTTTGGTCGCTAGTTAAGTGGCTAAACCAAAACCATGAACGATGAAAACAATCCAATGATATTGAGCTCCTTAGAACCCGGTTACTATTTATAGGACAGGTTTTTAAGCCAACTACACTCAAGAGGGTACTTACCTATGAAACCCCATGCAAGCCTGAAACTAGGGTTTGGTGTGATTCGCTTGTACATATGTTTGTGCATACATCATAAACATCATAAAGCATCATATGCATTCACTAACCATTTCAAGGGTTTAGATCTTCATCTTTGTTCTTGTTTTGTAGGTCATGGAAATTCTTCGAAGAAAAACCATCCAAGTCAACCTTGTGAGAATCCCTCCTCGACTCAAGGAGCTCACATCAAGGATTCCGGAAAGCTCACCCTTCAGTGAAAGACATGGTAGATTGCTCAGCCTAGTCAACACCAACATTAAAGAGGACATGATGAAGGTGCTATTCCAGTTCTTTGACCCTCTTCACCACTGTTTCACTTTCCCCGACTACCAGTTGGTGCCCACTTTGGAGGAGTTTTCTCAACTCCTGAGAATTCCTATCCTTAATCAACTACCCTACAACGGTACGGAAAAGGAACCAAAGCCTGAAGATGTTGCTCGAGCACTACATCTACAACCATCTGACATCAAGGGGCATTGGGAAACTAGAAGCGGCGTCAAAGGATTCTTAGCAAAATTCTTGTTTGAGAAGGCACAAGAGTGTTGGAATTCATTGGACCTACAAGCCTTCGAAGAAATTGTGCACTCCTTATCTATGGGTTGGTCTTGTTCCCGAATCCTGAACAGCTGGTAGATGTCAATGCCGTCAAAATCTTCTTATCCAGAAATCCAATACCAACAATGCTTGGGGACATTCTTCACTCATTTTACACACGAACAATGAGAAAGAGGGGTGTTCTCATGTGCTGTACTCCTCTCCTTGCAAGGTGGTTTATTTCGCACCTTCCACAATCTGTCTTGAAGAATGACCAAGGCTCAAGGTGGTCCCAACGGTTGATGACTCTTACTCACTCTGATGTACATTGGTGTTCACGGTCCAGAGAAAATGTCATCATCGTCGATCATTATGGAGAGTTCCCTAATGTTCCATTACTTGGCATTAGAGGGGGCATTACCTACAACCCTTGCCTAGCTTTGAGGCAATTTGGATATGCACGGAGGGATGTCCCTCACGACATGTTGATTCCTAACCTAGTTTTTGACTTCGATAACGATGCGCAAGGACTTCGCCAAAGATTCATCAGAGCTTGGAGGATGCCCAACAAGGTTGATAGCAAGACACTGGGGCACAAGAACTCCATCCCTCTCGAGCCTTATCTCAAGTGGGTACGAGCCCGAGCCCAGAGTCTAATGATGCCTTATCCTCATGTACTCCATGTGATTAAAGAGCCCGTCAAGGAAGGAGAGGTTCCCTACACCATCCTATATCCTGACATGCCTACATCGTGGGAGGAAATGCAGAAGAGTTGGATTCAGCTCAAGGAGGAACAAAACACTTTTGAAGCCAGCTTCTACGCCAGTGAGAAGAAGGTTCTAGAGCTTACCCGCCGACTCCATGAGGAGGAGACTCTCAACACCTACATCGCGCCAAAGAGAATGCGCAACGTCTTTTTACCTTGAGAAATTTTGTAATATTTGGCCCATGGGACATTTATGTACTGACAAATTTCTTCTTATCAATATGACGTGCGTTCTTTTTTGTTTACAACAATTTTGAATATTCTAAATCCTTGAATGCATTGCATACATAAGCATGCCATTCATCATGTGCATAAGCAGGTCTCTACACCAGGTTTCCTTATTTGTCTGCTGTTTATTTCAGTAGGATGGATCTTGAGCAAACAGTCAAGGACTTGCAGGCTCAAAATGCACAGTTTCAGCAACTCCTGATGACCTTGGCTAAGGGTCAGGAGGATCTAAAGACCCTACTGGGAAATAAAGACCCAGTGAAAAAGAAGAAAAAGAGACTCGGGGTGGCTACTTTAGGGAGAAGATTTGAAGGAGAAGCCAGAAGAGTGCTTGAATTTCCTCCTACTTCTAAGGAGGGAACCAGTAAAGGGGGTGCGGCTGCGGTACCTTCCGAGTCCGATATGGAAGAAGAGGAGGCTGAAGAGGATGAAGACTATTCTGATCAACAATACCCTCCGGCTGATGACAAGTACAAAGGTTTAGAAGACAGGTTGGCAGCCATGGAGCTGCAGAGAGTGCCGGGTTTGGATTTCGAAGACTTGGGTTTAGTTGCCGGAATTGTGATTCCCCCAAAGTTCAAAGTGCCAGTTTTTGTGAGGTACGACGGGCTGTCCTGTCCAAAAATGCATCTCAGGTCCTATGTAAGGAAAATCCAACCTTACACCGCGGACAAAAACCTTTGGATTCACTTCTTTCAGGACAGCCTTTCTAGGGCTCAGCTTGAGTGGTTCTATCAACTGGATGGAACCAACATTCGAAACTGGGAAGACTTGGCCACCGCTTTTTATAAACAATATCAGTACAATTATGACCTTGCTCCTACGCGTACCCAACTACAGGGTATGTCACTAGGAACGAGCGAAGGATTCAAAGAGTATGCACAAAAATGGAGAGACTTGGCTGGAAGGGTACAACCGCCTTTGACTGACCGCGAGCTGGTTGACATGTTCCTAGGGACCTTGTCTGGTCCATTTTTCAACCACCTGATTGGTAATTCTTCCGCGGGATTTACAGATTTAATCTTAACTGGGGAGAGGATAGAAGCCGGCATCAAGTCAGGAAAGATACAGAAGGGTGCCGCTGCAAGTGTTGAGAAGAAGCCTTTCAAGAAGGAAACGGCTGTGGTATACTCTCAGAGAAGAGCAGGGAAGACTGAACGCCGGCCAACTGTGGGGGCCGTAATGATCCAAAACCCTTCGAGTGAGCAGCCTCGCTATAACCAGTCCATACCAAATCAATAATGGGTGGAACGGACACAATGGCAGTTCACCCGCATTAATATGACGCCAGCGCAAGTGCTTCCCCATCTGTTAAAGCTGAATCTCGCCACTATCAAAGAGGCACCAAAAAATGTGAATACGTCCTCTCCGCATTATCATCCTAATGCTAAATGCGCATACCATTCTGACAGTGTCGGGCACGACACCAACGATTGTTGGGCACTCAAGCATAAAATCCAAGACCTGATAGAGGCGAAGGAGGTGGAGTTCGACGCTCCAGAGAAGCCGAATGTGATATCTGCTCCAATGCGGAAGCACGGCCGAAATGTCAATGCCATTGAAGAAGATTTGTATGTTGCTGATGTCAATGATCTTATAACTCTGTTGTTAACCATCAAGTTGAATCTATTAAAGGCCGGGATTTTCCCGGGATGTAAAGAAGATTTCTACTGCTGTTACTCTCTGCCGTTTGATTGTCCGTTACTGAAGAAAGGCATCCAAGGCCTAATGGACAGTCGACAAATTTTGTTTGAAAAAGTTTCTGCTATTCCAACCCATACTGAAGATGTCTCAATTATAACCATTCACACCAATCTTTCCAAGGCCGTCAGAAAGCCTATTAAGATTACACCAGCTATGAAGTCTGTTCCTTTGAAGATAACGATGCCAGGGCCTGTCCCCTACATTTCTGAGAAGTCAATACCATGGAACTACGGCGGTGACGTCTATTACCATGGTATTAAACAAATTGAAATAACTGAAGGAAGCCCGGATGAAGAAGAAGCCAGCATTGGAAACATTGCGGGCACAAGCAAAATCACCCGGAGCGGGAGAATATTTTCTCCAGAGATTGCCCCTCCAAAAGCAATCTTTGGACCCTCATCTGCTGCCAAAGTTATCCCTGCACCAATAAAACTCTCCGCTAGAACCCCATTGATTGAAGATGTTGTTGTTCCTAGTATTGTCCCTCCTACCGCTGCTGATAAAGGTAAGGGAACCCAAGATGAGCTCGTCAGGACGAGGGCTCAACCCTTGGTCATCCCGGAAACCTCCAAGAAAGAAATAGAAGAGATCTTGAAGATAATAAAAAGGAGTGATTACGACATGGTAGAATAACTGGGGAAAACCCCCTCGAAGATCTCTATGTTGGCACTACTACTTTGCTCGGAAGCACACGCCAAGGCTCTGATAAAACTCCTGAAGGCAGCCCATGTGCCCCAGGAAACCTCTGCAGACCAATTCCAAAATTGCGTGGCCAGCCTTACAGAAGACAATGGATTAGGATTCTCTGATGCCGACCTAACTCCTAAAGGTAGAAACCACAATGATGCTTTTCACATTTCAGTCGAGTGCCGAGGAACTACTCTCGCACATGTCTTGGTCGACACGGGTTCTTCGCTGAATGTACTGCCTAAGAAAGCTTTGGACCGACTAGATTGTGAAGGTTTAGAGCTGAAGCCGAGTGATATTGTTGTCAGAGCTTTCGATGGTTCGAAGAGGATGGTCCATGGGGAAGTTGATATTCCCATCAAGGTAGGCACTGAGGTGTTTAAATCTACTTTCTATGTGATGGACATCCGTCCGTCATACTCTTGCTTATTGGGTAGGCCGTGGATACACAATACCGGGGCAGTCACCTCTTCCTTACATCAAATGTTGAAGTATCCTGTCAAGGGAAAGATCATAACCGTCCATGGTGAAGAGGAGTATATGATAAGCCACATGAACTCCTTCCAGTATGTGGAGGTAGAGGGTGAGTTCATTGAGACACCTTTCCAGTATTTCGAAGAAGTCCCTCCTGAAATAACAGTAGCAAAGTTGGTAGCTGAAGTACCAAAGCAGATGGCCAGGATGGCATCTCTGGAAGACGCAAAGGTCGCAATAAAGGAGGGGAAGAATTCAGCATGGGGGCAGTTGCCTGATATTCCACATAAAACAGACAAATTTGGATTAAGATTCACCACGGCGGGACAGAAATCTATGCGCCGTTCAAAGATTGAAAGGGCGCCAATCAAGATTTCTCCTTACGGAATCAACGCTTTAGAGGGTGAAGACGAAGAGGACAACATTGAAGAGTGGATCTACCCAACTATCAAAGGAGGATTATGCAACTGGGAGGCAAAGGACTTTGTCCCCGTCACTTTTATTAATCAGTAATTTATCTGTCAAACATTTCCTATGGTCTGTAATAATTACTCTTTAACAATTCGTAACACTACTTTTTTACCTCATGCCTTGCCCGGGGCATGTAGGTCCATTTGTAAGGGTTTTGATTATCTTCATATCCATATGCCATGTTTAATGATTCATTGGACGTTTTTCATTTGATAAACTGCTGTGTTCATTTTCTTTCCTCTTTGCATTTTTTGTTTAAGGATGGCTATCCCTTACACACACCCACACTCACAAATGCAGGTACCCATCCACTATGGATTCCATGGGTGACTATTCTGCTATATCCTTCAATAACTCTGAAGATCTGGTCAATCAAGCCGAGTATGAAGATGACGAAGGTTGTGAAGTACCAGGGGAACTAGCCAGACTTCTACAGCAAGAGGAAAGGGCCATCTCACCTCACGAATAGTCATTGGAAACTGTCAACTTAGGAACCGAGGAAGACCGAAAGGAGGTACAAGTGGGTGCCAATCTGGAACCAAGTGTCAAGGAACGCCTGATATAGTTGTTAAATGAGTACGTTGAAATCTTTGCTTGGTCTTATGAAGACATGTCGGGTTTAGACACAGACATCGTGGTTCACCGTCTCCCCACAAGAGAGGATTATCCACCAATCAAGCAAAAAGTCCGCCGAATGAGGCCTGACATGTCTGAAAAGATCAAAGCAGAAGTGATGAAGCAATTCGACGTTAGCTTTCTGGCTGTTACGTCCTATCCTCAATGGGTCGCTAACATCGTGCCAGTACCTAAAAAAGATGGCAAAGTCAGGATGTGTGTGGACTATCAGGATTTGAATAGGGCCAGCCCCAAAGATGATTTTCCGCTACCACACATTGACATTTTAATCGATAATACAGCTCAACATAAAGTGTTTTCCTTCATGGATGGATTCTCGGGCTACAATCAAATCAAAATGGCACCCGAAGATATGGAGAAAACAACTTTTGTCACACAATGGGGTACTTTCTGTTACAAGGTGATGACGTTAGGACTGAAGAACGCATGGGAAACTTTTCAACGCGCCATGGTAGCTTTGTTTCATGATATGATACATCATGAGATTGAAGTTTACGTAGACGATATGATAGCTCGGTCACAAACAGAGGAGGAGCACCTTGAACATCTAGAAAAGCTGTTTTCCAGGTTGAAAGAATACAAACTCAGGCTGAATCCGAGTAAGTGCACTTTTGGAGTTAGGTCTGGTAAACTTCTAGAATTCATTGTAAGCAACAAAGGCATTGAAGTCGATCCAGCAAAAGTGAAAGCAATACAAGAGATGCTTGCTCCCCGTACTGAAAAGGAGGTTAGAGGGTTCTTGGGGCGCTTGAACTATATTGCCAGATTCATCTCTCATCTGACTTCTACCTGTGAGCCAATTTTCAAACTATTAAAGAAAGATCAGGTAGTCGAATGGAACGACGATTGCCAAACTTCTTTTGATAAAATCAAGGAGTATTTGCTAGAACCTCCTATTCTGATGCCACCCATCGAAGGAAGACTATTGATCATGTATCTAACCGTCTTGGATAACTCAATGGGGTGTGTTTTGGGCCAGCATGACGAGTCTGGTCGAAAAGAGCATGCTATTTATTACCTTAGAAAAAAGTTTACCGACTGTGAGACTCGCTACTCACTGCTCGAGAAAACTTGCTGCGCTTTGGTATGGGCTGCTCGCCGACTAAGGCAGTATATGTTGACTCATACTACCTTGTTGATTTCCAAAATGGATCCTATCAAGTATATCTTCGAAAAGCCCGCTTTATCTGGAAGAATAGCTAGATGGCAAATGATCCTAACTGAGTATGACATCCAGTACACCACCCAAAAAGCTATAAAAGGGAGTGTACTAGCTGACCATCTGGCTCATCAAGCTATCGAAGATTATAAACCCATGAGATTTGACTTCCCAGACGAGGACATCATGAATTTGGATAACACTGAAAGTAACAGACCGTATGACGGACCCGAAAAGGGATCCCGATGGACCCTGTACTTTGATGGTGCTTCAAATGCACTTGGAAACGGTATCGGCGCAGTACTCATTTCTCCGGAAGGTTGTCACACACCTTTCACGGCCCGACTTTGCTTCAGCTGCACAAACAACATGGCTGAGTATGAAGCTTGCATCTTTGGTCTCAAGGCTGCTATAGACTTGGGGATCAAATCTTTGATCGTATTCGGGGACTCGGCTTTGGTTATCAGTCAAATCAAAGGAGAGTGGGATACCAAGCATCCTAATCTTATCCCATACAAAGAACATGTCTTGACATTGTTGCCTCATTTCGAGCAAATTACCTTCGAGCATTTCCCGCGAGAAGAGAATCAGCTAGCAGATGCTATAGCTACAATGTCTTCCATGTTTAAACTCAACTGGGATAACGAGGCTCCCCAAATCACCATCAAGCGAATGGATGAACCCGCACATTGTCACAAGATTAATACCGAAGAAGTAGTGGAACAACCATGGTTCCATGAAATCAAAAGGTATCTCCAGACTAGAGATTATCCCGAAGGAGCTTCCGTAAATGACAAGAAGTTCTTAAGGAAATTTGTTGCCAAATTCTTCCTGAGCAACGACATCCTTTACAAACGAAGCCATGATTGTGTATTACTCCGATGCGTAGACAAAGCTGAAGCAGAGTTGATCATGACTGAGATACACAGCGGCACATTTGGCACTCACTTGAGCGGGCATACAATGGCTAAGAAGATCCTAAGGGCAGGCTATTACTGGTCTACCATGGAAGCTGATTGTCATCAATATTCCCGTACTTACCACAAGTGTCAAGTCTACACTGACAAGGTCCATATCCCTCTGGTTCCTCTTAACGTTCTGACTGCTCCTTAATCTATCGCTTGTTCAGATGCAACTTTTGAAAACAGTTTACGGATGCTTCCCAACAACGGATGCTGCTCTATTTCTTATTCAAACTCAAGACTTCTGAAAACAGTTCACAGGTTCTCCAGTAACGGATGTTAACCTATCTCTTGTTCAGATTCTTCTTCAAGACTTCTGAAAACAATTTACAGATTCTTCCCAACAACGGATGTTAATCTATCGCTTGTTCAGACTCTTCTCAAATTTTGAAAACAGTTTACGGATGCCTCCAGATACGGATGTCAATCTATTGCTTATTCAGACCCCCAGTTCGGAGATGGTCCAAAACATGGACACCTTTCTGATACTCATTCCAGATGGCATCCTTAAGCCCATCCCCGACAAGACTCTGTCACCCCTCCCGATGGCATCTTTAAGCCCATCTCCAAATGGCATCTCTAAGCCCATTCCCGCATCCATTGCTTTGACGAGTGCAAATTTAAGGGCACTCTAGTGTCCAATCTCCTTTTACCCTCGAGTCGCGAAGGGCAACTTGCCAATCTAACTCTTCGGATTCAAGAAGATTGAACAGGGGCAACTGTTGTACCCCAAAATTTTCCCTCCCTTTTTCTCAACATTTTCTCATCACAAGGCCCTTGGAGCTCAAGATCCAGTTGGGTTTTCCTCTGCTCAAGACTTCTCCTTGCACTGTTGACCCAAATTAGGGTTTGTGGTTGCACAAAGATGTTTTGACCTAAAATGCCTAAGATGACTTTCATGCTCCATATTGGACTCCCAAGTTTGTCCATATCAAGTTTCAAGCCTTGATTCCAATCTTTGCCCAGTCAATTGGACAGTTGACCTAGAAATCAGCTGTATTGGGGAAAAAGTCAATTGTGGTCAATTGACAGTCAAACCTCATGATTTTTGATCCACATCAACATAATGAACTCATATGGACCATTTGATCAAGTTTGGATCACAATTCCACAAGAAATTTAATCAGATCACCGAAAGGGCAAAATGGTCATTTTTAGGGTTTTGACTGCACATAGACAATTTTTGACTGTTTGACCAAGCCAATGGCAAAACAAGCTCACATATGGACTCAAGGACCCCATGGAATTGTCTTGACATACTCAACAAGTCCAAAAGATCCCAAATGCACAAGATTGACAGTTGAATTTCCCAGTCAATTGATCAATTTTGACTGTATATTGAAAAGTCAAACTTTGACTTTTTGGTCAAAATCAAGTGTCAAGATCCATTTTTCATCAAAACATGCCAAATCATTAAACTTGTTCATCAAGAAATCAAGAATTGCAAATTAGGGTTTGAAATGAAGATTTTTCATAACTCAGAATTTTTCTAAGTTATGAAAAACCCTAATTTTTTTCCTAACTTTGTCCCACTTTCTCATCAAGATGCATTTGGATTCAAGGGAAAGTCAAAACATGAAATTTGTAGCCCATTGCAAAATCTAAAACTTTGATTCACAAAGTTTCCTCAAAAGAAGCTTGTAGCTCAAGTTACAATTTTTGGAACAAGGGTACCAAACCATTCTTAACTTAGAGAAATTTTGAACCATTTTAGGCAGGATTTTTGCCTAACTTCAAGACCTTTTTTCACATGCTTCCACTTGGAATTTCAATTTTCATTTCAAAGATGGATTGTATTACACATTCCAAGCTTTCCAAAATGTCCAAGAACTCATCAAACAACCTTATGGTTCGGGAGAATCGAATTTGGCAAGTTGGGAAAAACTCACTTTTGTTATGGCCAATTTTCATGTTCATACACTTAGGCAATTTTGAACTCAGCTTGCATTCCTTGATTACAGGTCCTATATCCCTTTTGCAATCCATAATTTAATGCTAACTCATTGTGCCAATACCTTATTTTGTGTGTTCAAGCATTGTATGCAAAACTAAGCCATAAATAGAAAAAGCAAATTAGCCATTTTAGAAAAGTTGAACTTTATGTCAAATGCAAATCCAAGCGAGTACAATGCAGATCCTTTTGGCACAAGTTTATGAACTAATCCCACTGATCAAGGAGAGATTATGCAGCATGCTTGAGGGGCCTGTACAAGCTAGAAACACCACTTGACATTTTCTTGCTTAAAGTTGAAGTAACCTTGCATAACAACACACAACTCTCATCTCAGCAAAAACCAACTTAAGCAAACTTGTTGCACACATTCTAAACAATCACCCTGACCTGAAACACGAGCTAACCATCTCCATTGCCCTCTCTAACACAGAATCACCATAAAACTGCAAAAACAGGGCATAAGCTGCAGTTTGAATCCCATAGCTCATTTCCATCGTGCACTTTCATCCAAACTAGTTCAAACACTTTCCCTACCATCCATACAAACTGTCCAAAGCATTAGAAGCAGACTGTAACACCTCTAATCAGTTTTGCCATTTTCATTTCTTCCTCTTGCCGGTTGACTTCTGCAGCTTGATATAGAAGGTTTCAAAGCATACCAAGTATTGGAATAGCATCCTCAGACATCAAGCAAGCTATACAAATCATCATCTTGCCCTGAAAGCTCCTCCATTGCCAGACACGATTCCAACTGAACAGGTAAGTTCATGAATTCTTATCTCTCTATCCAGACATTGTGAGGTTTAGATTTGTGAAGAAATTATGTCACATTCATGGCCCTGAACATGCTCATATAATTAGTTTTCATTTATGTTATGTGTGCTATGAGAATTTGATGTCTGAACATGGAACAAAAACTAGCTTAAGATTTGGGAATGGAGAAATTCTCTCTCATTTCTGAGAGTTAGGATGAGTTCTTTATATGTCCAGAATCGTGGCTTGATGCTTAACATTTTTCATGTTGTAAGTTTGTGCTAAAAGTCCAGGAATCCAGATGTTTGAATCAGTGTAGGAGGCGCGCGTTTCTTGACAAATTCTGGCCAGAGGTTGAAGAAGGTCTTTTGGGCTGGGCTTTGCTTTGTTTTTCTTATTTACACCACCTTTTTACTTTTGAACCCCCTGGGCCCATTGTGCTTATTTGAAACATTTTCTTGACTTTTCTTTTTATTTCTGACTTATTTATTTTTCCCCATAATATTAAAAATATATAAAATATTTTTCACACCATTTTTGTATTTATTAGGCATTTATTTGATTAAATTGATGTTTGTACATAAATAATACATAATATCTTTTATTTAAAAATACTAAAATTAATAATAATACATTTTATTTTCTGATTTTCTTTTTATTTTATCTTTTGAAAATATTTTATGAAAATATACTTTTTTTTTTGTAAATATTAAATATTTTATTTTTGTACATATTTAATATATTTATCATATAATATAAATATTTACATATTTATTAGGATATTTAGGATAAAAATACCAAAATACATATATTTTTATTTTTATTAATATTTAACATTAAAAATACCTTTTTGACAAATATACTTCTCTTTTATTTATTTTTTGTACATAACTAATAAATATTGTACATATTAAATAATTAATACCTTTTATTTAATAAATTAGGGTTTTGCCCCAAACTTGAAAAATACCCAAAATTAATACTTTTTATTTTTTCTTGACACATAAAAAACACTTTTTACATACACATAAAAAATCATTTTTTGCATCTTGCATATTTATCTTATTTTATTTAATTATTGCACATTAAATAATTTATATAATTCCATTTGGATTGTAATAGTTTAGGATTTAATTCTTGTCAAAATACCCCCATTTGAACATTTGTACCTCCCTTCCCATATATTGTGTTGTAATAACTTAGGAACTTTATTTTTCGCATTTACAAGCTTTGTAAATATGCCATGCTAGAATTAGGGTTGTATACGAATCAATTAACCAAAATAGTTTGACCTAACTTCAAAGATAATCAAGCATGAAAATGGACAACACTAATCACACTTGCACCCCTAGGGTATTCCACTTGTTGCCTTCAATAATGGGCCATATTGCATGTTAGGTATCATTGGGCTAAAACAAAACAATCAAATGATCATAGTCCCTCGTTGACGCTTTCGAAAGTTGCCTAAAAATGATCAAGTCCCTTAAAGGAAAAATTGCCCAAAGATACTTGGCACCATTGCAATCATGGTCTAAACGATGACCCGCGCCCGTCCCTTTCACGTCCTAACACAAGATTGTCCACCAAATGCAATGGTGGAACAAAATTGTCAAAAGGGTTAAAACATGGCAAAGATCTTTGAGAACTTTAGGGTAGATAGCTCTTAAGTACTTGTCAACTTACAAAATAAAAATACTTGCCTATTTTTCAAACCACATATCACTACACTTTCAAAAAACAACTTTCAAAACAACCTTGAAACATCTTTTCAAAAAGACAAACACCTTTTTATAAAACATTCGAGTAAAGAATTGTTACAAGGGTTGCCTAGACAAGGCATCTTTTTCAAAACATTTTCAAAGCCACACACAAAGCACCATTTCAAACAATTGAAAATCAAGGCAAGTTGATCTAAGCAAGTAACTAAGAGCCCATGGATAACCATGGATAGAAAGGGTTCTAATACCTTACCTTTCTATAATCTACTCCCCGAACCCAAGAAAACATCTCAAAGGTTTTTGCTGTGCTTTTTTAACCTTTCCTTAGGATAAAATAAAAAGTCGGTGGCGACTCTTGCTCAACCGAAACATTTGCAAAAACAAACGCAAAACCCTAGTCAGTTCTCCCACCTTATCACAGAGACACTCTAGCAAATGTCCCTTCGATAAAAAAAGATCGTAGTCCCTGGATGACCCTCGATGTTGCCTTTGATAAAATGATCTCGCCCCTTACAAAATTGCTAGAGCGTCTCACAAGTTGCCTTCAATGATTGTATACGATGACCCGTGTCTGTCCCGTTTAACATCCTAACACAAGGTTGTTCACCAAATACAATGGTGAAACAACACTGTTAAAAGGGTTAAAACATAAGAAAGATTTTTTGAGTAAAATAGGGTAGACAACTCTTAGTTACTTGATCAAAAATCTTGCAAAATATCCTTGCCATTTTCAAACACACTTCACAACACAACTTCAAAATAATTTCAAAACAAACTTTCAAAACATTGAATTATCTTTTCAAAAAGACACACACCTTTGTATATATTCAAAACAGGAATCATTACAAAGGTTGCCTAGACAAGGCATCTTTTTCAAAACATTTTGAAAACCACACACACAAAGCACCATTTCAAAACAATTGAAAAGCAAAGGCAAGTGATCTAAAACAAGTAACTAAGAGCCCATGGATAACCATGGATGAAAAGGGTTCTAGCACCTTCCCTTTTCATAATCTACCCCCCGAACCCAAGAAAACATCGCAAAGGTCTTTCCTGTTCTTTTTGGCCTTTCCTTAGGATAAAATAAAAAGTCGGTGGCGACTCTTGCTAAACCGAACAAGTGCGAAAACAAACGCAAAATCCCAAGTCAGTTCTCCTACCGTATCACACCAGCTCTTAAAATCTTTTTGGTCATGGTATGTCCACTGGAATGATTCCCGAAGGCACCCTCATCTGTCTCTTCAATGATTCTAGCTGCTTCCTTCTTGTCAAAAAATCTGAGCAGTAAACCATCATGATGCCTTTTATACAACATGCCACCACTGAGGAAGAATTTGGTCGAAAATCTTCTCAAAAAAGTCTTCTTTGTGACAAACGCTTCTTCAAGGTACTCTTATGTTTCAAGGTATCTTTTGATATCATAAAACCATGGATTACTGTCTAATTCCAACTCGGCCTAAAAACAAAATGTTGGCTCATCCAACCTTCTGATGGTGATGGAAGGTGCTTCGTTATCCCACTTAACTTTGAAAATTGGATGATAGAGTTTCCAGTGAATTAACTAGATTGTTATCTTCTCTAGAAATATGTTCAAATGTGATCTCTTCAAAGGATGGAATCAATTTCAAAACATTCTCATAATAGGGAATCAGGTTCTAATGACGAGTCTCCCAATCTCCATTAAATTGGTTGATAACAATATTGGAGTCTCTGTACATTCAAGTATTTGATTCGCAAGTCAATTGCCACTTCAATACCATAAATGCAAGCTTCATATTCGGCCATGTTATTGGTATAATCGAAACAAATACAAGTTGTGAAAGTAATGTGGAATCCTTCATGAGAGGTAATGACATCTCCAACACTGTTTCCCATAGCATTAGAGGCATCGTCGAGCACAAGTGTGCACTGCGATCTCGGTTTGGGTCCTTCATCTAGGATTGGGATATTACAATTCCGAATATGAATTATTTCCTCATCTGGAAACTCGAACTTCTTTGGTTCATAATCATCCATGGGTTGATGAGCGAGATGATTAGCCAACACACTACCTTTGATTGCGTTTTTCATAGTGTACTAGATATAATATTCAATGAGTATCACCTGCCAACGAGCTACCCTGCCCGTGAGAGATGGCTTCACAAAATGTACTTGATTTGATCCATTTTGGATATCAAGTAAGTGGTGTGGGTCAACATATATTGTCTCAAGCATTTGGCAGACCAAGCAAGTGTACAACAAGTTTTTTCAAGCAAGGAGTACTTTGACTCGCATTCTATAAACTTCTTACTCAAATAATAAATGACATGTTCTTTCTTTCCCGTATCATCGTGTTAACCGAGGACACAACCCATGGAGTTTTCTAATATAGTTAAATACATGATCAATGGCTTCCTTCCACAGGTGGCATGAGTATCAGAGGTTCCTGCAAATATTCTTTTATTTTATCGAATTCCTTTTGAAAATTTTCATTCCACCTGACCGTTTTATGTTTCTTTAACAATTTCAACAAAGGTTCACACGTGGCTGTAAGATGAGAGATAAATCTAGAAATGTAGTTTAACCTCCATAAGAAACCACAAAATTCTTTTTCTATTTTTGATTCAGGCATTTCTTGTATTGCTTTTACTTTAGCGGGATCAACCTCAATACCTTTTTCACTTATAATAAAGCCCAACAACTTGCTAGATCTCACCCTGAAAGTGCACTTATTTGGATTCAACCTCAAAAGGAACTTCATCGGTCTTTCGAACAACTTTTCTAGATGAACAAGATGTTCTTATTCAGTATCTGACTTAGCAATCATATCATCCACATATACCTCGATCTCCTTGTGAATCATATCATGAAAGAGAGTGACCATGGCACCCTGATACATTGCCTCTGCATTCTTCAACCCAAATGGCATCACCTTATAGCAAAAGGTTCCCTATGGCATGATAAATGTTGTCTTCTCCATGTCTTCTGGCACCATCTTGATCTGATTATAGCCCGAAAAACCATCCATGAAGGAAAACAACTTAGCATGGGATGTGTTATCGACCAACACATCAATGTGGGGAAAAGGAAAATCATCTTTAGGGCTTGCTATGTTCAAGTCCCTATAGTCCACACACATCCTGACCTTACCATATTTCTTAGGCACAAGCACAATATTTGCAATCCACGGAGGATAATTGATGACTTTCAAGAAATTTACATCCAACTATTTTTGAACTTCTTCTTTGATCTCTTTGGACATCTCTCAATGTGTTCTTTGGAGCTTTTGCTTGACAGGAGAATACCCTTCCTTGAGAGGTGGAAGATGTACCATGATATCTGTATCCAGCCCTGGCATGTCTTCATAAAACCAAGCAAAAATATCGGAATACTCTCGAAGCAACTAAATCAATATAGCCTTCATACCTTCTTCTAGATTTGCCCCTATATTGACTTCTCTCCTTACTTATTTTGTGCCAATATTCACCACCTAGATTGATTCTTGATTCGACTAGATAACCTTCTTCTCTTGTTTCAACAATCTTGCTAATTCTTTGGGGAGGTCACAATCCTCATATGCCTCCTCTCCAGCTTGGTAGATCGGATTATCAAAGTCATAGTGAGCGATATCAGAGTCGTTATCAATGGAATTTGTGGTAGAAGTGCATCCACATAAATGATATTTTTATGTTTTAGTGGTAGTGTGTGAAAAGAAAATATCACCATTTAAAGAGAAAAAAAGAAAGGGAACAAAATATTTAAATGCAAAAACGTCCTTTATTCATGATAAACTTTGGAAAACAAACATGGTGGCCCTACACAAATGATCCACTATGCCTTAGGTAGAGCCCATAAGTTATGACATGATAATAAAAGTGTTGTAACCTAAAAGTTTCCCTCACATTTCACTCAAGACATGCCCATTGAGGTCCTCAACCTGCTCAAGGATACCCAAGGATTGACGAGACAAACTCTCTCCTAAGGCAATGTACCTCAAACTAGGGTTTCCATTTTCATCAGGGTGTGGGAACTCCAAAGGTCCCAAATGCCTTCCATTGTCCCAATATGTTCTCAAGATCATCCATGTCAAGTTTCATGCCTTTCACAAGAAGTTTGCTCAGTCAATTTCCCAGATGCCTGGAAATCAATTGCACTAGGTCAAAAGTCTTCTGTGGCCCATATACAGTCAAACTTCAATATTTTTGGTCAACATCAACATTTTTGAGGTGATATCCATCATTTGATCAAGGGTTGATCATTATTCCTCAAGGAATGCCCCAAATTCATCAAAACCCAAAAGTTGCTAAATTAGGGTTTCATAGGAAAAGTCAAACAAACTTTGACAAGGCATAACTTCTTCATACTTTATCAGAAATTTTCTATCCAAGGCTCATTTTGAAGAGGATGCAATTACCTAAAATTCATCTTCATCCCACAAGTTCAAAATGCACTCATCAAAAGATATGAATTTCTACATTATAGGTCCTTTTGAAAAGTCAACTAAAACACCTTTTGGGTCAAAGCTTCTTACATGAACATGGACGACCCAATTGAGATGAAACCAAAAGGGTTGTTTAGGGGACATCCTAATATTTCTAAAAAGTTCAAGAACACCTTCTTAGGGTTAAAAATGAGAGAGATGTGTATTGTCAAAGTTGACCAATTTTTAGAAATATGCATGAAGTCAACATTGATCAAAATGACTTTTTTTTCCAAATGGGCCCATGTTTTCTTGTTTGAAACTTGTTCCTAAGAGGATCCACGACCCCTGAGCTTATCCACCTATTATTTTATTATTTTTATTAGTTATTTTGATTTTTCATCCATTTAAATCAAAATAAATCAATTTAAATAGTAAAATAATCAAATAAAATCAAAGATTTGATTTTATAAGCATATTATGAGTCCATGAACAGCTAGCAAATCAAAAAATTTATGCAAGAGCTAATTGATTGGAAAAGATCTTAATTTGGTCTATTTTGGAAACAAATCATACAAGGCAAAGAATGAAATCAAATCTCCATAATTTGCAAAGATATGATCAGTTTTTGTTGACCTAAATCATTCTATGATATATATATATAACATTTACAAAGCATAAGAAAGAGGTTTTGGTCGTGAAAATAAGAGAAAAAAAATCAATTTTTTGTCAAAAAAGTGCAGGTCGGTTTTTATTCCATAGACCGTTTCAAGTAATTCCAAAGCCAACAATTTGTTCCTGGACGTGTTCTGAAGCTATTCCAATCATCCTCAAGGCCAAAAACATCAAGAATCGTGCCCTTACAGTGCCACGGTTTGCATCCTTTTTCAAGATTTGTTTTCAATGATTTATCCATCATAAACATGTTTTGATCATATATCCATGCTTGCTATCATATTTTCAATGTTTTTGATTGGTTTGATTGAAGTTTAAGTGCAGGAATGGCACGATGCCTTTGTTAGGGTTTTGAGGTCCTAAATTGGGAATTCTATATAAAGGCAAAATTGGACAAATTTAGGGGTACTATCATGCTTAGCAGATGATTTGCAATTGATTCATGCCTTTGGTTTGAATTTATTCTGCTTGTGCTATGTTTTTGAATTTTGCAGGTTTTTAGTTACGAACAAAATCCGTCACTACAATCTATAGTGACGGAAAAATAATGTAGGTAAAAGTTCCCCATCTACAACGACGGATCCCTGAAGAAGGTGATGGTGTGGTGCTCACTGATTTGTCCATTCAAACCATTGGGAACCCACAGCACACACGTTTTTAACACATGGCCATAGATCTTTATTTTCCTTATATTTATTTTGTATTATTTTGTTAACAATTAACACGCTTGGTTCAGTTGGCAAGGCAAGGCATGATAAGGCTTTAGTCCAAAAGGGGATGGGTTCGATCCAGCCCTTTTACAAAGTTAATTTTCACTAATTTGTGTCTTCAGATCCATTGCTCCAGGTCCCTGCGCGCTCCTCATGCACTTCTATCACCATACCACAAAATCTCATCATATCCAAATCTAACACTCAACACATGCAGACCATGGTGAACCCTTAAATGTGGCCAGCACTGGATCCAAACGCCTGATTGGGCCAAAGGATTTGGGCTTAATGAAATTCAGGCGTCACACCTACCATTCAACTTTCAATACAGGCCAAATTTCTTATCTTTTTTTTTATTTCCTTTATTTTAATTATTTGATTAATTATTTTCTTTTACAAAAATAACACAAAATTATTTCTTTTTAATAAAAAAATCACAAAGAAAAAACATTAAAAATCATTTATTTTCATAAAAATATTCTATTTCTTTAATTAATTAGTTTAATTAAAATTAGGGCAATTTAATTCTTTTCATAATTAAAAATAATTAGAACTAGGGTTTAATTTTGTACATAATCTATTTTTTCTCAAAAAATAACCTAAATTTTTTTCAATTAGATTTTTTAGGTTTCCTAATTTATTCTCACATTTAATTCACCGTGCGCATTTTTTAATTTCCTTTTTTATTATTATTGTAACTGCTCCGAGTTTGTAATAGTAATTAGGGTTTTAAATTTCACGTCTTTATTTTCAGTCCAAGATAATTATGTATCTTCAAAAGCCTTGTAATAGCTAGGACTTTTAACTTTCCCGCATTTTATTTCCGCAAACTATAAACTGCTTAGATGTATGTTAATAGGATTGTATGGAAAGACAAACTGAAAATTAATACGGTAGAAAACCCTAAATGTGAAAAGATAAATTAACTAAAAATTACACTCGCACATGCTCACTCCTAGGGTTTAATCCACTCCGGTTGTCTTTGGTAAACGGTCATGAAGTATAGGGTTTGTTAGTGGTTGTCCTCTAGCCTCAAAAGATCTAAAATGACCCATTCGGATGTTGCCTCGGAAAAAGATCTTTAAGGCTTTAGGATGATTACTAACATTTCCTAACATTGCTTTTGTGATCGTATTTGTCCTTTCGAATGTCCCTAAAAAACTCCAACGACGATGCTACCTATTTCTCAATAACGGGATAGCATTGTCTAAAAGGAAAATGAACAGACCTTTTTCAAGTAGGTAGATTAGTTCCTAGGTTCTTGCTCAAGCAAACAAAAACTTTTTCACACCAACACTTTCCAAACAAAGTTTTCAAAAACAACTTCGTAACACTCTTGAGGATAGAAACAAGGGTTAAAACGAAGTAAAACAAAACTTTTCAAAACAAGCACACACAAGCAATTTCAAAATGAGCAAGTACCTAAGAGCCCGTGGAAAACCACATATAGAAAGGGTGCTAACACCTTCCCTTTCTATAATCTACCACCCGTACTAAGAAACAACTCGAAAAAGGATTTTTCTGTTCTTTTTCCTTTTCCTGATTGGATAAAATAAAAGTCGATGGCGACTCTTGCTTACCGCGACATTTGCGAACAAAAAACGCAAACCAGTATTAATAGTCAGTTCTACCACCATATCACAGAACTGGAGACTCTACTGGGGAATAAAATATAAAGTGGGGGTAAACCTTAGGATCTAGGTCATAATTAATTTCTTTCTCTTCATTGTCTTGCTTGCTTTATATTTATAGGAACTGTTTGGGTTATTTGATCCTACACCCGGATCGGGAAACACCTTTTAGGTAAGCAGCAATATGTTGTGAGGGAGCTGTGTTGGGGTATACCGACACGGTTGAAGCAGTAGCTACATTGATGTGGCACTTTGGTTGGTACCCGTAACCCTTGAGTCAATCAGGGAGATGTACGGGGCCGCTGCGTGGTGTCATAAAGCATCAACTGACCTTAGAACCTTTAATTTCACAACTTGGCCAGTAGGAAGTAGCGAGATGACCGACTTTGGTGTATGCCCAAGGTCGACAAATACTCGATGCTACACTCATTAAGGTTTGACTTCTGGGTTTTGTTTGATTACCAGTCAATCATTGATTGAACAAGGCTTGGGGGAAAGATTAGTGATATTGAGATCCCTTAGAAATCGATTACTATTTATAGGATATGTTGAACTAATCTAGCTTCAAGAGGGTATGACCTTAAAATCCATGCAAGCCTAAACCTAAGGTTTTTTGTGTGACTTGTGTGCTTTCAACTTGAACTACTTGTAGAGTTTTTATTACTTGACATCATGAGTTCCTTGCAGGTTTGGTTTATAGTTATTATCCAATAACTTGGATTTCTTGCAGGGTTTACTTGCTTACATCACTTCGCACCTTTGCTTAAAAGCATAGCATACACGTCATAACATCATGCCTTAACATTTCCTTAACCATTTCAAGCATCTCGAGGGCCTATGATGCAGGTTATGATAAATCAGACGTCTAGCAAGGGGCAAGGGGATTTAATTTCCTCTAGCCAATGTCGTCAGAAGATCAAAACTCAACAACTTGAGTCAGGGGCTATGACCCACTTGATATGGTGAGCTTGAATCTCGTAGAAGGACTCTTAATGATACAAAGTTATTCAATCAAAGCTGCAAAATTCAACTTCTGACATTTTCTTGTTTACCCCGCGAGATCCTTGAAAACATTGCATACATATATAATACATATCATTGCATAAGCAGGTTTCAAAGCAAGTCTCTCATGTTCTCGCTGATTATTTCAGCAATGGCTCTCCAACAAGACAATAGAGATCTCCGAGCTCAAGATGCCCATTCCAGGAATTTCTCCTGAATCTATCCAAGGGGCAAGAAGACCTGAAAACACTCTTCGCCGGGAATCTGACCAAGGAACGTCCTGGAAACAACAAGGATGAACAATTAGAACAACTGCAAGCTGAGGTAGAAGCAATGAGAATCCAGATGCTGTGGTAGATGGATCTTATCCAAAACTTAGCTCGAGGACAAGAGGGGCTAAGAGCCTTCCTCAACAAGCTTCACCAAGATGGATGCAGATCCATGAAACAAACAGTTAAAATTATGGATCAAGGCATTAATCAGCCCCCAGTGAGAGAAGAGGTTGGGAACAGACCTTTCCAGATTGCTACTACATCACAAGCCCAACCACAACCTCGCCAACGACAACAAGGCAATCGGCATAAAAAGAATACATCTGAAAGACGCTTCACCGAAATCAACATGTCATTGGCTCAAGCATTGCAACGCATGTCAAAGTCCAAGTTGGTTATGTTAAGGGACCCTCCTTAGAATCCAAACATAGCCTCCCCAAGGTACAATCCAAATGCAAGATTTGCGTACCACTCCAACAGTCCTGGATATGACACCAACAGCTGTTGGGCGTTGAGAAATAAAATTCAAGACCTGATTGATGAAGGAGCGCTAAAATTCGCACAAGACGGTCAGGATGAGTTCTTATGCCATCCCTCCAAGGCATACCATCTGAAGTGACAAGTTCTCACAAGAAGACTTTTCGTTCATTAGAATTTTCAATGTGTAATTTTATTTTGAATTGTTTGAACATTTATTCATATAAAACCTCGTTATTTCATCAATGCATTGCACATGTTTGTCTTGAATCAATTCATTCGTATTCACTATTTCAAAAATGCGTTCTTATTTTCTTTTGTGATATTCAACTCTTGATTAAAAACTCTAAGCCTTAGAGGGAGGATGACGAAAATGATATCATAATCTCTATAGTATGCTTTTGAACAGACTCCGCTGATGATGTACAGGCATTGTTACAAATCCTAAACAATGGAGTTATAAGGAAGATAATCCCTAGTCAACCCCTTCGAGCCAAAGAAGTAGGAGTTTTTCTTTTCACACAAATTAAAACCCTTAATCATAACCTGGGGCAGGGTAGTTTTCTAAATTAATTCAGAGGCGCATTCAGTCGCAATCTGTCATTTCGTACACAATGAATGGCATCGAAGACGTCCTTCCAAAACAAAAGACGGTGATGGTTCTGTATAATTGTCAAGACAGGCAGTCATTATCTCTCAAAATAAAAGCCCATTAAGTCAAAACCTATGAAGGATACTTAAGAGAAAAATTGGGGCATCCCCCTGACTGTATTCACAAAAGAAATAGTTCAGGCAAAAGAAGGGATAATGAAAACCAAAAAAAGAGGTTACTACAAATCCTCGACAAAAAGAAGATTACAAAAATGACTGCCTGTTCAAAATAAATGTTCAATTTCTGAATCATCACCAAGTATCAGAGCAAAGATTCCAGACTCAATCGGGATCTAAACACGCAATTAACTAAGCATAGGACTGAAGAACATCACGAAGAGCGGGTTGGGTACAAATAAAATTTGAGCCTTTATCCTTTGTTTCTTGAACCGTGAACCAGGCCACATTATAACCCTTAAAAGTCCTAGCTGAAGAATGGGTTAGTTTGAGAGCATACTGTTACAAAGGTATCCTGACTCCTATAGGCTTTGTTACGAATCCTGAGTTGATCTCACGTTCTTGAAAATTTCGTTTTACTACACAAAACACATTTACAAAAAAAAAATTTCAAGACAGACATGAGTTTTGCATTCTTTAAATGACATTGTTTGCATATGACTAATTGTTTGACAGCAGAGAAATCTGCACAATGGATATTCAATGAGCAGACATCCTCTCAATGGACAGAATCACCTCAGTGGGAAAGACACTTCCAATAACAGGTCTTCCATAAGCAAGGGGCGTGACATGATGTCTAAACACACCTGGGGAAGTCTCTCCAAAAGTGCCAAATAATCAGGGGCAGATCTCCATCTGAATCGCTTGGGGCATTATGCACGCATTCCAGCAACGAATCATGTGCCATCAAGAAAACATTTTTGACAGTACTACAACACAACACTATGGACAGTGACAACTCTGTACATCCTGAAAGTGTGGACATAGTCGGAAAATACTACACATGAAAAAAAAGACCCGCTAGGTTGACACACCTAGGAAAAAATAAGGGAATCCCGGTGAACCAAAAGGGTTCGGGTAAAAATTAAGGATAAAAAAATGAAAAAATCTGTACATCTGGAAAGTCGAAAACTCGAAAGGGTGGCTTGGGCAAAAAGGTATCCCGGTGGACTGAAAACCCAAAAGGGCGATCCAGGAAAAAGTTAGTGATTTAAAACGTACGACTATGTCCCGTCACCTGTCTATCAGTGGAAGACTTATACCTTGACTAACATTCATCAAGAGCACTAGAATCGAGAAACGGTTCAGATACGATCCAGATACGGATTTCATTCTGCTACTTATTCAAGATTTTCATACATCGAGAAACGGTTCAGATACAATCCAGATGCGAATGTCATTCTGCTACTTATTCAAGATTTTCATACATCGAGAAATGGTTCAGATACGATCCAGATACGGATGTCATTCTGCTACTTATTCAAGATTTTCATACATCGAGAAACAGTTCAGATACGATCCAGATACAGATGTCATTCTGCTACTTATTCAAGATTTTCATACATTAAGAAACAGTTCAGGTACGATCCAGAGACGGATGTTATCCTGGTACTTATTCCAGACATCTCTTCTAGAAACAGTTCAGGTACGATCCAGAGACGGATGTTATCCTAGTACTTATTCCAGATTTCTCTTCTAGAAATAGTTCAGGTACGATCTAGAGACGGATGTCATCCTGATACTTACTCCAGGTTCTCCTCTAAATAAAGTTCAGATATGATCCAAAGACGGATGTCATTCTGACACTTATCCAACACATGTTTCAAATACAGTTCAGATACGATCTAGAGACGAATGTCATTTTGACACTCATTCGACACATGTTTCAAGTACAGTTCAGATATGATCCAGAGACGGATGTCATTCTGACACTCATTCGACACATGTTTCAAGTACAGTTCAGATACGATCCAGAGACGGATGTCATTATGACACTCATTCAACACATGTTTCAAGTACAGTTCAGATACGATCCAAAGCCGGATGTCATTCTGACACTCATTCAACACATGTTTCAAGTACAGTTCAGATATGATCCACAGACAGATGTCATCCTGACACTCATTAAATACATGTTCAAGTACAATCACGACATAGATCCATCCACAAAATCTTCGCATGTACTTTTTCCATCATGGTACAAGGGGCAGAGACAGTTGGAAGCGAAGTCACTATCACATACAAGCCAGTGATACCTATATTCCCCACAGAGCAGAGACAACCAAGGTCCGACCTCCGTATCCCCAAGTAGGAATTCCTTTCCCAGCAGGTTCCTTCAAAAAGCTAATATCTGCATTCCCCAGCCGAGTTTTATAACCATGAGCAATTTATAAAGCCATCTCCCGAGCAGAGTTTATTTCTCGGACAGCGGAAGCTCAATCTCCAATAGAGCTCTTCTCTCCAGCAATGGAAGTTCATCCCTAGCTGAGTTTATTTCTCCAAATCAGCAGATCTTCCAACAGAGTATCTCTCTTCCCCATGGAGTCATTCCCCCACAGGATTATTCTCAGACAGAGTCTTCTCCGACAGAATATTCTCAAGCAGAATGGATGTAAATCCCTAGCTAATCATATTTGATCACTATCCCCAGCGGAAACGAAGAACTCAACTGCTTATATTCTCCAGCAGCAGTCCAGGATTTATTTTCCCTAGCTAGAGAATATCACAATAGCATTGCATATCCATACATCATGGCATGTGCATACATATTATACATCACAATCTCATTTATTTTGAGAACATCATTACTTAATACATTTCATACATCATGACATTACATACGACTAACTCTATACATTTCAGGGAAAGATGCAATCAAGTTCTCACAAGTTCTCTCTAGTTCAGTCAAACTGACACCAAGGTTTCTATTCTAGTTGAAGATATTCCAACACTTTTCAAAGATTTTCTCTGGTTTAGTCAAACTGACACTAAGGTTTCTATTCTAGTTGAAGATGTTCTAAGACTTTCGTCTGGGTCAACCGAATCACTGCTAAGATTCCCCTAATTTCTATGCCATTCAAAGTCAATCCGAGACCTTCCCCCAGTTCAGTCAAATCGATGCTAAGATTTCTTTCCCGGTTGAAGACAGCTCGAGACCTTTCCCTAGTTCAGTCAAATTGATACTAAGATTTCTATTCAAGTTAAAAAAAACTATGAAGGCCAGAAACTGACCAGATAATAGTCAACCAACAATACAAATTACTGAAGCCTGGGACGCGACTGGATAACAATACAAATACTACGAAGCCTGGAATCGACCAGATAGTGGTATATCTCAAATTCAAGCTATGAAGCCCGGAAATCAACCGCATAATATCTTAATTTCTACAAAATACTAGGAAGCCTGGAATTGACCAGATAGTGGTATATCTCAAATTCAAGCTATGAAGCCCGGAAATCGACCAAATAATATCTTAATTTCTCTAAATTACTGAAGCATGGGACACGACCGGATAACAGTACAAAATACTATGAAGCCTAGAATCTACCAGATAGTGGTATATCTCAAATTCAAGCTATGAAGCCCGGAAATCGACCAGATAATATCTCAATTTCTCGAAATTACTAAAGCCTGGGACACGACCAAATAATGGTATAAGACACTATGAAGCCTGGAGCATGACCAGGTAACAGTATGAGATGCTGTAAAGCCTGGAGCACGGCCAGATAATGGTATGAGATGCTGTGAAGTCTGGAGCACGACCAGATAACGACAAGAGACAGTGTGAAACCTAGAGCACGACCAGATAACAGTATAAGGTACTATGAAGCTTGGAATTCGACCAGATAGCAGTTTACTCGACCAATTACTATGAAGCCTGGAAACGACCAGATGTTAGTATGCCTTAAATTCAAGTTGAAACCCGGATGCGACCGGATAACCACTTAATTCCTTCTGAAGCCTGGAGCACGACCAGATAATAGTTTTTGAGATTGCAAAGCCTGGAGCACGACCAGATAGAAAGTTTAATCTCATCTCCCCAGTAAGCCACTGTAAAACCTGGAGCACGACCAGATAGCGGTCAGTCTTATTATCCTCAGCAAATCACTGTAAGGCCTAGAGCACGACCAGATAACAGTTTCATTTTCATCTCTTCGACTAAGAGGTGATTCCCCAGTAGAGTAACGGACAAATAAAGTTCCTAAAATTCCATTTTTGCCAAGACAAAGACCAACATTCCTCAACAGATTCCTCCTCAACGACAGGAACAGGAATTCTCATCAAAGGAATATCTCGGGAAATTAACATCCTCTAGATGGCATCTTTAAGTCCATCTCCGACGATTCTCCGTCATATCTTCCGGATGGCATCTTTAAGCCCATCTCTGGTGACCTTCTGTCATCTCCTCCAAATGGCATCTGTAAGCCGATTCCCAATACTACCTACACAGTCCAGGACCATCTCAAACGAGTGCAAATTTATGGGCGCTCTAGTGTTCAATCATCTTCCACCTTCAGATTACAAAAGGCAGACAGCCAATCTACATCCTCAGGTTTAAGAAGATTGAACAGGGGAAGCTGTTGTACCCCAAAATTTACCCTCACATTTCACTCAAGACATGCCCATTGAGGTCCTCAACCTGCTCAAGGATACCCAAGGATTGACGAGACAAACTCTCTCCTAAGGCAATGTACCTCAAACTAGGGTTTCCATTTTCATCAGGGTGTGGGAACTCCAAAGGTCCCAAATTCCTTCCATGGTCCCAATATGTTCTCAAGATCATCCATGTCAAGTTTCATGCCTTTCACAAGAAGTTTGCTCAGTCAATTTCCCAGATGCCTGGAAATCAATTGCACTAGGTCAAAAGTCAACTGTGGCCCATATACAGTCAAACTTCAAGATTTTTGGTCAACATCAACATTTTTGAGGTGATATCCATCATTTGATCAAGGGTTGATCATTATTCCTCAAGGAATGCCCCAAATTCATCAAAACCCAAAAGTTGCTAAATTAGGGTTTCATAGGAAAAGTCAAACAAACTTTGACCAGGCATAACTTCTTCATACTTTATCAGAAATTTTCTATCCAAGGCTCATTTTAAAGAGGATGCAATTACCTAAAATTCATCTTCATCCCACAAGTTCAAAATGCACTCATCAAAAGATATGAATTTCTACATTATAGGTCATTTTGAAAAGTCAACAAAAACACCTTTTGGGTCAAAGCTTCTTACATGAACATGGACGACCCAATTGAGATGAAACCAAAAGGGTTGTTTAGGGGACATCCTAATATTTCTAAAAAGTTCAAGAATACCTTCTTAGGGTTAAAAATGAGAGAGATGTGTATTGTCAAAGTTGACCAATTTTTGGAAATATGCATGAAGTCAACATTGATCAAAATGACTTTTTTTCTCCAAATGGGCCCATGTTTTCTTGTTTGAAACTTGTTCCTAAGAGGATCCACGACCCCTGAGCTTATCCACATATTATTTTATTATTTTTATTAGTTATTTTGATTTTTCATCCATTTAAATCAAAATAAATCAATTTAAATAGTAGAATAATCAAATAAAATCAAAGATTTGATTTTATGAGCATATTATGAGTCCATGAACAGCTAGCAAATCAAAAAAATTGTGCAAGAGCTAATTGATTGGAAAAGATCTTAATTTGGTCTATTTTGGAAACAAATCATACAAGGCAAAGAATGAAATCAAATCTCCATAATTTGCAAAGATATGACCAGTTTTTGTTGACCTAAATCATTCTATGATATATACACAACATTTTCAAAGCATAAGAAAGAGGTTTTGGTCGTGAAATCAAGAGAACAAAACTCAATTTTTTGTCAAAAAAGTGCAGGTCGGTTTTGATTCCATAGGCCGTTTCAAGTAATTCCAAAGCCATCAAAATGTTCCTGGACGTGCTCTGAAGCTATTCCAATCATCCTCAAGGCCAAAAACATCAAGAACCGTGCCCTTACAGTGCCACAGTTTGTATCTTTTTTCAAGATTCGTTTTCAATGATTTATCCATCATAAACATGTTTTGATCATATATCCATGCTTGCTATCATATTTGCAATGTTTTTGATTGGTTTGATTGAAGTTTAAGTGCAGGAATGGCACGATGCCTTTGTTAGGGTTTTGAGGTCCCAAATTGGAAATTCTATATAAAGGCAAAATTGGACAAATTTAGGGGTACTATCATGCTCAGTAGATGATTTGCAATTGATTCATGCCTTTGGTTTGAATTTATTCTGCTTGTGCTGCGTTTTTGAATTTTGCAGGTTTTTAGTTACGAACAAAATTCGTCACTACAACCTATAGTGACGGAAAAACGCTGTAGGTAAAAGTTCCTCATCTAAAACGACGGATCCCTTAAGAAGGTGATGGTGTGGTGCTCACTGATTCGTCCATTCAAACCATTAGGAACCCACAGCGCGCGCTTTTGACATGTGGCAATAGATCTTTATTTGCCTTATATTTATTTTGTATTATTTTGTTAACAATTAACACGCTTGGTTCAGTTGGCAAGGCATGGCATGATAAGGCTTTAGTCCAAAAGGAGGTGGGTTCGATCCAGCCCCTTTGCAAAGTTAATTTTCACTAATTTATGTCTTCAAATCCAATGATCCAGGTCCCTGCGCACTCCTCATGCACTTCCATCACCATACCACAAGATCTCATCATATCCAGATCTATCACTCAACACATGCAGACAATGGTGAACCCTCAAACATGGCCAGCACTGGATCCAAACGCCTGATTGGGCCAAAGGATTTGGGCTCAATGAAATTCAGGTGTCACACCTCCCATTTAGCTTTCAGTATAGGCCTAATTTCTTTTCTTTTTTTATTTTATTTCCTTTATTTTAATTATTTGATTAATTATTTTCTTTTACAAAAATAACACAAAATTATTTCTTTTTAATCAAAAAATCACAAAGAAAAAACATTAAAAATCATTTATTTTCATAAAAATATTCTATTTCTTTAATTAATTAGTTTAATTAAAATTAGGGCAATTTAATTCTTTTCATAATTAAAAATAATTAGAATTAGGGTTTAATTTTGTACATAATCTAATTTTTCTCAAAAAATAACCTAAATTTTTTTCAAATAGATTTTTTAGGTTTCCTAATTTATTCTCGCATTTAATTCGCCGCACGCATTTTTTTTCCTTTTTTATTATTATTGTAACTGCTCCGAGTTTGTAATAGTAATTAGGGTTTTAAATTCCGCATCTTTATTTTCAGTCCAAGATAATTATGTATCTGCAAAAGCCGTGTAATAGCTAGGACTTTTAACTTTCCTGCATTTGATTTCCGCAAACTATAAACTGCTTAGATGTATGTTAATAGGATTGTATGGAAAGAAAAACTGAAAATTAATACGGTAGAAAACCCTAAATGTGTAAAGATAAATTAACTGAAAATTACACTTGCACATGCTCACTCCTAGGGTTTACTCCACTCCGGTTGCCTTCGGTAAACGGTCATGAAGTATAGGGTTTGTTAGTGGTTGTCCTCTAGCCCCGAAAGATCTAAAATGACCCATTCGGATGTTGCCTCGGAAAAATATCTTTAAGGCTTTAGGATGATTACTAACATTTCCTAACATTGCTTTTGTGATCGTATTTGTCCCTTCAAATGTCCCTAAAAAACTCCAACGACGATGCTACCTATTTCTCAATAATGGGAAAGCATTGTCTAAAAGGAAAACGAACAGACCTTTTTCGAGTAGGTAGATTAGTTCCTAGGTACTTGCTCAAACAAACAAATTTTTTTTCACACCAACACTTTCCAAACAAAGTTTTCAAAAACAACTTCGTTAAAATCTTGAGGACAGAAACAAGGGTTAAAACGAAGTAAAATAAAACTTTTGAAAACAAGCACACACAAGCAATTTCAAAATGAGCAAGTACCTAAGAGCCCGTGGAAAACCACAGATAGAAAGGGTGCTAACATCTTCCCTTTCTATAATCTACCCCCCGTACTCAGAAACATCTCAAAAAAGGTGTTTTTTGTTCTTTTTCCTTTTCCTGATTGGATAAAATAAAAGTCGGTGGCGACTCTTGCTTACCGCGACATTTGCAAACAAAAAATGCAAACCAGTATTAACAGTCAGTTCTTCCACCGTATCACAAAAAGAAAACAAGAAAATTACTCCTTAGCACTTGAAACTTGGACAACATCCATAGAAGTCCAATTGTTGAGTTCTTGGCTTGGAATACTTGGACAAACCCAATCTTCAATATTGCAGCTACCATCTCCGTCATCACCAACCGCATTGGTGTATCCTTCTCAGCAGCACTAGGACATGAAAACTTCACGGGAGTAGATAGACTGAGTGCCCTAGGAGCTACAGTTTTTTGACCTGGACTAAAACCAAGACCGAACTTGTTGAACTTAGGGATAACATCCAGCACCTGACCCTAACCTTCGGGGTTATCATTCTCCACTACATCTCTAGCATCCTTGAGAGAAGACATAGAAGTTTCCGGTTTTCTTTTCTACCCCGGAGGAGGAATATTTACTGTATGGACTATTTTGAAAGCTTGGAAAAGGGTCTCATGTATCTCACCCTTAACTTCAACATAGAGAAATGACGTCAAATGACTCATAATATAATCTTCTTCACTGCACATATTTATCACTTTTCCATCTACGAGATATTTGAGTTTCTGATGCAGACTAAAAGTGACTGCCTCAGCTTTTTGAATCCATGAACGCTCCAACAAACAACAATATTCCGGTTGTATATCCATAACGAAAAATGTAGCAGTGAAGGTGCGAGGCCCAACCTTAATAGGTAACTCCACCTCTCCAAACACTGATCTTCGGGACCTATCAAATGCTTTCACCATCAAGACACTAGGACGCAGCTCAAGACCAGAATAATCAATTTTCATCAAAGCTGATTTAGGCAACACATTCAAAGATCACCCAGTGTCCACCAAAACCCGGGATAAAGTAGTTCCTCTACACTCCATAGAAATATGCAGTGCCTTGTTATGGTCACACCCCTTAGGAGGTAGATCGAAATCTATAAAGCCTAGACCATTCCCGACAGATATGTTAGTACAAACATTCTCAAGCTGATTGACTGTTATCTCATGTGACACGGAAGCATTCTTCAACAACTTCATCAAAGCATTTCTGTGGGGCTCTGAATAAATCAACAATGACAAGATAGACATCTTGGAAGGGGTATGACTCAACTAATCAATTATGCTGTAATCACTCTTCCTGATAATTCGCATCAATTCTTCAACTTTTTCAAAAGCTAAAGATGTTCCTGGAATGGGAATTGGCTGAGTCGCATTAGCTGGTGTAACCCTTGGATTACCAATCGTCACCTACTATTTTCCTTTCTCTCTCGCTGAGGCATCCGTAACATCTTGTATATTGGAGGGGCCAAACACTCTTCCTCTTCTGGTCATTCGACCCACACCAGAGAAGTTACGAATATCCGCTTCATTATCTTCAATAAATTCTTCCTTAGAAGGACGGGGATTTGTCTCTTGCCTCACCCCATGGTAATATATATCAACAACATAATTCCACGGGATGGCCTTCTCACTAGTATATGGCATGAGACTGAGTACTGTAATCATAAAAGGAAGCACCCTAGATGGAGCAGGAATATGCACAAGAGTGTAAGGAATAAATATCACCGTGATATCTTCCTCGGTAACTTTTTGGAATCTTGGTCTTCTATCAAACTGTAGAGAACCTTCATCCATTAGAAACTGCATGCCAACTTTCAAATCATCACAACCCTTTGGTTTCTCTTTACACTTGACACAGTCTAAAGCACATCCCAGGAAGATATAATTGTCAAGCAAATACCTTTTAACATACAATGACGGAGTAGTCACTTGTTCTACATCTATAACTAAACCCAACATTGCACCATCATTGTCAATCATATTAATAACATCCACTCTATGCTTAGGCATTGGGTTTTGAACAACAATCAGGCCATTCATTGGAGTAAACTCAATTGCCTTGGCATCCAACAAGTCTTGCACTTTCACTTTAATGCATAATAGTTGTCAGTAGAATGACCAATTCCGCCAGAATGGAATTCACATCTTGCGTTAGCATCATAATTAGCAGGGAGCCTTCCGCTGGGTGTTGGCATATTTATCAAATTAATCAACTTTAAATCAAGCAAATGGTGGAGTGCCTCAGTAAGAAGACTGGAAAGGGATCAAATCTTCTTGGCTACCTTTGTTGCTGATTATTATAGTATTGACGGGGAACACCTTGCCGTCTTTGTTGTTGGGGCGCATGATTATGTCTTTGCTGTGGAGGAACATTAATGGGAATAGAAACAACATTGACTTGTTGGTGCTTACAATCTCCACCTCTTCCCCTATGAGAATACACTTCACTCGTATCACATTCCCTTTTCTTAGGATAAGCACTGAATGGCTTCTTTCCACCCCCTCTTGATGAACCACTGGAATTTCCAACTTGAATCTTTCCCAATTTCAAACCTACTTCAATCCTTTCACCCGCCATAACCAATTCTATAAATCCTGCTGAAGCACTTCCTATCATGTGATCATAATAAGGCCCTTGTAGAGTACTCATAAGCATATAAATGAGTTCCCGCTCCATGAGTGGAGGTTCAACCCTTGCATCCAATTCACGCCATTTTTGGGCGTACTCTTTGAAATATTCCTTCGGCTCCTGTGCCAAACTGTGTAGCTGAGTGCGATTAGGTGCCATATCCATATTATACTAGTAGTGCTTGAGAAAAGCACGGGAAAGATCATTCTAACATCGAATATGAGTTTTTTCCAGCTTCATGTACCACTCTAGGTATGCCCTAGATAGGCTATCCTGAAAATAATGATTTAAAAGCCCTTGGTCTTTGGTATGAACCGACATCTTCCTGAAATAATTAGTTGCATGAGTAACGGGACATGACGAACCATTGTACTTTTCAAACACTAGAGATTTGAATTTAGGGGGAACCTTCACCCTAGACACCAGCCCAAGATCATTGGCATCCATGCCAAGGATTCCTTGTCCTTCCACGGCCTTCATTCATTCTTCCAATAGCCGATACCTTATGTCCTCCACCTGAACTTTTGGCTCAGAACGCCGCACAAAAATCAGATCTTCATCCTGGTTATAGTCGTAGTCTTGCTTTTGATAGTTCCTTACACCTTTATTATCACTTCAGTTACCCATAAGACGAGGTCCCCATAGATGGACGAAACTGTCCTATGTTACCGATGCATAGAAAAGGATTTCCAAGAGGCCCGTAAAGATTCACAAAAGGTTGGTCCTGCACATCCCGTAGTCCGACCAAAATGTCTTGATAAAGCCCTTGATTTCCACCATCCGCATGATTGTGGTGCTGATTGTTAACGAGAGCAGCCAACTCATCCTATCGGTGATTCACATTAGTAATAGCTTCCATAAACTGTGTCATTTGGGTAGCCATCAAAGCCCTCATCCCATCCAATTCTGCCTGAATTTGATCCATCTATCTTTTGGAAGTACTCCGAGTGTTGTAACGGTTTGAGTTTGTAGTAGTAATTTCTGAAAAGAAAACCCATATCGAAGATTAGAAAACCTGTGGGAATCACTTGTCATGATATGATATGCATGAATGAATGATCATGCATGAAATGTTTTATCATTTCCAAGGAAATCCGAGATTTTTCATCAAAAATAAAAGACAGTAAGATATAAACATATTATCATTAAAGAAAGAGCCTACTCATATCAAAAGAATAAACTATCGATACATACATATTTCAATAATTAATTCATATAGGCCAAGTCAAAAGGAACCCGTCCAACAAAACTGGCGGTGATCCTTAAAAACATAAACAAAAACTGAAAACTACTGTCGAACTCTGAACCGAGCTTTGAGCATTGCTATTTCTTCAATTACTTGAGTCAACTGAGTACCTCTCCCCTTCAATTGGGCTTCGGCGGCTAGCTTTTGATAATATTTTTCTTTGAGCTGAATCTTAATGTCATTAATCTACACTTGCTGATCTCGAACCTGTTGTTCCAACCTCTCTTGCTACTTGTAAGCTTTCTGAGATTTGGATTCTTCTTCTCGAAGCTGCTTCTTCAAAACTTTGATTTCTTCTTCATGATTGACTTGCATTCTGTCTTCAGACACCCGGAGACTCTCAAGCTTTTGCTGATTTTTGACGAAATTGGCTTGGACTTTCACCAATGCTTCTATCTGATTATAAGTGCGGGAAACTTCAACTCTTGGTCTTTTCACACTTTCCAGCAAACTGTGCTTTTCCAACACTTTATCCTTTAGTTTGGCTTCATGCAGAATTTTCCTTTTCTCTTGCTCAACAAAAGAAAGTTCCATGTTCTGCTTTTGCCTTTCAAATTCCATCTTGGGGCTCTCCGTTTAAACCTGCCTATATAATTATATAGGCACAAACTTGGGTACCTATGGAATCAATGCTTGAGGCAGTGATGGGTTTCCAGCAGCGCGCGAGGCTGATTGACCCCAACCATTGAATTAACAGTAGGTTGTGAGTATATCGGCGCTTCCTCCTATAAGGCAATAGTAATGTCTTCACCCGGTTTTGGACCCACTGCACGTACAGATCAAGGGCTAGAGATCCCCTGTGACTGAAGAAAGAAAACCCTTGTCGATGAACAATACTCCAAGCTCCTCTCACCCATGTCAATAAAACTGGGTATTCACCTTTGCCGAAATAAACAATTTCCTCTATTTCGCGATTAGTAGGCTTATCAGTCATGATGTACCCCAACTAACATTATGCTAGGATAGAATTATAGTTGATACAACCTTTAGTTCCCATGAGTGGCACATTAAGAAATGTTCCACAGTTTGTAATGGTTTCTCTCACGCCTCTCATGTTGTTTCAGACAACATCATAAGAGGTGAGAGCCATAATCCTTCCCGACTAGAAGAGAGCATTTGCAGAATCAACAAAAGTTCCTCTCGTAGGCATATACATCATAAACCATTTGTAAGGAAGAGGAATGCAACAAACAACACACCCTTTATTGCCATGCTGAGAGTGTATGGCATAGTAGGTGTCAGCCAGAATTATTGGTACGAGATTTCCATTCATGAAGACACAAATAGCTACTAATTCCACGAAACCATCCACAATGGGAAATATGACAATACCACAGATCATGCTGGCCAACATTGCATTGAATGCGACCTAGTTTCTATTTTATGCGAACTCCTTAGCTTTGGATATCAACAACAGTAGATGAAAGCCTGGCATATTACTCTTTTCGGTCCAATTATTTTTTACTTCACTTGGGCTCAAATAAAGTTCCCTGGCGATAACAGCATACTCAGGAATTTTTGATACACGAGAAAAAGGAATGCAGTTAGTAATATTAATATCTAGAATGTAAGCATATTCTTCAAGCGTCGACGCTAACTGATAATCCTGGAATGTAAAGCAACGTAGTTGTGGATCATAAAATTGCAACAACGAAATCACATCCCATTTTTCATATCCATCATTCAACAATGGAAACAAGTTCCCGTATCAATCCTGAAAAATCTTTTCATTAGGCCCGGTCACAAGAGAACCCACCTCTCTCAGTGGAGACAAAGAAAATCCACAAAAACTATAGCAAGATGTCTTCTTAAGCAGCTATTTTCCTACACCTATGCTATTATCCATTTCTGATGAAAAGACAATCTCAGATTAACCTGAAAATGGTATGCACCTGCAGATTAGTTTTATTTTTCTACATATATTACTGTTTTTTATACACATTTTGTAAAAAAATAAATATGCTATGATGCAAGTACAAAACTTATGGAATCAAAGCTTCCACAAAATTGGCTGTTGTGCTGTCTCTAATCATGCCAAGAATACCAGAACAATAAGTCTAGAACATAAACGTAGGACCGAAGAACTAAAGTCATTAACAGAACAACACGGTCACCATTTGTACCTTAAGAATAGTTTCCGTCCCGCTCATGCGTGAAACTAGGTCAAGGTAATCAAAGGTAACTCAAAGTCATGGGTTCGCTTGAGAGTACTATCATCATACACCTACGTGATAATGATAGCACCTCATTAATACCTCATCTGAGCGTGGAAGACATAACCATCTAGGAAAATCTACATCCCCTATCCGTCGTGTTCCACTCTATTCCTAGTGTTCCTATTGTTTGTCACTTGGCCTGGGAATTGGGCCTTTTACCTCATAGTAACACCCATCCAACAAAGAAAAATGGAAACCAGCACAACAACAATATATGGAAGACAATAAAGATGCAATGCAAACATATGCTCAGATAACCATGTACAAATGAATAAACTAAAAGCATAAAAATAAACACCCAAATAAAAGAAAACAAGAGCTAGGAGCGACTCCGGGATGGACCAGCAATTGGTCAACATGTTCCCCAGTGAAGCCACCAACTGAAACAACCGGCCGAACAGTCGTCGGATATAAAATCAATGGAGTCTCCACCAAATGTCTTTTATCCCGCTTAAATGGAAAGGTGAACATCGAGAAAACCTAAGAAGGGTGAAATCACGGTCTTGCGACTGTAGAGATCGGGTAAGGGAGTCGGTTACGCGAGGGGAAGGTATTATCACCCCTCACGTCCGTAGTACTCTACGGTATCCACTCTTGTTGTTCTATTCTAAGGGTGTGAAGTCTAAAGTTTAAGAACTAAATGCATGCACAAGAAAAAGAAAAGAAAATATGGGGAAAAGAAACATAATATTTAAAAAAATATGCTCGATTAGGCTCCACAAAAACCTCCGCCTACGTATTCCTTGAAAGGAATCAAAGTAGCCGAAGTTAGACTCACATGTTTTGGTTTGTTTGTGTTTTTTAGTTAAGAAGACAAAAAATAACAAGCAAGATGGTTAAACAATCAGAAAAAATGAAAAAACATCAGAAACGATGATATATCATCAAAAAAAGGAGGACAAGACATCACATGGAAACACAAACTAAGATAAGATGATAAAATATCAACATGATAGCAAAATATCAGATAAGATGATAAAACGTCACACCTAATAATGATATTAAAAATCAAAGTAGAATAACAAACATAAGAGATGGTGAAACATCGACAAAAATATAATAAAATATCATGGCAAAGATGACAAGGCATCAAAACTTATATGATAAAACATCACACCTAACAATGATATTGAAAATCAAGGTAGGACAACAAACATAAGCGATGGCAACACATAGACACAAAGATAGAAAAATATCATGGCAAAGACGGCAAAACATTTCAATTTAGATGATAAAACATCTCACCTAACCATGATATTGAAAATCAAATTAGGATAACAAACATAAGCGATGACAAAACATTGACAAAAAGATAGCAAAATATCATGGAAAAGAGGTCAACTTAACAAGGTTTAGAACAGAGACAAAAGGCGCACAAACAATTAAGATTGGTTTGTATTTTTAACCTAGAAAAAGGATTTATGTTCATTAGAGATGTTTTATGATTTTCCAAGAAAGAGAAAGTTTTTGTTTTAAGATGCAATATACAAAGAAAAGAAAACAACTAAGAGAGACTATCCTAATCTCTAGCCCTAGTGTAATCATACAAAGATGGCCCTATGTCGAGGATGAAATGGGAATATCTACCTAAGTGAACATTCATGGATTCCTATCTTAATGTATAGCTCGAGGAATATCCTAAATGAGTGATCTTAAGGGAGAATGGAAAATATCTCATAAAAGAGGCGTGAGGGAAATCATACTATCATATGAGAAAGTAAGAAAATGGATGACAAACCATCCAACGGGAGATGGAAAAAATGTCACAGATCCTGTGACAAAAGTCAAACAAATATAAGGCAAAACTTCTTAACAAACAAAAGGTCGAGCATCACTCGAATATCAAACACCTACAAGGCGCATGCCAAGTAGTAAAAGGGTAGGTCCCGCCATAGACAAGCAACCAAGCATTAGACCAAGGGTCAAGCCATAGCCATGGGGAGCATATCACCCGAGTCAACCAAGCCATAAAATTGTGGGAATATAAAATGTATTTAACCATGTTATCAATTACCAGGGCAAGAAATATCTGGGGGGAAAATAAGCAGTGTATGCGTACACTTAGAATCAATGTTGGTCAACACGAGCTAAAGAAAGTGTGGGGATATGATTGCATGAACCATTTTCACTTGCCTTTAAAGGTCTTAAATTTATTCATATATTGGGAACATGTTGAGAGCATCTACTTGTAGAAAGTGAGCATATGAACGACACAGACAAAGGACCATAGGGGTTGGTTACTAACCCTCTCCACTTGCCTACTTATGAGGACTTAGGAATGGTTGCCATAAAAGGACCTAAAACGATCATCCCACTATGCAAACACAAACATTAAACAAACAAAAACATGGCCTCCTAGTGAGGACTTCTAGAATTTCCTGCCAAGTGGCATGGACTCCCAATCCTAAGTAAGCAATAAAATGCAGGAATGAGAAAATCATATGATAAAGTACCGAACAGATATTATCCGCAAATAAGTAACTAAACAGTAATGAAACCCAGAGATTTCAAACAAGCTAGCATCAACAAAGAAACAAGTCAGAACTCGTGTCATCAGAAGTGGTGTGTAGCTGACACAACCATATAAACATTTTGCAAGGTAATACAAACAGATAAATCACACAAAATTGCAAATATATATATATATATATATATATATATATATATATATATATATATATATATATATATATATATATATATATATATATATATATATATATATATATATATATATATATATATATATATATATATATATATATATATATGAGAAACAAAATAGATCTCCTCAAAAGTGAAGTTATATCCCACAAATAAAGTGGAACACAAAGTAAAGAAAGCCCATGAAGTACCTTGCACAACTCAACAAAATGGTTAGTATTAATAAGGTAATATAAAATGTGAACATAAACATGTCATACATTTATCATATATAATGGCTAAGAATGGACTTGATTGGTCATTTAGAACATGGTACAAATTCCATAACAATCGAACTTTTATCCAGCAAAACAGTGAAGTGAAGTGCGCATAAGTATGTGGTTAAGTGATCATGGAGAAACAAGTAGAGTGAAGATGAGATCAGAAGTAAACATATAAGGATAATGCATCCTAAAACCTATGGAAGCCCTAAAAGTAACCTACTAGAATAATCCTAAGCACAAGCATAAAACTAGGTCGAAAAAGCAAACCTAAACTACACCCTAAGAGTGAAAGAAGTGCAAGGAGAGGGTAGAGGAAGGATGAACATGATTGGAGGAGTATATTATCATGCAACTCAGTAGAATACCAATATCTATAAGTTATATTCAAATATCATAAATCATTCAAGAAAAGTCACACAATTATCATACAAAAGGGGAGTGTTGAAAAGAGGCAAACAAACAATTTTACATTGAGCAAGTATGAATTTAAACTAAGAGTGCATGATTTGAGAATAGTGGAATATGTGACTTATATGATAGGTTATCTCAAGATGAGACTCAAGAGTAACACATAGAAGTTGAGACTTCATACATAATCAAAATCACCTAATTGATGAGCAAGATTATCTAAAAGGAAGTAAAGGCATTTTATCTTAGATCAAATGACATTGATAAAGATAAAATGGAAATAATAAAGCATCTTATTTGTCCTTGGGTGATGATAAAAACCTCATAAGATACTAATCATGAATCTAAAACCTTAAGAAATGTTAACAAGGTAACACACTCAAGTGTCAGGATGTATTGATGAAATATAGTCTCTTAATGCATATAAGCAAATGGATCTAGGTAAATCAAACTCAATGTCCTTAGATTTTATGGGAAACAACCAAAATCAATGTATAATTTTATGAAAAGGTTCACAATCATAAGAAGCAAATATTAACAACTAACATTCAAAACCATAAGCAAGAGGTAAATATCTCTCTCATTGTATCACCATGATGAATTAGCAAGTGAATACTAACCAAGTGGATCATAGGAGAAATGATAGTGGAGATGATAAGAAAAGTAAAATCAAAGTCAGGAGGTAATGAGATATCAACCAAATAATCTAGGAGCAAAGTAAAGAAGGTATGAAGATCCTCAAAGTCAGAAGTAAATTCATAATGCACTACTCATGATGTATCAAAGTTGTTTGATAAAAGAGTGCATCAAAACTACTTCCAACCTTGACCATATTTAGTGAACACAAACACACAATAAATCATAAATTAGGGAGCTTAAATGGATCAAAGAAATTGAATTTAAGACATTAACAAGTGTTGAAAATAGAACATAAATGATAAGGCTTATTTCCTTAAATGTTGCATAAATGCATTTTAATATATCTCACTTCAAGCAAATAATATAAGCAAAAGATCAATTCTATGATGAGGCAAGAAAATGATCAAAAGAGATCAAATGTTTCTCCAACCTTGAGTAAAGTTATCCTTGAGTTATCATATCTCAAGATCACTTTGAATCATAATCATGATGAAGATTTGATCAAGGATTTACCAAAAAATTCCCCAAATTAGGGTTCTAACTTGCTTGATTTACGAGCTCTACAATAATGACCATCAAAGACTATAATGGATCAAATAAAATTGTTCCAAGCTCATGAGGTATCAAGGGAGTCCAGGGGATATCTTGAATATAAATATCATCCTAAAAAAGTTCACAAAAAAACAAATATAGACCACAAGATTCAAACAAGTCACAAAGCATCCCAAACAAACAAAATTAAGTAAAAAATAGAAAAAAAGGACTTCTAAAATAAAAAAAAACTAATACTATAACCCTAATGGTTCCTAAAATCCATAGAAATAGTCAAAAGTCCTTATAATGAGGAGGAGATATGGTTTTAAAAATCAAATGTCAAAACTTGTTATCAAAGTATCAAAATTGGACAAGCTTCACAAATTAATTTGGATAAAATATGAAACCAAACTTAAAAATTTAACAAAAATGATTTAAGTGATCTTAACTCATCCAGGAACTTAAGACAAATTTTCTTTCATCTTTAGAAGTAAGGAAAATTAGAGGGTTAATCATTTCTTTGGGCTTAAGCAAGCATAGGGGCCAAAAATAGCAATTATCTTCCAAAATCATGAAAAACAAGCAAACAAAATTCTAAACAAAAATAAAAATCAAATACAATTATAAAAATTCCTAAGGGTGGGTAAATGTATTTTTCTACATTTTTACAAATGGAGGAAATTGCAAAATTAAATCAAGTTTCAAGCATAAGTAATAAAACTCTAATAAAAGGAAATTATACCTCCATAATTTAAAAATCAATGCAAAAACATTTATAAAATTGATCAAAAATTACCTTAAATTAATTGGGGCAGAAATAAACCCTAAGCATTTTTTATTTTATTTTTAGAATTAATGGAAGGATTAAAATAAAATCACCATATTATATGAACAAAAGTCTTTAAAGAAATGATACCTTGAATTAATTAATTTAATTAAGGAACCACAAAAATTTTAAATTAAAAATATGGTGATGAAATATACTCATTAAAATGTAATGTGTGATTTTTTTTGATTTTTGGATCAAATAAACTATTTTAAAAAAATTGAAGAAAACAATTAGAATAAGCTAAAATTTAAAAAAAGAATACAATTTATTACAACTGTTTTGAGCAAAATGCGCTGTAAAAGAAAACCAACGCATACTCAATGGAAAGGAGTCACATCATCATCTCTGACCTCATGACATCCTAAACATCACGTAAATAACAAGTTCACGAACCAATCTTCCAGATCTCACTACGCACTCAATTTTCAACCAAATTTTATGATTCAAAGCGCGTTTTCAAGAACAAGTAACAAGCTACATTGTGATAATCATAGATTCACATATAATCCACTATAGAGTAAGAAATCAAGGCCAGAAAATCATGAAAACACAGAAAAAAGTAAAAACTCAGGAGTTCATATCAAGCTCCACGATTCAAATCAAACAAAATTATACATCAGGTGTAGTACCTGGCTAGCTAACAACATGATTTCAAGCTCGATATCAAACAAAAACAAGCTATAATTGTATGAATTCCGATCTGAACATACCTTCACAGTTGGAAAATAAATCCAACTAATGCCTCTGAAACAATGTGAAAACCTGAGAATCTTTCTTATCTTGCTTCAACCAAGTAGTAAACGAGAGAGAGAGAGAGAGAGAGAGAGAGAGAGAGTGATTTTGGATTTGGAAGATGAAGAAAACTCGAGTTGGATTTGAGAGAGAGAGAGAGAGAGTATGCAATTTTTTATTTTTAGAGAGAATGAAGCGTGGAGAGAGAAAAAGTGTGATGCTGAAGCTTTATAGAGAGACCATGTGAGGGTAGAATGGACTTTTCTTGCTCATAAAATCGTTAGGGAGGATTTCAATCAAAAATCAGAAAACAAATCTCATGTGAAGGTGTTATGCGTTTCAATTGTACCTCCCTTCTTATTTTTGCATTTTGGTGAGCTCCTGAGAGTGGAAAAGAATCGGATAAGCGTGACATGATGAGATAGCAAGCTAGCACATGGGTGGAAATATTTTATGATGTAGAGTTGCTAAAAATGGAAAAGAGAAATATTCCTCGTGCCTGACATATGCATAAGGTTGTCTGACCAAATGAGGCAAGAAAAGGCTGGAAAAAATACGTAGACATGATATGCACAAAGCTCATGTAGAAAAAATTTCAATTATGCACATAATCCTGATGAATGGTGGTTGCATGCCTAATTTATGAACAACTTCGCCTAGATTCAAATTTCTCCGAAATGTCTCGTGCATTTTCTTGTTTATAGAGGCTTGTCAAGAGATTTCACAATGAGCTTCACTATATGATTTGGATCATTGAAAATGGATCTGAAATGAGTGAGATATGGGTATTCAAAGTTGAGAAAAATACAAGGATTTCTTCCCATGAAATATGGGCGTGCATGGGTCCTACATGGGGCATGCATATCAGTTTTGAGATCATGATTTCCAATTATCACATCTTGATCAATCTTGGGCCAAATTCGACGACTCCACGTTCATTGAAAAGCTTTCATGGAAAAATAAAAAATTCTCCAATTAAATTCTCAAAGTGATGCTTGAATAAAAAGAAATCAAGCCATGAAAATGGAACACCAACTGTTTCTCAAAATTACGCGCGTCACATGCCAATGAGAAGGCAACTTGACACTTCTTGTAGCCAGAACCTCCAACTTGATTTTCTCCTAAGTGATTCACTTTTGAGCCTTCGACACACAATGACAAACTTTTAAGATTTTTCAAGAGATTTATGAATATGTATCATTTGCCTCAAGCAGATTGACCAAGCTCAAGTTGTGATTGGCTAAAGTTGTGTACTATGGACACTTATAAACTTTTCAACATTCAAGTAACTCTATGAACAAGTAAACCCTAATTTCTTCAATTACCTTGATTCAATGATGGAATTGGTTATGAAATATGAAATGAGGCTTTTTGAATTTATGGTTGACCAAAAGTCCACTTGGTCAACTTTGACTAGTTTTGACCAAAATAACCATTTTGCCCCTTGTGATCAATTGAATCCTTTCCAATCAAAATTTAGCCTCACTGTTTCAATAATAGATGATCAATAACATATAGAAACACATGGAATCCAATTTGAATAAAAAAGATGAAGAACTCCTGATTAAAATCAAAACCCTAATTTTTAACCTTGTGTTAGAAGCATGATGATCAAACTTCAAAACCCTAATTTCAATGGACCTCTTGAGCAATTTCTTTGAACAAAGTTACCTCAAATGATCATAAAAATATAATGGTCCAAGAAATTGGATTAAACAGACTTCAAATCACACAATAGGTTAAAACCCTAAATCCATAAGATGAAGGAGACATTTGAATTCCTCCTCAAAGCTTTGCATAACTTCAACTCTTGATAAACCAATGAGACAAATGAGATATTATGGGCCATGAGAGATCAATGGGACTCAAAATTTCCAGTAATTAAGGTAATGAGGCCTTTCTTGAACAACTTTTTAATATAATTAACTTTCACAACTTGAGGAGAACTTGATAGCCAAAACACTTTGATCCCATCATAAAGAAATGAATGCAATGCAATATGATGATTATGATGAAACATAAGCATAAATCAAGAGGGTAAATTTTGGGTTGCAACATGTCTTTGTGTCAGATTCCAATAAGTTCCTAAAGAATCCCACTTAATAGAAGTTAAGCGAATTTTCAAGTATCTCAAAGGTACTACTAATCTTGGTCTTTGTTATAGAAAATGCAGAGAATATAAATTTGTAGGGTACTATGATGCTGACTTTACTGGAGATAGAATAGAATGAAAAGTACTTCTGGAAGCTGCTAGTTTCTAGGGGACAACCTAATCTCATGGTCAAGCAAAAGACAATCCAGTATTGCACTAGCAACTGCTGAGGCTGAATATATAGCTGCAGCTAGACGCAGTATTCAGATGCTCTGGATGAAAAGTCAGCTTGAAGATTTTAATATTTTTGAGAGTAACATTCCTATTCTCTGTGATAATACTTTTTCTATTTGTCTTTCTAAAAATCCTATTTTACATTCTAGGGCTAAACATATAGAAATTAAACACCATTTAATTAGGGACTATATTCAGAAGGGAATTATTTGTTTAAAATTTATAGACACAGACCATCAATGAGATGATGTTTTCACTAAACCCCTTGCTGAAGATAGATTTAATTTCATTATGAAACATCTTAGTATGGAATTATGCCCAGAATGAAAGTGTAGTTTATGTATATTTAATCCTCAAATTTTTTTAAATTTATCTTTGTGAACATCTGAATAATAGTTCTTCAGAAGTGAGAAGGAAAATTGTATCAGAAACTATCCAGAAGATCTAAATGTTTTCCAAAAATGCTTCATTACTAAGATAGAAGCAAAAAGTTCACCATATCAACATTTGTCAACTCTAAACGCAAAGTCACTCTCTAAGGATGAACACATGGTCAAAATCTGAAGGGCTGAAACGGTTGAGTTGATGCATTAAGGCGTGAGTCAAATCGGTAATTGTTCAAAATATCCACGCCATCCCTTTTTTTATAAATCATTAATGGAATTAATCATTGTGTTTATTTTATTAATTAAAATTAAAATTAAAATTCATGTTTTCTCCCCGTTCGCTATTTATACCTCACTCTCTCACAAACACTCTCACACATTCACTCTCACTCACTCTATTCTCTTTGTATTTGTTCCCTTCTCGTGTGTGTGCTCTCAAAACCCTAAAGTCTGTGAACATTGACCTCCTTTCAACAATTGTCTCAAGATTCTCAAATCAACATTCATGGTTCATCTTCTACAACAAATGAAGAAAGGTATGTTGAATCCTCAAGAACTCTTCTCACTCTTGTTGATTTTCTGGAAGTTATCTGTGAAATTATAGTTGATTTTTAAAAGTATGAAAGAAAATGGGTACGACCTAACGCCTGACGTTGAGTTTCAAGGGTGGACAATATACTTTGATCGTCTAATCGGTCCAGTTTTCCCTAAATTAGCAAAAGAATTTTGGATTCATGCTACTACTTCAAATCACCAAGTAACGTATCATGTTATGGGAAAGAAGATCACCATCACTGAGGATATTATTGGAAAGCTTATTGGTCATGAAGGCAGTAGTATAAGATGTAGTGAAATGACATAAAAAGGTTCTGACCTAACCATTGTATCAAAAGAAATCTTCTCCTCTGGACAACCCTTAAACAAGATCAAAGATCTGAAGGACTATCTCAGAATTTGGTCTAGAATAATTCGGGGGTGCATCAATCACAAAAAACTACCCAGTTCTCCTGACTACATCAATATTGATCAATAGTACCTGCTGTACTTCATTGCAACTAAAGCCAAAGTTCACCTTCCCCTATTCTATTCAACCATCTGAAGACAAGTGTCAAGGAAACAAGGGAATAATGAAGAACCAAAAGAGATTGGATTCCTTTGGGAAGGCTTATCTCAAATATTTTGATAGAAAATAAACTGATAGAACATCTTAGTGAGGCTCAACAAGAAAATGTTCTGGAACCATGTGTTGGAAAATCTCTCAATGCCAAGAATCTGAAGAAAATGAAGATGATTGAAACCATTAAGAAGGATGCCACACTCACTACAAAGGAAGTTATCACCACCAGAAGAGTTCCTCTGAAGGATTTTCCTCTTCTCACTCAAGCAGACTCTTCTGCAGAAATTGTCCTCGGATATTTGGAAGCCTACAAGAGTGATGGAAAAATTCCAGATGTAAATATTCTTGATCTCATGCAACAACCTCTAGAAGTTGCTACCAGAAAGAAAACAAAAAAGAAAGCTGTTGGAGAAGGAACTTCTCAGAAAACTCCCAAAGCTGCCAAAAAGAAAGGTAACTCGTATTTTGTTTCTATTATTGAATCAGTATTTTTATCAACATCTGAACCCCCCTTATCTCCAAAAGCTGCTGAAGATCCATCACTTAAAACACATGATGACTTTGACATAGATATTGATACCTTAATACCCACAAATAATCCTCTTATTAACCCACATTCTACCCAATTTGTTCAAACTCAGCCAGAACTTGCACAAGTTCGTACTGATATTGATAAATTTGATCCATTTTTTGAAGCTCCTCAAACCGAAAATCCAAATACTTCCTCTGATACCACATCAGTCATTCCAGACATTACTTTCCCTCTCAACACCTCTCAACCACCAAATATCTCCACCATATCATAAGACTTCTCCCTTTCAAATATTCCATCTCCCTATAATTCAACACCTCCTAACTCTCCTATAATTATTTCTGACACTCCCACTCCCACTGACTACTCAGAAGATCCACTCCAAACCATAATTGGTCTAGAAGCATGGGACAATCTTGTCACAACTTCTCAGAAAATAGCCATTCCAAAACCAACACCAAAACATTCCAAATCAGATATTGGTAAATCTCTGTTGGCTTTTGAAATGGAAATACATCAATGGGTTATCTCCTTGAAGAAAGCTTGCATGGAGAATCTTAACCCAACTTCTTCTGATTCTCTCTGGACTCAGTTCAGACAATGGTTTAATTCTGAGTCTCTGAAGCTGAAGGAACTCAGTTATGAAATCGCTCAACAAAACTTCTACGATCACCTGGAAATATTCAAGGATCTAGTTCTATGTCACTGGTTAAGGAAACCCCTTCTTCTTATGGGCAACACTTATTGGGAAGCCTCCTAGGAATCATAATGTAATGAACCATCTTTTGAACCTCAACCTCTTTCTCTGGTCTTTTTTAAAGACAGAGGCAAGATAGTTGAAGACTCTCCTGAGCAAGAATTTATTTCCGTGACTTCTGAGAATGCGGGTTCTTTCGTTGAAACAACTTCCTCCTCTCTTGTGTTGAAAACTCTAGAGGAGTTGAAGAAAGAGAACGTAAATGCTAAGGACAGGTTGGAAAAACAGGATGAAACGAACAAAGAAATTAAGGGCATGCTAGGGAAGCAAGAGGAATCAAATAATCAAATCAAAAATCTATTGGAAGTCTTGTTCACACGACTTCCACCTCCTCCACAACCTTAGTTCTGATCTTTTGTTTGTTTCTTCTATGTTTTTCTTTATTATTTAAAAACTTCTATTTATATGCTTCCATCTGTATCAATCTACTTTGAATGCATAATCCATTTTGTTCTCTTCACATATTTTTATTTCTTTTTGATTTATGACAAAAAGGGGGAGAACGTAAGATGTTTTGAACATAATAGTACCGAGACTTAGTCTCTAAAATTTTTAATATCATAACCTCTTTTTCATATTTTGAAAGCAAACAGGAAAACTGTCTTGAAAGTAACTTCTGTCAAATGGACTTATCAAAACTTCCATCGCAGGCTCTGACCAAAACATCTCCAGGGAAGAATCTATTTTTTCTTTATCTGAGTATTCAACTCAAGGGGAGATCCTAACTCTTTATGCTCTTACGTGATTTATCAAAATATAAAAGTTTTTGTCATCATCAAAAAGGGGGAGATTGTTAGAACATAGTTTGGTTCTACATCTTAGTAATAATTTTGATGATAGAAAATACATGATATATATAAAGAACAAATATTCTCTCTAATGTTCTATTTAAATATGTAGATAATTTCTGATAAAAGAAGCATAGAAGATGATGAGAGAATTATTTTTTAAAGCTCTAATTAGACGAAGCGTACAGACTTAGAAGCAAATCCGTGTAACACGCTCAATAGAAGAAGTTCTGATGTTATAACTTCTGAAGCACCAAAGCAGCAAGATAAATCTGATACTCTGATAAGTGAAGTTCTGGAAGAAGAAAATACTTAGCACTTAAGCTCAAGCTATACTCTAATAAGTAAATATTCTGAAAGTGCAAAGAAGCTCCAACGTGTCTGTCTCATCCAAGTTCTAATCATATGAATATTAAGAAACTCTGAGGATCCAAAGTCTCAACGGTAATATTCCCATTCTGATAAGATCTCAAAGAAGAAAAGTTTTGATGCGTTACAATTCATTTATTACAAATCAAAGAGTAACGGCTGGAACAAAACAAGATATGTATTTGCAGAAAGTGCATTAACAACACTTTATCAACCTTCCTAATTCATCTTCTCATGTCTCATATGCCTCGCCTATATAAGGGAGTTTTGAAGAAGAATCAAATAAAACTTTTCGTATACAAATATATATCTTCACTAGCTCTCTCTCGTGCTTTAATCTTGTATATAAATCACAGTTGTGCTATAGTTTTTCTAGAAACACCATTGTAGACTTTTTTAATTTATATTTTGTAGTACCTTGAGAAAACAAGTTGTGGTTTATTCTAAAGAAGACATTGATGATAGTCATTATGTTTGTGTAATTAATGTTTTTGATTAGTGGATTAAGACCTCGTTTGAGAGAGGCGAAATCACTTTGGCGGGTGGACTGGAGTAGTTTGAGTTCAAACGAACCAGGATAACCAAATGTGTCTTACTATTTTAATTTATGAAAACCCCAATTCAAACCCCCTTTCTTGTGTTTTTTATCCTTCATTCCATACAATGCAAAAAATACCTTAGATAATTTAGTATTGCTCTATTGTGTAAGTGTACACATGTATTACAAATTCGATAAGCTTAAGTTAAGTAATCTAATAATCCCTGAAGAGTCAAGTTCACCCATAAGACATGGAACCCACTAATATTATTATCTCATCCCAGTATTATTGTTATTTCTCAGGTAGTTCAGAGCAGGTGAATGGTAATGGAAAGCTTGTCTGATGATGTTTCAAATACTTTTCTTATAGTGATATTATGTTATGGATTATGCACATATCTGGATATTATACATAAATCTTAGTTTTGATTAGGAACTCTTGTATATCATGTGCCATAATTGTATATTATTCTTTTTGGACATGTATATATAACAATGTTGATAGGCTCTTATGGTTGTATCAGTACTAGTTTACACTATATATAATGTATTTCTAGATTATGTTATATGTGGGTGTTACAATTAGTATCAGAGCAGGTCGATTCTTGACCCAACCATGAAACATTATAAGTAATTTAAGTGTGCCTTATATGTGTAATTGTCACTGCTGTCCTTGATATCATATACTATAGTATTGAGCCCGATTAACTTAATTTTATATGTATAAAATTTAGGAGCATGACGATTAGGAGAAGAGGTCCTTGAAGGCATATAACACGGAATGAGAAACCGAAACCGACAGTTGAAGACAATGGGACATGGTTCCTGCCACTATTTTTTTCAATTTATGCAACACGTGATGCAAGAAGCGAATTGTTGTTTCAACCACAAGCCGCTCCGCAAGTTGCCGCAGGTGGTAGTTTCCAAGATTTCTTTCTAATCAATCTTCCTGAATTTCAAGGTAGTCTAGATCCAATTGATGCTTATGGCTGGTTGTCCAGTATATAATGAGTGTTCTAGATAGTTCCATCTAGTGAAGAAAACAAGGTGACTTTTGCATCACACATGATGAAGAGTCCTTCCTCTAAATGGTGGGAAAGTGCTTTAACTCTCATGACTAATAAAGGATTTCCAATTCACTGGGATCATTTTAAGACCACATTTTTGGACATGTATTTACCAAGTAGTTTAAGGACTCATAACGAATTTGAATTTCAACATCTTATGCAAGGTAACATGCCAGTGGCTGAGTATGCAGAAATGTGTGAGAATATGGCAGCTTACTTCAGATAAGACATGTATACACCAGATGAAAAATGGAAGATGGATCAGTTCATGTTTGGGTTAAGAGGTAAAATCTCTCATTGTGTGTCTCAAAGAGAGTTTACTACTTATGTAGAATTGTTGAGACAATGTTATGTTGCTGAGAATAGTTTGAAGAAGGCCCCATAGGAAAGAGATCAGTACATGTTTGGTCAGAAGGACCAAGGAAGACTAAGTCATTAATTTATTTGGTTCTAGGGATTGATTGGATTTCTTCCAATTCATTGTATATTGGTTGCAAGGAAAAATTAATCTTTATTTCAACCGATGAAGCCACTTCAAATGATGTGATAAACATTATTTTATAAGGTACAATCGGCATGATAAATTATTTATTCAAGAAAGAAAAGTATGTTATGTGAGCAACCTCTTCATATAATTGGTTTTGAATGATAGAAAATATATATGTGAAATAATCAATGAATGTTACCTACATGTGTGCATTGTAAAAATATATATAATATGTTTAAAATGAGTTAAGAATGTGTTTTACACATAAAACATTGTTATGAGTCGACACAAACAGCTTTGCATCGACATATACTTAAGCAAAGAATCATCAAAACAATTATGCTTCAGTATGAGTCGACACATCCATGCTATGTGTTGTACCCCAAATTTTGACCCTAAGATCCCTTCATCATACCATATTGTTTCAATCACCACAAAATCACATTAGGGCTTTTGGTTCTTCTCCTTATCTTTAGCCTTGCTCTTCTGAGGAATTACCAAACACCTTGACTTATTTTCTTTGGTGAACATGGATATTTTGCTTTGATATTTTGCTCTAAATTAACAAATACAATATTGATTTGTCTTACTTGTTAATAATGTAGGTAAAGGGAATGAGGATTAGCAAGTTGTATCATGGGTTCATGAGTTTATTTCCATGCCTTAGTCAAAGCTTGAGAGATTCAAACCTCACCAATGAAGTTGTTTTGAAGTTGGTATCGAAGTAGTTTTGGTGGCCATGAGTCCTCATCCCCATCCTCAACAAATTTTATTCACAAAAGAAGAATATGGGCACAAAAATTTTGTTCAAACTTGGAAAAGTTCCACCAAGCTTTCTCTTGATCTAGAAGCCAGGGTTTTGGACTTCAGAGGGGCATATCTTGCTCATCTTTTGATATTTTTGAGTGATTCCAAAAACATTCTTCTCTTCAAAGAGTTAACAACAAATAACTTCAAAAGTTCCAAAGAGTTTTCATGTGTAAGGAACTTAGTGAAGAAGAAAGATTACAAGTCACCCAGATGAATCCCCAATTTTCCATATGTGACTTCAAATGGTCATAAATTGGTAAATATTTATCACCTTGGGCCCATTATTTTTTCATGATGATCCTAAATATGTGTACTTCATTCCTTCTTTTATGAGAAAAGTGAGAAAATGGATGGAAGTTGCCTTGAGAATGCAAAAGATTATAGGTCATTTCATGATTTTTGGCCAATTTCAACAAGTCATAACTTGCTCAATTTTTGGAGATTTTGAGTGGTCCAAATTGCAAAGTGTCATTCATAAGGTCTACTTCATTCCATCTTTTTTGATCAAGAGCAAATTCTAGGTGCAAGGCCATGTTTGGATGCAAGCGATTATAGGTCATTTTTTAAGAAGAATTTAAAATATTTCTAAGTATTGAAAGTCAACTCTTTTTCTTCAACTTTGACTCCATGTAACTTTCAGCTCAAGCATCCATTTGATTCCATTCTTTTTCCATTGAAAATTGTTGCCTCATCTTTCCAAAGCATCAAGAATTTTTCCGAGACTCCTTGAGGAGAAAATGCCATTGGAATGAACTTGGTAACTTGAAACTGAAGTTTCACCATAAGTCAGAATTTGAAATCCATGTTTTGGCCTTTAAACATCAAATTTGCACGCGCTTGTGATCTAAACATGTTTAACCAAGTTTCCAAAGTGGATTAGAGCCTTGAAACGTAAGGATTTGATGAGTTTTGATGCAAATCAGACCACACTTTGCTCGTGTATCAGGTTCACATGATTTCCCTCCAATTTGCATCATTCCACACGCTTGAGCATTCCATTTGATTCCCTATAAATAGAGGGTCATCCCCCATTCAATTTCCCAAGCTTAGATAGGCAGAATCACCCTGCCAAACTTACTTCACAACTCAGAATTTAGCTACTTCGAATCCTATTCTCAAGCCTTTTTCAATCCATTTTATCCATCAATTCACCTTCCTTGGTCTTCCCTGAACCTAACAATGATACGGTGGGAGATCTGACTTGGGATTTTGCGTTTGTGTTCGCAAATGTTTCGGTTTAGCAAGAGTCGCCACCGACTTTTTATTTTATCCTAAGGAAAGGTCAAAAAGCACAGGAAAGACCTTTGAGATGTTTTCTTGGGTTCAGGGAGTAGATTATAGAAAGGGAAGGTATTAGCACCCTTTCTATCCATGGTTATCCATGGGCTCTTAGTTACTTGCTTAGATCACTTGCTTTGCTTTTCAATTGTTTGAAATGGTGCTCTTCAATTGTTTGAAATGGTGCTTTGTGTGTGGTTTTGAAAGATGTTTTGAAAAGAGGCCATCGTTGTGGAAACCTTTGTAATGATTCTTGTTTGAATGTATACAAAGGTGTTTTTGTCTTTTGAAAAGTTTTCAATGTTTGAAAGTAGGGTTTTGAAATTTGTGTTGTGAAGTGTATTTTGAAGATACCAAGGATGTTTTTGCAAGTTTTTGATCAAGTAACTAAGAGTTGTCTACCCTATATACTCAAATATCTTTCTTATGTTTTTAACCCTTTTAACAGTGTTGTTTCACCATTGTATTTGGTGAGCAACCTTGTGTTAGGATGTTAAACGGGACAGGCGCGGGTCATCGTATAGACCATGATAGCAATGGTGTCAAGTATTTTTGGCAATTTTCTTAAGGGACTTGATCATTTTGTATAGGCAACCTAGATAGCGTCATCGAGGGACTATGATCTTTTGTTTTGTTTTTGTTTTGCCAATGTACTTGACATGAATACCATGGCCTATTTTTGAAGGAAACAAGTGAATTGTAACCCTAGGGGTGCCAGTGTGCATTGTGTTTGTTTTTTCATGCATTTTTGTCTTTGATTAGGTCAAACTATTTGTTAATTTGATTTTTGCATACAAAAACCCTAAGTCTAATCATGGCATAATTGAAAGCTTAAAGGTGCGAGAATTTAAATTCTACACTATTACAACATGATATAGGGAGGGGGTACAAATTTGAATTGGGGATTATTTTGCAAGAAATTAAATCCTAAATTATTACAACCATATTGAATGGGTAAGGCATAATATTAAATATACAATATTTAAATAAATACAATAAATAAATATTAAATAAAATGTATTATGCAAAAAATGTTTTTATGTATGTAAAAAGTATTTTTAATGTGAAATGTAAATAAATAAAAAGTCAATTTCAATTATTTTATTTTTTAGGGCAAAAACCCTAATTTCTTAAATAAATGGTATTATTTATTATTTATATACAATAATGTATCAATTTGTACAAAAATATAAGTATATTGAAAAAATGGTATTTTTAGTATAAAATATTAATAAAAATAAAAATGTATTATTTTTGTGTTTTTTGTCCTAATTATTTAATAAAATATGTATATATATGTATTAAATATATTAAATATATTAAGTCTGTATAAAAATAAAATAAATTATTTACAAAAAAATGTATATATTTCAAGAAAGTATTTTCAAATGTATATAAAAATAATAAATAAAAATAAAAGTATTTTTTACATTGTTTTTAAATTTAAACAAAATGAATATAAAATATTTAATGTATTAATACTAGAAATAATTAAAATAAATACCAAATAAATACAAAAATTTATAAAAATAATTTTTTAGTATTTTTTTATATTAGAAAATAAAATATCAAAATCAGAACTGAAATAAGAATACAAAAATGATAAATATACAAGAAATGGGCCAGGGGGGTGTAAAAAGAAAAAGGGGGGTGCCAAAAGTAAGCCTGTACAGGCCCAACCCAGAAACAACTTCATCTTCTTCCTTAGTTCAGAAACACGAGCGTTCTGTGTATCAAATGCTATCTCCTGATTCCTTTCTTTTTTGACAAAACTCATAACATGAAACTTGTAGAGCATCAAACAACGAATCTAACCATATAAAAAACTTAAGCTAACTCTCAAAGACCAGAGAGAATTTCTCTGGCCCTAATTCTTAACCTAGTTTTTTCAGAAATTTCATGAACGAAATTCTCCTAGCATGATTAATATAAATGAAAACTAAGCACATGTATGGTTTCAGGGCTATGAATATAACATCTTTCATTCACAAACCTAAGTCTAACTATTCCTAAATAGAGAGATAGAAGTTCATGAAAAACCTGTTTCAGTTTACTTCGAGCTGGACAATGCAGCAACTTCCAAGGGTGCTTGGGGTTCTTTTGAGCTTGCCTGAGGTCCACTGAAGCTTTCCCAATGCTTGGTTTGTTTTGAAGTAGCCTGAATCGTGCTACAGAACTCAACCTGCAAAGCTTCCAAACAAAAATGGCAATGTGTGTTAATGGAGTTACAACAACTTGTGGATGGTCTGGATAGCTCAGGTTTGTTGGTTGGAAGGTGTTTGAAGTAGCTTTGGACAAAACGCACGATGGAATTTTATGGTGGCTTGCAAAATCCAGAACTGGCCCTGTTTTGCAAGAAAATGGGGATTTTATGCACAAGGAGTTTTGAGAGGTCAAGGGCTCGTGCTTCTGGCTTGCTAGGGTGTATGAAACTTGTTTGACAACTTTGTTTTAGTTGGTTTTATCAGATGTGTGATATGCCTTGTGTTTTGCAAGTTTTCTTCCTCTTGAAGCAAAAGAGTGGAAGTGAGGTTATAGACTTGTACCGGCCATCCTATCACCCTGCACACAACCCTCTTGGCCCCTCTAATTAGTGGATTTTATTTGCAGCATAAGATTTGGTTCAATGCTCTAGGATGTTGTTTTGACATAAAGCAAAGTTCAAGCAAAAATGGCAATGTTACTTTTTCCATTTAAGGCTTAATCTAGTGTACAATACCCTAATGACCAAGATAATGCATTAGCTCAATGGGTTTGCATTAAATTATGGAGTAAAAAATGGTTTAGAGGCCTGTAATTGTGAACCAAGCTAGCTAGATCAGATTTGCAACTTAGTATGAACATGTATTGGCCATGGTTGCAAAGTGAGTTTTTGCCAAATTCAAGCATTCGATTCTCCCTAACCACAAAGGTGTTTGAGGAGTTCTTGGACAATTTGGAAAGCTTGCAACATGTAATACAATCCATATTTGAAATGAAACTTGAAACTCCAAGTGGAACTATGTGAAAAATGGCCAAGAAGATGGGTCAAAATCCTGCCTAAACTAGGGCAAAATTTCTCTAAGTTAAAAGTTTTAGATACCCTTGTTCCAAAAATCATAACTTGAGATACAAGCCTCTTTTGAGAAAACTTTGTGAATAAAAGTTGTAGACTTTGTGATGGACTACAACGTTCATGTTGTAAGTTTTGTTTGAATCCATTTGCATCTTGGTGAAAAAATGGGACAAAGTTAGGAAAAAATAAGAAAATTTTATAACTTAGAAAATTTCTAAGTTATGAAATTTTTCCATTTTAAACCCTAATTTGCATTTTTGGGTTTCTTGATGAACAAGTTTCATAGTTTGACATGTCTTGATGAAAAATGACCCTTGGCACTTGATTTTGACCAAAAAGTCAAAGTTTGACTTTTCAGTATACAGTCAAATTTTGATCAGTTGACTTAAAAATTCATCTGTCAATCCTATGCATTTGAGATCTTTTGAACTTGTTGAATAGGTCAAGACAAAGTCATTGAGTCCTTGAGTCCATGGTTGAGCTTGATTTGCCATTAGTTAGGTCAAACAGTCAAAAATTGCCTTTGTACAGTCAAAACCCTAAAAATGACCATTTTGCCCTTTTGATGATCTGACCAAATTTCTTGTGGAATTGTGATCCAAACTTGATCAAATGACTCATATGAGTTCATAATGTTGATGTGGGTCAAAATTCATGAGGTTTGACTATCAATTGGCCACAATTGACTTTTTCCCAATACAGTTGATTTCTAGGTCAACTGTCCAATTGACTGGGCAAAAATTTGAATCAAGGCTTGAAACTTGGTGTGGACAAACTTGTGAGTCCAATATGAAGTATGAAAGTCACTTTGGGCATTGTTGGTCAAAACATCACTGTGCACACTCAAACCCTAATTTAGGTTAACAGTGCAAGGAGGTGTCTTGAGCAGAACAAACCCTAACTTGATCTTGAATTCCAAGAGTCTTGTGATGAGAAATGTTGATGAAATGAGAGAGCAAATTTTGGGGTACAACAGTTGCCCCTGTTCAATCTTCTTGAACCTGAAGAGTTAGATTGGCAATTTTGCCTTTCGCGACTCGAAGGTAAAAGAGGATTGGACACTAGAGTGCCCGTAAATTTGCACTCGTCAAAACATAGATGCAGGAATGGGCTTAAAGATGCCATTTGGAGATGGTAGAATCTTGCTGGAGATGGGCTTAAAGATGCCATCCAAGAATGTTTGTTGAATTGCAAAGTGGTAGGTCAGAAGAATGAGCATCAAAATGGTATTTGTGTCTGGAATGCATTTGAACTGTATCTTGGAGACTGGGTCTGTATGAGCAAAAGAATGGCGTCCGTGTCTGGAGCGTATCTGAGCTGTAACGGTATTTGAACTTTTAATTAATATCAGAATGACTGTCGTGTCTGGAGTGTATCTGTATTGTATCTGAATTCTGAATGGGCAACAGAGAAACATCTGTGTATGGAGCATCTCGGGGCTGAGGATAAATTCTTAATGAATGAAATAATAACAATCGTGTTTGGAGCGTATCTGGACTGTATCTGAAGTTGAGATCTGTATGAGTAGCAGAATGACTTCCGTGTCTGGAGTATATCTGAAACTGTAACTGGGATCTGAATAAGTGACAGAATGACTTTCGTGGCGACTGCACTGGGGAGAATCAAACTGCTGGTGTAAGGGCCAGAATGGCATCCGTGTCTGGAGCGTATCTGAACTTATGGTTGATAGATGAATCTGAATGAGAGATAGAATGGCTTCCGCGTCTGGAGCGTATCTAGCCTGTATCGGATTGCTGATGTCTGAATAAGTAGTGGAATGACCGCCGTGTCTGGGGTGTATCTGTACTGTATTTTGACTTGAAATTGTGAATGGGTAATAGAATGACCGCCGTGTCTGGGGTGTATCCATACTGTATCTGAATAATTGTTAATGATAGCCTTTTAATCTTATCCTGAAAAGGGTAAAATGTTAGCTAAAACACAAAGTTATGTCGCATGATATGTATGATGCAATGAATTGTGTTTCATCAATGTTCATGATATATGGATGTAATGGATGCGCATGTAAGCTGAGTAGCTGTATTGTTGAGGAAAATAAATCCTTGATAGATGGGGATAATAAAATCCTTGATTGCTGTCGGGGAAAGTGAATCCTTGACCGGTGCTGGGGATTCCAAAAATCTTTGAATACTGAAGATGAGAAATCCTTGCTGACTGCTGACTACTTGGCGACTAAAAGATCTCTGATTGTTGAGAAGGAGAAATCCTGGGACCACTGCTGGAGATTGGAAATCCTCGGAGATTTATGGGGATAAATATGGCCTTTGACAACTTCTGCAGGGAATAAGAATCTTTAATGACCTTCCTGGGAAATAGGGAAAACTCTAAAAATCTCTACTGGGGAGTTAAAACCTAGGAGGCTTCTGCTTGGAGAAATGAGACCGAGAATCTTCGATCTTTTGGGAGATAACTCTGTGGGGAGAATATTCACTATTCTGGCTCCGCTGGGGATAGGATTTTCGGGGTTTTCGGGCTCCACTGGGGATCTTGAGGCTTAACTCTGATGGGAATTTTGAAACTTAACTCAGCCGGGGAATCAAGTTTTAGAATGCACTGGCTCCACTGAGGATCTTGAAGCTTAACTCCGTTGGGGAAATATACTCCAAACTTTAGCTTTGTTGAGGATCTGAATGATGTATCGTAGGGGATTTCTTCTGAAATGGCACAAAGATATCTTCCTACACCTTCAATCTATCAGTAATTATCCTTTTTCAATTTCATTTTATTTGTAAGCAGTGATTATATTCAAATGCATATGCCTATTTAACAAAACATTGGACATTTTCAAATAAAACATAAGTGTAAAAAGAAAAGAAAGGCAAGCAAATTTTTGCACTTTGAAGTATCTTTGTATTTAATTTTCGTGAGTATCTTTGTACAATGGAGACAAACATCCTAGTAAGAGAATGTTGTCATAAAAATTGAAAAATTTTATACAAAAGAAAGATGGCTATGTGTAACAATTCCATGGGATTCCCATTCTGCTATAGCCTTCACAACTCTGAATATCTTGTCCATTCGCTGCTTCGTCCGCCGATGACTGGATTGATCAGAAGCTCGGAGCTTGTTGGTGAAGTGATTGTTCTTAAAGTGATCCGACGAGACATAGACATATGCTTTAATTCCCTAACTTTTGCCTGGACCGCCCTTTTGGGTTTTCGATCCACTGGGAATCCCTTTTTTGTCAAAGTCGCCCTTTCGGGTTTCAACTTGCCGGGTGTACATATTTTTTTGTTTTATCCCTAATTTTTGCCTGAACCGCCCTTTCGGGTTTTCGATTCACCGGGATGCCCATTTTTGCCCAAGTCGCCCTTTCGGGTTTTCAACTTGCCGGGTCGTTTTATGCGTAGTATCTTTTGACTATGTCTGCATTCGTAGGGTGCGGCAAATCGTTGCCGTCCATGGTGGTCAGAATCATTGCCCCACCAGAAAAGATGTTCTTGATCACGAATGGTCCTTCGTAGGTAGGAGTCCACTTGCCCCTGGGATCACTTTGCAATAAGATGATCCGCTTGATTACAACATCTCCGACTTGATATACTTGACGTCTGACTTTCTTGTTGAAAGCCTTGATCATGCGTTTTTGATACGTCTGACCATGACAAACAGCAGTAAGTCGCTTATCGTCGATCAAATTAAGTTGATCAAGCCGGGTCTGAATCCAATCGTCTTCACTCAAACCAGCGTCCTTCATAATCCTTAAGGAAGGAATCTGAACTTCCATAGGTAAAACAGCTTCCATGCCATACACCAAAGAAAATGGGGTTTCCCCTGTTGAAGTACATGTCGTGGTACGATATCCATGCAGAGCAAACGGTAACATCTCATGCCAATCGTTGTAGGTGACTGTCATCTTTTGAATGATCTTCTTGATATTTTTGTTTGCGGCTTCAACAACACCGTTCATCTTCGGCCGATAGGGAGATGAATTGTGATGATAAATCTTGAACTATTCGCATAGAGCGGTGATCATGGTGTTGTTCAAATTCGTACCGTTGTCCGTGATGATCTTGTCGGGGACACCATACCGGCATATGAGGTTCTGCTTGATAAAGCGGGTAACCATATTCTTTGTAACTGAGGCATAGGAAGCTGCCTCGACCCACTTGGTAAAATAGTCAATAGCCACCAGGATGAAACGATGTCCATTGGATGCCGTAGGCTTGATCTCTCCAATCATGTCAATGCCCCACATTGCGAATGGCCAAGGAGCTGTCAGAACGTTGAGAGGAACAGGAGGAATATGTACCTTGTCTGCGTAGACTTGGCATTTGTGGCAGGTGCGGGAATGTTGATGATAATCAGCTTCCATAGTAGACCAGTAGTAGCTTGCCCTTAGAATCTTCTTAGTCATCGTATGTCCGCTCAAGTGGGTGCCAAATGTGCCACTATGTATTTCGGTCATGATCAACTCTGCTTCAACCTTGTCCACACAACAGAGTAGAACACAATCATGGTTGCGCTTATAAAGGATGCCATTGCTTAGGAAGAACTTGGCAGCAAATCTCCTTAAGAACTTTTTGTCATTGACGGAAGCTCCTTCAGGGTATTCTCTAGTCTGGAGATACCTTTTGATTTCATGAAACCAGGGTTGTTCCACTACTTCTTCGGTATTAATCTCATGACAGTGCGCAGGTTCGTCCATTCGCTCGATGGTAATTTGAGGAGCCTCGTTATCCCAGTTGAGTTTAAACATGGAAGACATTGTAGCCAGAGCATCTGCTAGCTGATTTTCCTCTCGCGGGAAGTGCTCGAAAGTAATCTTCTCGAAATGAGGCAATAATGTCAAGACGTGTTCTTTGTATGGGATACGATTAGGATGCTTGGTGTCCCACTCTCCTTTGACTTGACTGATAACCAAAGTCGAGTCCCCAAATACGACCAAAGATTTAATTCCCAAGTCTATAGCAGCCTTGAGACCATAGATGCAAGCTTCATATTCAGCCATGTTGTTGGTACAGCTGAAGCAAAGTCGGGCAGTGAAGGGTGTATGGCAACCTTCCGGAGAAATGAGTACCGCACCGATACCGTTGCCAAGTGCATTTGAAGCACCATCAAAGTACAGGGTCCATCGGGATCCTTGTTCAGGTCCGTCATATGGTCCGTTACCTTCGATGTTGTCTAATGTCATAATGTCCTCGTCAGGGAAGTCGAATCTCATAGATTGGTAATCTTCGACGGCTTGAGGAGCTAGATGGTCATCTAGTACACTCCCCTTTATAGCTTTTTGGGTAGTATACTGGATATCATACTCTGTCAGGATCATTTGCCATCTAGCGATTCTTCCAGATAAAGCAGGCTTCTCGAAGATATACTTGATCGGATCCGTCTTGGAAATCAGCAAAGTGGTATGAGTCAACATATACTGCCTTAGCCGGCGAGCACCCATACCGAAGCGCAGCAAGTTTTCTCGAGCAGTGAGTAGCGAGTCTCACAGTCGGTAAACTTTTTGCTAAGGTAATAAATGGCATGCTCTTTTCGGCCAGACTCGTCATGTTGGCCCAGCACGCACCCCATTGAGTTATCCAAAATAGTCAGATACATGATTAACGACCTTCCTTCGACGGGTGGCATCAGAATAGGAGGTTCTAGCAAATACTCCTTGATCTTATCAAAAGAAACTTAACAATCATTGTTCCATTCAACTACCTGATCTTTCTTCAACAGTTTGAAAATTGGCTCACAGGTAGATGTCAGGTGAGAGATGAACCTCGTAATATAGTTCAAGCGTCCCAAGAATCCTCTAACCTCCTTTTTAGTACGGGGGGCAGGCATTTCTTGTATAGCCTTTACGTTAGCTGGATCAACCTCAATGCCTTTTTTGCTGACAATAAATCCCAAAAGTTTACCAGACCTAACCCCAAAAGTGCACTTGCTTGGGTTTAGTGTGAGCTTATACTCCTTCAACCTGGCAAACAGCTTTTGCAAATGATCAAGGTGTTCTTCTTTTGTCTGTGATCGATCTATCATATCGTCTACGTAAACTTCGATCTCATGATGTATCATATCATGAAACAAAGCTACCATGGCGCGTTGATAGGTTTCCCTTGCATTCTTTAGTCCGAATGGCATCACTTTGTAGCAGAAGGTACCCCATTGCGTGAAAAAAGTAGTTTTCTCCATGTCCTTGGGGGCCATTTTGATCTGGTTGTATCCCGAGAATCCATCCATGAAGGAAAATATCTTGTGCTGAGCTGTGTTGTCAACCAAGATGTCGATATGTGGCAATGGAAAATCATCCTTGGGGCTAGCCATGTTCAAATCCCGATAGTCCACACACATTCTGACTTTGCCGTCCTTCTTAGGCACGGGCATAATGTTAGCAACCCATTATGGATAGGAAGTAACAGCCAGAAAGCCAGCATTGAATTGCTTCATTACCTCAACTTTGATCTTCTCAGAAATGTCAGGTCTCATCCGGTGGACCTTTTGCTTGATCGGTGGACAGTCTTCTCTTATAGGGAGACGGTAAACCACGATATTTGTGTTTAACCCTGGCATGTCTTCTTAAGACCAGGCGAAGATTTCAACATATTCGTTCAACAACTGCACTAAGCGATCCTTGACACTTGGTTCCAGGTTGGCACCCACTTTTACTTCTTTCTGGTCTTCCTTTGTCCCCAAATTGATGGTTTCTAGCAACTCTTCATGAGGCAGAATGGCCCTCTCTTCTTATTGTATAAGTTTGGCTAATTCTCCCGACACTTCACAGTCTTCGTGAACTTCGTACTCGGCATGATTGACCAAATCCTCAGAGTTATCGAAGGCTAAAACAGAGTAGTCACCCATGGAATCCAGAGTGGATGGGTACCTGCATTTGTGAGTGTGGGTGTGTGTAAGGGATAGCCATCCTTAAACAAACAAAAATGAAAAATGAAAGAAAATGAACACAGCAGTTTATAGATGAAAAACGTCCAATGATTCATTAAAACATGGCATATGATAATGAAGAAGATCAAACCCTTACAAATTGACCTACATGCCCCGGGCAAGGCATGAGGTGAAAATAGTGTGCGAATTGTTTTAGTTATTGCAGACCATAAATGGGAAATTGTTCAAAGATAAAATTACTGGTTGATAAAGGTGATGGGAATAAAATCCTTTGCTTCCCAGTTGCTTAAACCCCCTTCGACGGTCGGAAAGATCCAATCTTCAAAGTGGTTCTCTTCATCTTCATCTTCTACAACATTGATTCCATGGTGAGAGATCTTGACGGGTGGTCTTCCAACCTTGGAGCGACGCATAACCTTTTGTCCTGTAGCAGTGAACCCTAACCCAAACTTGTCCGTCTTATGGGGAAAGTCAGGCAATTGTCCCCATACTGTACTCTTCCCTTCTTTAACTACAGCCTATGCGTCCTTGAGAGATGCCATCCTAGATACATGCTTGGGAACGACAGGCACCTCAACCATTGTCTTCGCAACTGCTACCTCAGGGGAAACTTCTTCAAAATGTTGGAAAGGTGTTTCGATGAACTCGCCATCCAACTCCACATAGCGGAAGGAATTGAGAAGACTTATCATGTACTCTTCCTCGCTGTGCACTGTTATAATCTTACCCTTAATAGGATATTTCAGAATTTGGTGCAAATAGGAGGTAACTGCCCCGGCATAATGGATCCACGGTCTCCCTAACAAACAAGAATATGACGGACGAATGTCCATCAAATAAAAGGTGGAGTTGAAGACTTCTGTGCCTACTTTGATAGGAATGTCAACCTCTCCATGAACCATTCTTTTGGACCCATCAAAGGCCCTAACAACGATGTTACTAGGTTTGAGGGTCAATCCTTCGCAATCCAAACGGTCTAAAGCTTTCTTCGGCAGCACATTTAAGGAAGAACCAGTATCAACTAAGACATGGGCGAGGGTGGTTCCCCTGTATTCAACTGAGACATGTAGCGCGTTGTTGTGTTTCCTTCCTTTGGGAGTCAAGTCAGCATCGGAAAAGCCAAGGCCATTATGAGCAGTAAGACTGGCCACACACTCCTGAAACTGGTCAGCCGAAGTCTCTTGGGGTACATGTGCCGCCTTCAAGAATTTGATCAGGGCCTTAGTATGGGCCTGAGAGCAGAGTAGAAGAGCCAACATTGAAATTTTAGAAGGGGTCTGCCCTAGTTGTTCCACAATGTCGTAGTCACTTTTTCTGATTATTTTCAAGATTTCATACATTTCTTTATGAGTGGTTTTGGGGATAACCACATCATGATCCTTTGTCCTGACAGGCACTTCTAGTATCCCCTTACCTTTATTGGTAGTATCAGCAGATGGTCTTACTTCAGGAGTGTGATACGGTGGGATAACTGAGTTGAGGTTTTGCGTTTGTTTTCGCAAATGTTTCGGTTTAACAAGAGTCGCCACCGACTTTTTATTTTATCCTAAGGAAAGGTTAAAAAGCACAGGAAAAACCTTTGAGATGTTTTCGTGGGTTCGGGGAGTAGATTATAGAAAGGGAAGGTATTAGCACCCTTTCTATCCATGGTTATCCATGGGCTCTTAGTTACTTGCTTAGATCACTTGCCTTTGCTTTTCAATTGTTTGAAATGGTGCTTTGTGTGTGGTTTTGAAAATGTTTTGAAAAAGATGCATTGTCTAGGCAACCCTTGTAACAATTCTTTACTCGAATAATTTACAAAAGGTGTTTGTCTTTTTGAAAAGATGTTTCAAGGTTTTGAAAGTTGTTTTTGGAAATTGTGTTGTGGAGTGTCTTTTGAAAGTAGGCAAGTGTGTTTTGCAAGTTTGATCAAGTAACTAAGAGTTGTCTACCCCTAAATTTACTCAAAGATTTTTTTCATGTTTTAACCCTTTTAACAGTATTGTTCCAGCATTGTATTTGGTGGACAATCTTGTGTTAGGGTGTTAACGGGACGAGCGCGGGTCATCGTATAGACCATGAATGCAATATTGCCAAGTGTCTTTGGCAATTTTTCCTTCAAGGGACTTGATCATTTGTTAGGCAACTTGAGAAAGCGTCATCGAGGGACTATGATCATTTGATTTGTTTTTTTGTTTTGCCAAAGACACTCAACATGCAACATGGCCCATTTTTGAAGGCAACAAGTGGAGTAACCCTAAGGGTGCAAGTGTGCATTGTGTTGTTCGTTTTCATGCTTTTTTGTCTTTTGTATTAGTCAAGCTACTTGTTATTTTTGATTTGCATACAAATCCTAGGTCTATCATGGCATAATTTGAAAGCTTTTAAATGTGGAAATTTAAAGTCCTAAATTATTACAACATAATTATGGGGATGGGGGTACAAATGTTTGAATGGGGGGATATTTAGCAAGAAATTAAATCTAAAACTATTACATCCATATTGAATATACAAATATCAAATTGTACAATATTTAAACAAATATAATAAATATGCAAAATGTATTATGCACAAAAAGGATTTTTTATGTATGTGAAAGTGTTTTTCAATGTGAAATATAAACAAAAATAAAAAAGGTCAAATTTGGATATTTTTGTCATTTAGGGTAAAACCCCAATTTTTGAATAAGTAGCATTTATTTATTAATTATATACAATATTTGTTAATTATATACAAAAATAAAAAGTATATTGCAAAAAAAGTATTTTTGATGTCAAATATTAATAAAAATAAAAATGTATTATTTTCATATTTTTGTCCTAAATATTTAATAAAATATGTATAAGTATTTATATATTATATTAAATATACTAAATATATACAAGAGTAAAATATTAATTATTTACAAAAAAAAGTATATTTTTAGAAAATGTTTTCAAAATGTAAACAAAAAATAATAACTGAAAAATATATATATTTGTATTTTCTAGGGTTTTAAATAAAAAGTATATATATTTATTTACATGTATATGCTAAATAAAACAAATAAATGCCAAATAAATGCAAAAAAGGGTGGAAAAATATTTTTAGTGTTTTTTCATGTTTGAATAAAAATATAAAATCAGAATCAAAAAGAAAAATGCAAAAATGATAAGTATTTCACATAATGGGCCAGGGGGTGCAAAAATGGAAAAAAGTGTACAAAGAGCAAAAACCAACTCAGGCCCGGCCCAAGTCAGCCTTCTTCAACCTCCAGCTTCTGTTTCGAAAACGCGCGCCCTCTATGCTTCATTCAAACTCCTGATTCTTTGACTTTTAACAAAAACTCATAACACCAATAATGTAGAGCATCAAGAGACGAATTCAGACATATAAAAATCTTGACCTAACTCTAAGAAACGAGGGAGAATTTCTTCATCCCCAATTTCTGACCTAATTTTTCTTCAATGTTCATGGCCAAAATTCTCACAGCATGCTTAATATAAATGAAAAGTAAATACATGGATGGCTTCAGGGCTATGAGTAGAGCATGTTTCATTCATAAACCTAAGCCTAACTCTTCCTAGATTGAGAGATAGAAGTCCATGTTTTACCTGTCTCAGTTTGATTCGAACAGAGAAATGTAGGTATCTTCAATGGAGTTTGAGCTTTGGCTGAGCTTGCTTGAAGTCCAAGGATGCTTCTCCTATGCTTGGCTTGCTCTGAAACTGCCTGTATCGTGCTATGGAAGTCAACCTGCACAGCTTGAAAGCAAAAATGGAAAACGTGGTTATGGGTGTTACAGCTTGAGTTCAATGATTGGGATAGCTTCAGTGAATGATATGGAATATGTTTGAACTCTTTTTGGCCAAAGTGCACGAGTGGAATGTTCTATGGAGGTCAAGTTGCAGAACTTGCTCTGTTTCTGCAGCAAGAGGGTGTTTTTGTGTTTTGGGAAGTATGAGAGATGGTTGAATCGTGCCTTAGGTCTGTTTTGATGTGTGAGAGATGTTCACAAAGTTTGCTTGAGCTCTTGGTTACAGGAATGAAAGATGGTCTGTGTTTTGCCACGTTTCTTCTACTTGAAGCAAGAAAATGCAAGTTTCAATACAGGCCTGTACAATGCCCTAAAGTATGCTGCAACTTTTGCTCTTGGTTAGAGGGATTTGTGTACAAATTCTAGCCTCAAAGATCTGGCCCATGCCTCTTGGATTTGTTATTTGACATAAAGTGATACTTTATCAAAATTGAAACTTTGCTTTTTCCAATTAAGGATTAGTTTAGCATGCAATGTCCAAATGGATGAAATAATACCTTAATACAATGGTTTGGCATTTAATTATGGAGTGCAAACTTGGTTTAGAGGCCTGCAAACAATTTCCAAGCATGCTGATTTGAAAATGAGACTTGTATGGACATGCATTTGGTTATGAACAAAAGTGAATTTTGCCCAACTTTGCAAATTCGATTCTCCCTAACCACTAGGGTGTTTGAGAAGTTATTGGACAATTTGGAAAGCTTGGAATGTGTACTACAATCCATCTTTGTAATGAAAATTGAAACTCCAAGTGTAACCATGTGAAAAATGGCCAAGAAGTTGGACAAAAATCCTGCCTAAAATAGGTCAAAATTTCTCTAAGTTAAAAATGTTTTGCACCCTTATTCCAAAAATCATAACTTGAGATACAAGCTTCTTTTGAGGAAACTTTGTGAATCAAATTTGTATATTTTTCAATGGACTACAACTTTCATGTTTTGTGTTTTGTTTGAATCCATTTGTATCTTGGTGAAAAAATGGGACAAAGTTAGGAAAAAATAAGGGAATTTCATAACTTAGAAAATTTCTAAGTTATGAAATTTCTTCATTTTAAACCCTAATTTGCAATTTTGGGTTTCTTGATGAAAAAGTTTCATAATTTGACATGTCTTGATGAAAAATGAATCTTGGCACTTGATTTTGACCAAAAAGTCAAAGTTTGACTTTTCAGTATACAGTCAAATTTTGATCAGTTGACTGGAAAATTCATCTGTCAATCCTGTGCATTTGAGATCTTTTGAACTTGTTGAATGGGTCAAGACAATGCCATTGAGTCCTTGAGTCCATATATGAGCTTGGTTTGCCATTGGTTAGGTCAAACAGTCAAAATATTCCTTTGTGCAGTCAAACCCTAAAAATGACCATTTTGCCCTTTTGGTGATCTGATCAAATTTCTTGTGGAATTGTGATCCAAACTTGACCAAATGGTTCATATGAGTTCATAATGTTGATATGGGTCAAAAATAATGAAGTTTGACTGTCAATTGGCCACAGTTGACTTTTTCCTCAATACAACTGATTTCTAGGTCAACTGTCCAATTGACTGGGCAAAGATTAGAATCAAGGCCTGAAACTTGGTATGGATAAACTTGTGAGTCCAACATGAAGCATGAAAGTCATTTTGGGAATTTTAGGTCAAAACATCTTTGTGCAAACTCAAACCCGAATTTGAATTAACAGTGCAAGGAGGGGTCTTGAGCAGAGCAAACCCTAACTTAATCTTGAGTTCCAGGAGTCTTGTGGTGAGAAAATATTGATGAAATGAGAGAGAAAATTTTGGGGTACAACAGTTGCCCCTGTTCAATCTTCTTGCACCTGAAGAGTTAGATTGACAAGTTTTCCTTTCGCGTCTCGAAGGTAAAAGGAGATTGGACACTAGAGTGCCCGTAAATTTGCACTCGTCAAAATAATGGATGCGAGAATGGGCTTAGAGATGCCATTTGGAGATGGGCTTAAAGATGCCATCTGGAGGGGTGACAGAATCTTGTTGGGGATGGGCTTAAAGATGCCATCTGGAATGCTTGTTGAACTGTATGTTGTTGATGAGTGAGTGAGTATCAGAAAGGTATCCATGTTTGGAACATCTCTGAGCTGGGGGTCTGAATAAGCAATAGATTAGCATCCATATTTGGAGAATCTGTAAACTGTTTTCAAAAGTTAGATATGAACAAGCGATAGATTAACATCCGTGTCTGGAGAACCCGTAAACTGTTTTCAAAAGTCTTGGAATCTTAACAAGCGATAGGTTAACATCCGTGTCTGGAGAACCCGTAAACTGTTTTCAGAGGTCTTGGAGATGAATAAGCAATAGAGCAGCATCCATGTTGGGAAGCGTCCGTAAACTGTTTTCAAAAGTTGAGTCTGAACAAGCTAAAAGGAGATTGGACACTAGAGTGCCCGTAAATTTGCACTCGTCAAAATAATGGATGCAAGAATGGGCTTAGAGATGCCATTTGGAGATGGGCTTAAAGATGCCATCTGGAGGAGTGACAGAATCTTGTTGGGGATGGGCTTAAAGATGCCATCTGGAATGCTTGTTGAACTGTATGTTGTTGATGAGTGAGTGAGTATCAGAAAGGTATCCATGTTTGGAACATCTCTGAGCTGGGGGTCTGAATACGCAATAGATTAGCATCCATATTTGGAGAATCCGTAAACTGTTTTCAAAAGTTAGATCTGAACAAGCGATAGGTTAACATCCGTGTCTGGAGAACCCGTAAACTGTTTTCAAAAGTCTTGGAATCTGAACAAGCGATAGGTTAACATCCGTGTCTGGGGAACCCGTAAACTGTTTTCAGAGGTCTTGGAGATGAATAAGCAATAGAGCAGCATCCATGTTGGGAAGCGTCCGTAAACTGTTTTCAAAAGTTGAGTCTGAACAAGCGATAGATTAAAATCCATGTTTGGAGAATCCGTAAACTGTTTTCAGAAGTTGAAGAATTTGAACAAGCGATAGGTTAACATCCGTGTCTGGAGAACCCGTAAACTATTTTCAGAAGTCTTGAAGTTGAATAAGCAATAGAGCAGCATCCATGTCGGGAAGCGTCCGTAAACTGTTTTCAAAAGTTGAAGAATCTGAACAAGCGATAGGTTGACATCCGTGTCTGGAGGACCTGTAAACTGTTTTCAGAAGTTGAAGAATCTGAACAAGTGATAGGTTAACATCCGTGTCTGGAGAACCCGTAAACTGTTTTTAGAAGTCTTGGCGTGGAGAAGGAACCAGTGTAGGGTTTCCTGATGATGAGTCAGTGTAAAACTGCATCTGAAATTGTTAATGATAGCCTTTTATTCTTATCCTGAAACAGACAAAATGTTAGCTAAACACAAAGTTATGTTGCATGAAATGTATGATGCAATATATGTTATATCAATGTTTATGATATGAATGTAATGAATGCGCATGTAAGTTGATGAGCTGTCTTGCTGCGGATAGAGGAATCCTGGATAACCGGAGATAATAGAATCCTGACTGCTGCCAGGGAAAGTGAATCCTTGCTGCTGCAGGGGAGTGTAAGAATCTTTGATTGCTGAGGATGAGACATCCTTGTTGACTGCTGACTGCTTGGGGAACAAGATCTTCAGTTGTTGAGGGATCTTAGGACCACTGTTTGGGATTGGAACTCCTTGGTGACTTGTAGGGAATGATAATTCTGATGATCTATACTGGGGAGTCCAGAACCTGATAGGCTTAAGCTGGAGAAGTGAAATTGAGAATCTTCAATCTGATGGGAAGTATCTCTGCGGGGAGAAGGTTCACTAGTCTGGTTCCGCTGGGGATTGACAGTTGGAAGTTTTAGCTCATCTGGGGATAGGATTTTCAGATTTTTAAGGCTCCACTAGGGATACTAAAACTTAAATCTGAGGGGAATTGAGTTCTGGAAGGCTCTCTGGCTGGGGAAATCAGTTTTGAGAATGCTTCTTCTGCTGAGGATCCTGAGGTTTAACTCTGTTTGGAGAATTAAGTTCTGGATTTGGACCTTGTTGAGGAATTTGGAGTTTAATTCTGCTAGGGATTCATTCTGAAAGGGCATCAAGATATCTATCTGTACCTTCAACCTATCAGCAATCACCTTCCTTGGTTTGTAAGAGAATGATTATGTTCAAATGCATATGCCTATTTAACAAAACATTGGACGTTTCTCAAATAAAACATAAGTGTAGAAAAGAAAAAAGAAGACAAAGCAAATTTCTGTATTTGGAAAAGTATTTGTATTGACTTTCTATGAGTATCTTTGTACAAAGGAGACAAACATCCTAGTAAGAGGATGTTGTCGTAAAAATTGAAAATTTAATACAAAAGAAAGATGGCTATGTGCAACAATTCCATGGGATTCCATTCTGTTATAGCCTTCACAACTCTGAATATCTTGTCCATTCAATGCTTCGCCCGCCGATGATTGGATTGAACAGAAGCCCGGAGCTTGTTGATGAAGAGATTGTTCTTTAAAGTGATCCGACGAGACATAACCATACGCTTTAATTCCCTAACTTTTTCCTGGATCGCCCTTTCGGGTTTTCAATCCACCGGGAAACCCTTTTTTGCCCAAGCCGCCCTTTCGGGTTTTCAACTTGCCGGGTGTCCAGATTTTTTTTGTTTTATCCCTAATTTTTGCCTGAACCGCCCTTTCGGGTTTTCGGTTCACCGGGATGCCCATTTTTGCACAAGCCGCCCTTTCGGGTTTTCGACTTGTCGGGTTATTTTATACGTAGTATCTTTTGACTAAGTCTGCGTTCGCAGGGTGCGGAAAATCGTCGCCGTCCATGGTGGTCAGAATCATTGCACCACCAGAAAATATGCTCTTGATCACAAATGGTCCTTCGTAAGTAGGAGTCCATTTTCCCCTGGGATCACTTTACGGCAAGATAATCAGCTTGATTACGAGATCTCTGACTTGATATACTTGACGTCTGACTTTCTTGTTGAAAGCCTTGATCATCCGTTTTTGGTACGTCTGACCATGGCAAACAGCAGTGAGTCGCTTTTCGTCGATCAAATTGAGTTGATCAAGTCGGGTCTGAATCCAATCGTCTTCATTCAAACCAGCGTCCCTCATGATCCTTAAAGAAGGAATCTGAACTTCCATGGGTAGGACAGCTTCCGATCCATATACTAAAGAAAATGGGGTTGCCCCTGTTGAAGTTCGTGTCGTGGTACGGTATCCATGCAGAGCAAACGGTAACATCTCATGCCAGTCCTTGTAGGTGACTGTCATTTTCTGAATGATCTTCTTGATGTTTTTGTTCGCAGCTTCAACAGCACCGTTCATCTTCCCCCGATAGGGAGATGAATTGTGATGATAAATCTTGAACTGTTCGCATAGAGCGGTGATCATAGTATTGTTCAGATTTGTACCGTTATCTGTAATGATCCTGTCGGGGACACCATACCGGGATATGAGGTTTTGCTTGATGAAGCGGGCAACCACATTTTTTGTAACAGAGGCAAAGGAAGCTGCTTCGACCCACTTGGTGAAATAGTCAATAGCAACCAGGATGAAGCGATGTCCGTTGGATGCCTTGGGCTTGATCTCTCCAATCATGTCAATGCCCCACATTGCGAATGGCCAAGGAGCTGTCAGAACGTTGAGAGGTACAGGAGGAATATGAATCTTGTCAGCATAAACTTGACATTTGTGGCAAGTACGGGAATGTTGATGGCAATCAGCTTCCATGGTAGACCAGTAATAGCCTGCCCTTAGAATCTTTTTAGCCATAGTATGCCCGCTCAAGTGGGTGCCAAATGTGCCACTGTGTATCTCGGTCATGATCAACTCTGCTTCAGCTTTGTCTACACATCAGATTAAAACACAATCATGGCTGCGCTTATAAAGGATGACATTGCCCAGGAAGAACTTGGCAGCAAATCTCCTTAAGAACTTTTTGTCATTGACGGAAGCTCCTTCGGGATATTCTCTAGTCTGGAGATACCTTTTGATTTCATGAAACCAGGGTTGTTCCACTACTTCTTCAGTATTAATCTCATGACAATGCGCAGGTTCATCCATTCGCTCGATGGTGATTTGGGGAGCCTCGTTATCCCAGTTGATTTTAAACATGGAAGACATTGTAGCCAGAGCATCTGCTAGCTTATTTTCTTCTCGCGGGAAATGCTCGAAGGTGATCTGCTCGAAATGAGGCAGCAATGTCAAGACATGTTCTTTGTATGGGATAAGATTAGGATGTTTGGTGTCCCACTCTCCTTTGATTTGACTGATAACCAAAGTCGAGTCCCCAAATACGATCAAAGATTTGATCCCCAAGTCTATAGCAGCCTTGAGACCAAAGATGCAAGCTTCATGTTCAGCCATGTTGTTGGTACAGCTGAAGCAAAGTCGGGCCGTGAAAGGTGTGTGGCAACCTTCCGGGGAAATGAGTACCGCATCGATTCCGTTTCCAAGTGCATTTGAAGCACCATCAAAGTACAGGGTCCATCGGGATCCTTTTTCAGGTCCGTCATACGGTCTGTTACCTTCAATGTTGTCCAATGTCATGATGTCCTCGTCTGGGAAGTCGAATCTCATGGGTTGATAATCTTCGATAGCTTGATGAGATAGATGGTCAGCTAGTACACTCCCTCTTATAGCTTTTTGGGTAGTATACTGGATGTCATACTCAGTCAGGATCATCTGCCATCTAGCGATTCTTCCATATAAAGCAGGCTTTTCGAAGATATACTTGATCGGATTCATTTTGGAAATCAGCAAAGTGGTATGCGTCAACATATACTTCCTTAGTCGGCGAGCAGCCCATACCAAAGCGCAGCAAGTTTTCTCGAGCAGTGAGTAGCGAGTCTCACAGTTGGTAAACTTTTTGCTAAGGTAATAAATGGCATGCTCTTTTCGACCAGACTCGTCATGCTGGCCCAGTACACACCCTATTGAGTTATCCAAGACGGTCAGATACATGATCAACGGTCTTCCTTCGACGGGTGGCATCAGAATAGGAGGTTCTAGCAAATACTCCTTGATTTTATCAAAAGCAGTTTGACAGTCATCGTTCCATTCGACTACCTGATCTTTCTTTAATAGTTTGAAAATTGGCTCACAGGTAGACGTCAGATGAGAGATGAATCTGGCAATATAGTTCAAGCGCCCCAAGAACCCTCTAACCTCCTTTTCAGTACGGGGAGTAGGCATTTCTTGTATTGCTTTCACTTTCGCTGGATCGACCTCAATTCCCTTGTTGCTAACAATAAATCCTAGAAGTTTACCAGACCTAACTCCAAAAGTACACTTACTTGGATTCAGCCTGAGTTTGTACTCCTTCAACCTGGCAAACAGCTTTTGCAGATGTTCAAGGTGTTCCTCCTCTGTTTGTGATCGAGCTATCATATCGTCTACATAAACTTTGATCTCATGATGTATCATATCATGAAACAAAGCTACCATGGCGCGTTAATAAGTTGCCCCTGCGTTCTTCAGTCTGAACGGCATCACCTTGTAGCAGAAGGTACCCTATTGCGTAACAAAGGTTGTTTTCTCCATGTCCTCGGGGGCCATTTTGATCTGGTTGTAGCCTGAGAATCCGTCCATGAAGGAAAACACCTTGTGCTGAGCTGTGTTGTCAATCAAGATATCGATATGCGGTAGCGGAAAATCATCTTTAGGGCTAGCCCTGTTCAAATCCCGATAGTCCACACACATTTTGACCTTGCCGTCTTTTTTAGGTACTGGAACAATGTTAGAAACCCATTGTGGATAGGATGTAACCGCCAGAAAGCCAGCATTGAATTGCTTCATTACTTCTGCTTTAATCTTCTCAGACATGTCGGGCCTCATTCGGCGGACTTTTTGCTTGATCGGTGGACAATCCTCTCTTGTAGGGAGACGGTGGACCACAATATCTGTGTCTAAACCCGGCTTGTCTTCATAAGACCAGGCGAAGATTTCAACGTATTCATTTAACAGCTGTATTAAGCGCCCCTTGACACTTGGTTCCAGATTGGCACCCACTTGTACTTCCTTACTGTCTTCCTCTGTTCCTAAGTTGACAGTTTCCAACAACTCTTCATGAGGTAAGATGGCCCTGTCTTCTTGTTGTAGAAGTTTGGCTAGCTCTCCTGGTACTTCACAATCTTCGTCATCTTCATACTCAGCCTGATTGACCAAATCTTCAGAGTTATTGAAGGATACAACAGAATAGTCACCCATAGAATCCAGAGTGGATGGGTACCTGCATTTGTGAGTGTCGGTGTGTGTAAGGGATAGCCATCCTTAAACAAACAAAAATGCAAAAGGAAAGAAAATGAACACAGCAGTTTATAAATGAAAATCGTCTAATGATTCATTAAACATGGCATATGAATATGAAGAGAATCAAAACCCTTACAAATGGACCTACATGCCCCGGGAAAGGCATGAGGTGAAAAAGTAGTGTGCAGATTGTTTCAAAGTAATTATTACAGACCAACAAAAAATGTTTGAAAGATAAATTACTGATCGATGAAAGTAATGGGAACGAATTCTTTCGCCTCCCAGTTGTGTAGTCCCCCTTCGATGGTTGGGAAGATCCAATCTTCAATGTTGGCCTCTTCGTCTTCGTCTTCCAAAGCATTGATTCCATGAGGAGAAATCTTGATGGGTGTCCTTTCAATTTTTGAGCGACGCATAACTTTTTGCCCCGCAGCGGTAAATCCCAACCCACACTTGTCTGTCTTGTGGGGAAAGTCAGGAAACTTACCCCATGTTGAGCTCCTTCCCTCCTTCATTGCAGCCTTTGTGTCTTTCAGAGATGCCATCCTGGCCACCTGCTTGGGTACTTCAGCTACTGCCTTTGCTACAGCAACCTCGGGAGAAATTTCCTCGAAGTGTTGGAACGGTGTTTCGATGAATTCGCCGTCCACTTCCACATACCGAAAGGAGTTCAGATGACTGATCATGTACTCCTCCTCACCGTGTACAGTTATGATTTTTCCCTTAATAGGGTATTTCAGCATCTGATGTAGGGAGGAAGTGACTGCCCCAGCATTATGTATCCACGGCCTTCCTAGCAAGCAAGAGTAGGATGGGCGGATGTCCATCACATAGAAGGTTAAGGGGAAAACTTCAGTGCCCACCTTGATGGGGATATCGACCTCCCCATGCACCATTCTTTTAGACCCGTCAAAGGCCCTGACAATGATATTACTTGGTTTCAGCTCCAAGCCTTCACAATCCAACCGGTCGAGAGCTTTCTTAGGCAGCATGTTTAGAGAAGAACCAGTGTCGACCAAGACATGGGCGAGAGTAGTTCCTCGGCATTCAACTGACACATGCAATGCGTCATTGTGCTTTCTTCCCTTTGGAGTCAGGTCAGCATCAGAGAAACCCAGGCCGTTGTCGGCAGTAAGGCTGGCTACACAATCCTGGAATTGATCGGCTGAGGTTTCTTGGGGCACATGGGCTGTCTTCAAAAACCTTATCAAGGCCTTGGCGTGAGCCTCCGAACAAATCAACAAAGCTAACATGGAAATCTTCGAGGGGGTCTGCCCCAGTTGCTCTACCACATCGTAATCACTCTTCTTAATTATTTTCAGAATCTCCTCCATTTCTTTCTTAGAGGTTTCAGGGATGACCAATGGTTGAGCCCTCGTCCTGACGAGCTCTTCTTGGATCCCTTTCCCCTTATCAGCAGAAGTAGTAGGAACAACCACAGGAGTAACAACTTCTTCAATCAACAGAGTTCTTGCAGAAAGTTTTATCGGTGCAGGGGTAACCTTGGGAACAGCTGAGGGTCCAAAGATTGCCTTTGGAGGGGCAATCTCTGGAGAGAAAATTCTCCCACTTCGGGTAAGCTTGCTCGTACCGGCAATGTTTCCAATGTCGGCAGTTTCTTCGTCAGAGCTCTCTTCAGTTATCTCTATTTGTTTAACACCGTGGTAGTAGATTTCTCCACCATAATTCCACGGTATCAATTTGTCAGATTTGTAGGGGACAGGCCTAGACATGGTTATCTTCAAGGGAACAATCTTCGTAGCGGATGTAATCTTAACAGGCTTTTTAGGGACCTTGGAAAGATTGGTGGAAATGGTGATTATTGAAACATCTTCGATAGGGGTTGGAGTAGCAGGAATCTTTTCGAAAAGAATTTGTTGGCTGTCCATTAGGCCTTGGATGCCTATCTTCAGCAACGGACAGTCGATTGGTAGGGAGGAACAACAGTACCAGTCTCCTTTACATCCTGGGAAAATCCCATCTTTCAACAGATTCAACTTGATTGTTAGTAGTGGAGTTACCAGATCATCAACAGCAGCAACATACAGATCTTCTTCAATAGCATGGACATTGCGACCATGCTTTGGCATCAGAGCGGATATTACATTCGACATCTCTGGAGCGTCGAACTCAACCTCTTTTGCATCTATCAAGTCTTGAATTTTATGCTTAAGCGCCCAGCTATCATTGGTGTCATGCCCGATGCTGTCAGAATGATAGGCACATTTAGCATTGGGATGATAATGTGGGGAAGTTGTATTCACATTTTTTGGTGCCTCTTTGATAGTAGTGAGATTTAGCTTCAACAAATGGGGAAGAACTTGTGCAGGCGTCATGTTGATGCGGGTGAACTGCCATTGTGGCCGTTCTACCTGTTGCTGGTTAGGTCTGGACTGATTGTTACGAGGCTGATCATTTGACGAATTTTGTATCATCACGGCCCCTACAGTCGGTCGGTGCTCAGTTCTTCTCAATCCTTTCTGAGAGTATATAATAGCTGCTTCCTTTTTGGCCGGGAATGGTTTATTAACAGTTGCGGAGGCAGAGGCATCCCTTTGAATCTTCCCACTCTTAATACCAACTTCCACCCATTTGCCAGTCAGAATCAGTTCAGTAAACCCTGCGGAAGAGCTCCCAATCAAATGGTTGAAGAAAGGGCCAGATAGGGTCCCCAAGAACATATCCACTAGTTCCCTATCTGAAAGAGGTGGCTGCACTCTTCCGGCCAAGTCGCGCCATTTCTGGGCGTATTCTTTGAATCCCTCATTTGAGGCCATCCCCATACTTTGTAACTGAGTACGGGTTGGCGCCAAATCAACGTTATATTGATACTGGCGATAAAAGGCAGCTGCCAAGTCTTCCCAGTTATGCACTTCTGACCTTTCAAGCTGATAAAACCAGTCTAGTTGTGTACCGGACAAGCTGTCGTGAAAAAAGTGTACCCAAAGATTTTTGTCGGATGTATGAGGTTGAATTCTTCTGACATATGACCTCAGGTGCATCTTCGGGCAAGACAGCCCGTCATATTTTTCAAAAACTGGCACCTTAAACTTTGGAGGGATCACAATTCCAGCAATCAATCCCAATTCTTCAAAATCTAACCCAGGAACCCTTTGCAGCTCCATAGCTGCCAGTCTATCCTCCAGGTTTTTGTATTTGTCGCCCGCTGGTGGGTATTGCTGCTCTGAATAATCTTCATCTTCCTCAACCTCTTCCTCTTCAACCTCGGACTCAGAAGGTAATGCAGCTCTTTTTCCCTTACCGGTCCCCTCATCAGATGTGGAGGGGAATTCAAGAACCCTTCTAGCTTCATTCTCAAATATTCTTCCCAGTGTAGCTACCCCAACTCTTTTCTTCTTCTTTTTTCCTTTTTCTTGTTCTTTGTTCCCCAGCAGTGCTTTTAGATCTTCCTGACCCTTTGCCAAGGTCATAAGGAGCTATTGAAACTGCGAGTTTTGTGACTGCAGATCTTTGACCGTCTGTTCAAGATTCATCTTACTGAAATAAATAGCAGAAAGATAAGGAAACCTGGTGTGAAGACCTGCTTATGTATATGATGAATGATATGTTTATTCATGCAATGCATTCAAGGATTTAGAAATTCAAAATTGTTGCAGACAAAAAGAACACACGTCATATTAATAAGAAGAAATTTTATCAGTACATAAATGCCCCATAGGCCAAATATTACAAAAACTTCTTAAGGTAAAAAGACGTTGCGCATCCTTTTTGGTTCGATATAAGTGTTGAGGGTCTCCTCCTCGTGAAGTCGGCAGGTAAGCTCCAAAACCTTCTTCTCACTGGCGTAGAAGTTGGCTTCAAAAGCATTCCGTTCCTCCTTGAGTTGGATCCAACTCTTCTGCATCTCCTCCCATGATGTTGGCATGTCAGGATGTAGGATAGTGTATGGAACCTCTCCTTCCTTAACAGGCTCTTTAATCAAAGGGAGAATGTGAGGGTAAGGTATCATAAGACTCTGAGCTCGGGTTCGTACCCACTTGAGGTAAGGCTCAAGAGGGATGGAGTTCTTGTGCCCCAGTGTCTTGCTATCTACCTTGTTAGGCATCCTCCAAGCTCTGATGAATCTTTGGAGAAGTCCTTGCGCGTCGTTGTCGAAATCAAAAACTAGGTCAGGAATCAGCATGTCATGAGGGCCATCCCTCCGTGCATATCCAAATTGTCTCAAATCTAGACAGGGGTTGTAGGTAATGCCTCCCCTAATGCCAAGTAATGGAACATTAGGGAACTCACCACAATGATCGACGATGATGACATTTTCTCTGGACCGAGAACACCAATGTACATCAGAATGTGTGAGGGTCATCAATCGTTGTGACCACCTTAAGCCTTATTCATTCTTCAAAACAGATTGTGGAAGGTGCGAAATAAACCACCTTGCAAGGAGAGGAGTACAGCACATGAGAACACCTCTCTTCCTCATTGTTCGTGTGTAAAATGAGTGGAGGATGTCCCCAAGCAATGTAGGTATGGGATTCCTGGATAGGAAAATCTTGACAGCATTGACATCTATAAGTTGGTCAGGATTTGGGAACAAGACCAACCCATAAATGACGAGTGCCACAATCTCTTCAAAGGCTTGTAGATCCAAAGAATTCCAACACTCTTGTGCCTTCTCAAACAAGAATTTTGCCAAGAAGCCTTTGACACCACTTCTAGTCTCCCAATGCCCCTTGATGTCAGATGGTTGCAAGTGTAGTGCTTGAGCAACATCTTCAGGCTTTAGTTCTTTTTCCGTGCCGTTGTAGGGTAGTTGATTAAGAATAGGAATTCTCAGGAGTTGAGAAAATTCCTCCAAAGTAGGCACCAATTGATAGTCGGGGAATGTGAAACTGTGGTGAAGGGGGTCAAATAATTGGAACAACACTTTCACCATGTCTTCTTCAATGTTGGTGTTGACTAGGCTGAGCAGTCTACCATGTCTTTCACTGAAGAGAGAGCTTTCTGGAATTCTGGATGTTAGCTAATTGAGTTGAAGAGGGATTCTCACAAGATTGACTTGGATGGTTTTCCCGCGAAGAATTTACATGACCTACAAAACAAGAACAAAGATGAAGATCCAAACCCTTGAAATGGTTAGTGGATGCATATGATGCTTTATGATGTTCATGATGTATGCACAAACATATGTACAAGCAAGTCACACAAAACCCTAGTTTCAGGCTTGCATGAGGTTTCATAGGTAAGTACCCTCTTGAGTGTAGTTGGCTTAAAAACCTGTCCTATAAATAGTAACCAGGTTCTAAGGAGCTCAATATCATTGGATTATTTTCTATGTTCATTGTTTTGGTTTAGCCACTTAACTAGCGACCAAAATATTCCAAGAAAACAACCCTCAATGAGTGTAGTATCGAGTATCTACCAACTTCGGACTGTACCAAAGCCGGTCATCTCACTACCCCTAATGAAAGGCCAAGATGGTCAAGTAAGGTTCTAGGTCATTAGTGCTTAGTGACATCACTCAGCGGCCCCGTACTCTCCTTGATTGAACTCAAGGGTTACCGGTACTCACAAATATGTCGCACTAATATAGCTATTGCTTCAACCGTGTCGGTATACCCCACACAGTTTCCACAACGTATTGCTATCTATGAATGTTTCCCAAATCCGGGTTAGGATTTCAAGCCCAAACAAGAGAACCAAGATGTAAAGCAATCAAAGCAAACAATTAGTCATGCAAAAGGGTGATCTAGGCCCTAAGGTTACTCCACTTTTAATTCAATCCCCAGCAGAGTCGCCAGTTCTGTGATACGGTGGGAGAACTGACTTGAGGTTCTGCGTTTGTTTTCACAAATGTTTCGGTTTAGCAAGAGTCGCCACTGACTTTTTATTTTATCCTAAGGAAAGGTTAAAAAGCACAGGAAAAACCTTTGAGATGTTTTCGTGGGTTCAGGGAGTAGATTATAGAAAGGGAAGGTATTAGCACCCTTTCTATCCATGGTTATCCATGGGCTCGTAGTTACTTGCTTAGATCACTTGCCTTTGCTTTTCAATTGTTTGAAATGGTGCTTTGTGTGTGGTTTTGAAAATGTTTTGAAAAAGATGCCTTGTCTAGGCAACCCTTGTAACAATTCTTTACTCGAATGTTTTACAAAAGGTGTTTGTATTTTTGAAAAGATGTTTCAAGGTTTTGAAAGTTGTTTTTGGAAATTGTGTTGTGGAGTGTGTTTTGAAAGTAGGCAAGTGTGTTTTGTAAGTTTGATCAAGTAACTAAGAGTTGTCTACCCCTAAATTTACTCAAAGATTTTTCTCATGTTTTAACCCTTTTAACAGTATTGTTCCACCATTGTATTTGGTGGACAATCTTGTGTTAGGATGTTAACGGGACGGGCGCGGGTCATCGTATAGACCATGAATGCAATAGTGCCAAGTGTCTTTGGCAATTTTTCCTTCAAGGGACTTGATCATTTTTTAGGCAACTTGAGAAAGCGTCATTGAAGGACTATGATCATTTGATTTGTTTTTTTGTTTTGCCAAAGACACTCAACATGCAACATGGCCCATTTTTGAAGGCAACAAGTGGAGTAACCCTAAGGGTGCAAGTGTGCATTGTGTTGTCCGTTTTCATGCTATTTTGTCTTTTGTATTAGTCAAGCTACTTGTTATTTTTTATTTGCATACAAACCCTAGGTCTATCATGGCATAATTTGAAAGCTTTTAAATGCGGAAATTTAAAGTCCTAAATTATTACAACATAATTATGGGGATGGGGGTACAAATGTTTGAATGGGGGGATATTTAGCAAGAAATTAAATCTAAAACTATTACATCCATATTGAATATACAAATATCAAATTGTACAATATTTAAACAAATATAATAAATATGCAAAATGTATTATGCACAAAAAGGATTTTTTATGTATGTGAAAGTGTTTTTCAATGTGAAATATAAACAAAAATAAAAAAGGTCAAATTTGGATATTTTTGTCATTTAGGGTAAAATCCTATTTTTAGAATAAGTAGCATTTATTTATTAATTATATACAATATTTGTTAATTATATACAAAAATAAAAAGTATATTGCAAAAAAAGTATTTTTGATGTCAAATATTAATAAAAATAAAAATGTATTATTTTCATATTTTTGTCCTAAATATTTAATAAAATATGTATAAGTATTTATATATTATATTAAATATACTAAATATATACAAGAGTAAAATATTAATTATTTAAAAAAAAAGTATATTTTTAGAAAATGTTTTCAAAATGTAAACAAAAAATAATAACTGAAAAATATATATATTTGTATTATTTTCTAGGGTTTTAAATAAAAAGTATATATATTTATTTACATGTATATGCTAAATAAAACAAATAAATGCCAAATAAATACAAAAAAGGGTGGAAAAATATTTTTAGTGTTTTTTTATGTTTGAATAAAAATATAAAATCAGAATCAAAAAGAAAAATGCAAAAATGATAAGTATTTCACATAATCGGCCAGGGGGTGCAAAAATGGAAAAAAGTGTACAAAGAGCAAAAACCAACTCAGGCCCAGCCCAAGTCAGCCTTCTTCAACCTCCAGCTTCTGTTTCAAAAACGCGTGCCCTCTATGCTTCATTCAAACTCCTGATTCTTTGACTTTTAACAAAAACTCATAACACCAATAATGTAGAGCATCAAGAGACGAATTCAGACATATAAAAATCTTGACCTAACTCTAAGAAACGAGGTAGAATTTCTTCATCCCCAATTTCTGACCTAATTTTTCTTCAATGTTCATGGCCAAAATTCTCACAGCATGCTTAATATAAATGAAAAGCAAATACATGGATGGCTTCAGGGCTATGAGTAGAGCATGTTTCATTCATAAACCTAAGCCTAACTCTTCCTAGATTGAGAGATAGAAGTCCATGTTTTACCTGTCTCAGCTTGATTCGAACAGAGCAATGTAGGTATCTTCAATGGAGTTTGAGCTTTGGCTGAGATTGCTTGAAGTCCAAGGATGCTTCTCCTATGCTTGGCTTGCTCTGAAACTGCCTGTATCGTGCTATAGAAGTCCACCTGCACACCTTGAAAGAAAAAATGGCAAACGTGGTTATGGGTGTTACAGCTTGAGTTCAATGATTGGGATAGCTTCAGTGAATGATATGGAACATGTTTGAACTCTTTTTGGCCAAAGTGCACGAGTGGAATGTTCTATGGAGGTCAAGTTGCAGAACTTGCTCTGTTTCTGCAGCAAGAGGGTGTTTTTGTGTTTTGGGAAGTATGAGAGATGGTTGAATCGTGCCTTAGGTCTGTTTTGATGTGTGTGAGATGTTTACAAAGTTTGCTTGAGCTCTTGGTTACAGGAATGAAAGATGGTCTGTGTTTTGCCAAGTTTCTTCTACTTGAAGCAAGAAAATGCAAGTTTCAATACAAGCATGTACAATGCACTAAAGTATGCTGCAAATTTTGCTCTTGGTTAGAGGGATTTGTGTACAAATTCTAGCCTCAAAGATCTGGCCCATGCCTCTTGGATTTGTTATTTGACATAAAGTGATACTTTATCAAAATGGAAACTTTGCTTTTTCCAATTAAGGATTAGTTTAGCATGCAATGTCCAAATGGATGAAATAATACCTTAATACAATGGTTTGGCACTTAATTATGGAGTTAAAACTTGTTTTAGAGGCCTGCAAACAATTTCCAAGCATGCTGATTTGAAAATGAGACTTGTATGAACATGCATTTGGTTATGAACAAAAGTGAATTTTGCCCAACTTTGCAAATTCGATTCTCCCTAACCACAAGGGTATTTGAGAAGTTATTTGACAATTTGGAAAGCTTGGAATGTGTACTACAATAAATCTTTGTAATGCAAATTGAAACTCCAAGTGGAACCATGTGAAAAATGGCCAAGAAGTTGGATAAAAATCCTGCCTAAAATAGGTCAAAATTTCTCTAAGTTAAAAATGTTTTGCACCCTTATTCCAAAAATCATAACTTGAGATACAAGCTTCTTTTGAGGAAACTTTGTGAATCAAAGTTGTAGATTTTGCAATGGAATACAACTTTCATGTTTTGAGTTTTGTTTGAATCCATTTTTATCTTGGTGAAAAAATGGGACAAATTTAGGAAAAAATAAGGGAATTTCATAACTTAGAAAATTTCTAAGTTATGAAATTTCTTCATTTTAAACCCTAATTTGCAATTTTGGGTTTCTTGATGAACAAGTTTCATAATTTGACATGTCTTGATGAAAAATGAATCTTGGCACTTGATTTTGACCAAAAAGTCAAAGTTTGACTTTTCAGTATACAGTCAAATTTTGATCAGTTGACTGGAAAATTCATCTGTCAATCATGTGCATTTGAGATCTTTTAAACTTGATGAATGGGTCAAGACAATGCCATTGAGTCCTTGAGTCCATATATGAGCTTGTTTTGCCATTGGTTAGGTCAAACAGTCAAAAATTGCCTTTGTGCAGTCAAACCCTAAAAATGACCATTTTGCCCTTTTGGTGATCTCATCAAATTTCTTGTGGAATTGTGATCCAAACTTGACCAAATGGTTCATATGAGTTCATAATGTTGATGTGGGTCAAAAATCATGAAGTTTGACTGTCAATTGGCCACAGTTGACTTTTTCCTCAATACAACTGATTTCTAGGTCAACTGTCAAATTGACTGGGCAAAGATTGGAATCAAGGCCTGAAACTTGGTATGGATAAACTTGTGAGTCCAACATGAAGCATGAAAGTCATTTTGGGCATTTTAGGTCAAAACATCTTTGTGCAAACTCAAATCCTAATTTGAATTAACAATGCAAGGAGGGGTCTTCAGCAGAGCAAACCCTAACTTGATCTTGAGTTCCAGGAGTCTTGTGGTGAGAAAATATTGATGAAATGAGAGAGCAAATTTTGGGGTACAACAAGGAGTATCCAATTCTTCAATCATTGGGCCTTGCCCAGATGGTCCAATAGGTACAAAAGCTTTCAAGGGTCTGAAAACTGCTCGAGGGGGAGCAATCTCCGGAGAAAAGATCTGGCCGCTGCGAGTTATCTTGCTTGTACCCGCAATGTTCCCTATATCAGGGTTTTCTTCTTCAGAATTCTCTTGGACTGCCTCAATTTGTTTGATACCATGGTAGAAGATTTCTCCTCCATAGTTCCATGGTATCGTTTTGCTGGATTGGTACGGGACAGGTCCCGGCATGGTGATCTTTAAAGGTACACATTTAGAGTTGGGTGTAATCCTGACAAGCCTTTTGCAAGCCTTGGGAGGATTGTCGGAAATGGTTATGATTGCAATATCGTTGGTTGAAGTAACAAAAGTAGCAGGAGTAGTGAAGGTATCAACAGGGGTTTTCTGGAAAAGTATCTCTTGGGTATCCATCAGGCGTTGGACACCTGATTTCAACATTGGGCAGTCAGCTCATATGTTCAAACAAAAATAATAGTCATTTCCACAGCCTGGGAATATCCCGGCCCTCATCAACTTCTCTTTAATCACTAACAACGGAGTCAAAAGATTGGCAATATCAGTAACATGGAGGTCTTCTATAATGGCATGAACACTGTGACCGTGCTTGGGCATCGGAGCAGATATCACATTTGGCTTCTCAGGAGCATCAAATTCTACTTCTTTGGCATCAATCAGGTCCTGGATTTTGTTCTTAAGCGCCCAGCAATTATTGGTATCGTGCCCAACACTGTCAGAATGGTAAACACATTTGGCATTGGAGTGGTAGTATGGAGAGGAGGTGTTAGGGTTCTTTGGCGCTTCCTTCAAACTGGTAAGATTCAGCTTCAACAAATGGGGGAGTACCTGAGCTGACGTCATGTTGATTCGGGTGAACTGTCGTTGTGGCCTTTCTACCCGTTGTTGATTAGGTCTCGACTGATTACCGCGAGGTTGATCATTTGAAGAATTTTGAATCATCACAGCCCCAACAGTCGGCCAGCGCTCGGTTCTTCCCTGACCCTTCTGAGAATACACAGCAGATGCTTCCTTCTTAGCTGAGAAGGGTTTCTTAACAGTTGTGGATGCGGAAGCATCCTTCTGAATCTTGCCACTTTTAATACCGGCCTCGACCCTTTCGCCGGTCAAAATTAGTTCAGTAAATCCCGCGGAAGAACTCCTGATTAGATGATTGAAGAAGGGGCCAGACAGGGTCCCCAGAAACATGTCAACTAACTCCCTATCTAACAACGACGGCTGCACCCTTCCATCCATATCACGCCACTTCTGGGCATACTCTTTAAACCCTTCATTGGAAGCCATTCCCATTCTTTGTAGCTGAGTACGAGTGGGCGCCAAATCAGCATTGTATTGATACTGACAATAAAAAGCAGCTGCTAAGTCTTCCCAATTGTGAACCTCTGATCTCTCAAGTTGATAGAACCAATCCAACTGTGTGCCAGACAAACTGTCTTGGAAAAAGTGTACCCAGAGGTCTTTATCAGATGAGTGGGGTTGGATTTTTCTGACATACGATCTCAGGTGCATCTTTGGGCAAGACAGACCGTCGTACTTGGCGAATGTTGGCACCTTGAACTTGGGAGGGATAACAATCCAAGCCACCAGCCCTAGTTCTTCAAAATCCAAATCGGGTACCCTCTGCAACTCCATGGATTCTAGTCTATCTTCAAGATTCTTATATTTATCATCCGCTGGAGGATACTGTTGTTCGGAGTAGTCTTCGTCTTCTTCCTCTTCCTCCTCTTCAACCTCAGATTCAGAAGGTACAGCAGCCCCTTTCCCTTTACAGGCCCATTCGTCAGACGTTGAGGGGAACTCAAGAACCTTCATAGCATTGCTTTCAAACCTTCTTCCAAAAGTGGCTACTCCAGGTCTCTTTTTCTTTTTCTCTTTATTATTCTCCAACAGAGCTTTGAGGTCCTCTTGACCCTTTGCCAAGGTCATGAGGAGTTGCTCGAATTGTGAATTTTGTGCCTGCAGATCCTTTACCGTCTGCTCCAAATCCATCTTGCTGAAATAAACAGCAGAAAGATAAGGAAACCTCGTGTGAAGACTTGTTTATGCATATGATGAATCGTATGTTATTCATGTAATGCATTCAAGGATTCAGAAATTCAAATTTGTTGCAAACAAGAAGAACGCACGTCATATTAAGAAGAAATTGTTAGTACATAAGTGCCCCATGGGAAAAATATTACAAAATTCTTAATGTAAAAAGACATTGCGCATCCTCTTTTGTGCGATGTAAGTGTTGAGAGTTTCCTCCTCATGAAGTCGGCGGGTAAGCTCTAAAACCTTCTTCTCACTGGCATAGAAGCTGGCTTCAAAAGTATTCTGTTCTTCCTTGAGTTGGATCCAACTCTTTTTCATTTCTTCCCATGATGTTGGCATGTCAGGATGTAGGATGGTGTATGGAACCTCTCCTTCCATAACAGGCTCTTTGATCACGGGGAGAATGTGAGGGTATGGCATCATAAGATTCTGGGCGCGGGTTCGTACCCACTTGAGATAAGGCTCAAGGGGGATGGAATTCTTGTGCCCCAGTGTCTTACTATCCACTTTGTTGGGCATCCTCCAAGCTCTGATGAACCTTTGTCGGAGTCCTTGCGTATCATTGTCGAAGTCAAAAACTAGGCCAGGAATCAGCATGTCATGGGGGCCATCCCTCCGAGCATATCCAAATTGTCTCAGAGCTAAACAAGGGTTGTAGGTAATGCCTCCCTTAATGCCAAGTAGTGGGACATTAGGGAATTCCCCACAACGATCAATGATGATGATATTTTCTCTGGACCGAGAACACCAATGTACATTAGAATGTGTGAGGGTCATCAACCGTTGTGACCACCTTAAACCCTGCTCATTCTTGAAAACTGATTGTGGAAGGTGAGAAATAAACCACCTTGCTAGGAGAGGAGTACAACACATGAGAACACCTCTTTTCCTCATTGTTCGTGTGTAAAATGAGTGTAGGATGTCCCCAAGCAATATAGGTATAGGATTCCTGGATATGAAAATCTTGACAGCATTCACATCTATAAGCTGATCAAGGTTTGGGAACAAGACCAACCCATAGATGAGGAGTGCCACAATCTCTTCAAAGGCTTGTAAATCAAGAGAATTCCATCAGTCTTGTGCCTTCTCAAACAGAAACTTTGCTAAGAAACCCTTGACACTACTTCTGGTTTCCCAATGCCCCTTGATGTCAGATGGTTGAAAGTGTAATGCTTGAGCAACATCTTCAGGCTTTGGTTATTTTTCCGTACCGTTGTAGGGTAGTTGATTAAGAATAGGAATTCTCAAGAGTTGAGAAAATTCCTCCAAAGTAGGCACCAACTGGTAATCAGGGAATGTGAAACAGTGATGTAGGGGGTCAAAGAAATGGAAGAGGACTTTCACCATGTCTTCTTCAATGTTGGTGTTCACCAAGTTGAGGAGTCTACCATGTCTTTCACTGAAGAGAGAATTCTCTGGAATCCTAGAAGTAAGCTCCTTGAGTTGAGGAGGGATTCTCACAAGGTTGACTTGAATTGTTTTCCTGCGAAGAGATTCCATGACCTACAAAACAAGAACAAAGATGAAGATCCAAACCCTTGAAATGGTTAGTGGATGCATATGATGCTTTATGATGTTCATGATATATGCACAAGCACATGTACAAGCAAGTCACACAAAACCCTAGTTTCAGGCTTGCATGAGGTTTCATAGGTAAGTACCCTCTTGAGTTTAGTTGGCTCAAAACCTGTCCTATAAATAGTAACCGGGTTCTAAGGAGCTCAATATCACTGGATTGTTTTCTATGTTCATTGTTTTGGTTTAGCCACTTAACTAGCGACCAAAATATTCCAAGAAAACAACCCTCAATGAGTTTAGTATCGAGTATCTACCAACTTCGGACTGCACCAAAGCCGGTCATCTCACTACCCCTAATAAAAGGCCAAGATGGTCAAGTAAGGTTCTAAGAGTTCATTAGTGCTTCATGACATCACTCAGCGGCCCCGTATTCTCTTTGATTGACTCAAAGGCTACCGGTACTCACAAATATGTCGCACTAATATAGCTATTGCTTCAACCGTGTCGGTTTACCCCGCACAGTTTCCACAACGTATTGCTATTTACCTATGAATGTTTCCTAAATCCGGGTGAAGGATTTCCAGCCCAAACAAGAGAAACAAATGTAAAGCAATCAAAGCAAACAATATAATCACGCAAAGGGTGATCTAGGCCCTAAGGTTACTCCACTTTTAAATATTTCCCCAGCAGAGTCGCCAGTTCTATGATACGGTGGAAGAACTGACTTGGGATTTTGCGTTTGTGTTCGCAAATGTTTCGGTTTAGCAAGAGTCACCACCGACTTTTTATTTTATCCTAAGGAAAGGTCAAAAAGCACAGGAAAGACCTTTGAGAAGTTTTCTTGGGTTCGGAGAGTAGATTATAGAAAGGGAAGGTATTAGCACCCTTTCTATCTATGGTTATCCATGGGCTCTTAGTTACTTGCTTAGATCACTTGCTTTGCTTTTCAATTGTTTGAAATGGTGCTCTTCAATTGTTTGAAATGGTGTTTTGTGTGTGGTTTTGAAAGATGTTTTGAAAAGAGGCCATCGTTGTGGCAACCTTTGTAATGATTCTTGTTTGAATGTATACAAAGGTGTTTTTGTCTTTTGAAAAGTTTTCAATGTTTGAAAGTAGGGTTTTGAAATTTGTGTTGTGAAGTGTAGTTTGAAGATAGCAAGGATGTTTTTACAAGTTTTTGATCAAGTAACTAAGAGTTGTCTACCCTATTTACTCAAAGATCTTTCTTATTTTTTTAAACCTTTTAACAGTGTTGTTTCACCATTATATTTGGTGAACAACCTTGTGTTAGGATGTTAAACAGGACAGGCGCGGGTCATCGTATAGACCATGATAGCAATGGTGTCAAGTATTTTTGGAAATTTTCTTAAGGGACTTGATCATTTTGTTTAGGCAGCCTAGATAGCATCATCGAGGGACTATGATCTTTTGTTTTGTTTTTGTTTTTCCAAAGTACTTGACATGTATACCATGACCCATTTTTGAAGGCAACAAGTGGATTGTAACCCTAGGGGTGCAAGTGTGCATTGTGTTTGTTTTTTCATGCATTTTTGTCTTTGATTAGGTCAAACTATTTGTTAATTTGATTTTTTGCATACAAAAACCCTAAGTCTAATCATGGCATAATTGAAAGCTTAAAGGTGCGAGAATTTAAATTCTACACTATTACAACGTGATATAGGGAGGGGGGTACAAATTTGAATTGGGGATTATTTTGCAAGAAATTAAATCCTAAATTATTACAACCATATTGAATGGGTAAGGCATAATATTAAATATACAATATTTAAATAAATACAATAAATAAATATTAAATAAAATGTATTATGCAAAAAAAGTTTTTATGTATGTAAAAAGTATTTTTAATGTGAAATGTAAATAAATAAAAAGTCAATTTCAATTATTTTATTTTTTAGGGCAAAAACCCTAATTTCTTAAATAAATGGTATTATTTATTATTTATATACAATAATGTATCAATTTGTACAAAAATATAAGTATATTGAAAAAATGGTATTTTTAGTATAAAATATTAATAAAAATAAAAATGTATTATTTTTGTGTTTTTTGTCCTAATTATTTAATAAAATATGTATATATATGTATTAAATATATTACATATATTAAGTGTGTATAAAAATAAAATAAATTATTTACAAAAAAAATGTATATATTTCAAGAAAGTATTTTCAAATGTATATAAAAATAATAAATAAAAATAAAAGTGTTTTTTACATTGTTTTTAAATTTAAACAAAATGAATATAAAATATTTAATGTATTAATACTAGAAATAATTAAAATAAATACCAAATAAATACAAAAATTTATAAAAATAATTTTTTAGTATTTTTTTATATTAGAAAATAAAATATCAAAATCAGAACTGAAATAAGAATGCAAAAATGACAAATATACAAGAAATGGGCCAGGGGGTGTAAAAAGAAAAAGGGGGGGGGGGGGGGGGTGCCAAAAGTAAGCCTGTACATGCCCAGCCCAGAAACAACTTCATCTTCTTCCTCAGTTCAGAAACACGCGCGTTCTGTGTATCAAATGATATCTCCTGATTCCTTGCTTTTTTGACAAAACTCATAACATGAAACTTGTAGAGCATCAAACAACGAATCTAACCATATAAAAAACTTAAGCTAACTCTCAAAGACCAGAGAGAATTTCTCTGGCCCTAATTCTTAACCTAGTTTTTTCAGAAAGTTCATGAACGAAATTCTCCTAGCATGATTAATATAAATGAAAACTAAGCACATGTATGGTTTCAGGGCTATGAATACAACATCTTTCATTCACAAACCTAAGTCTAACTATTCCTAAATAGAGAGATAGAAGTTCATGAAATACCTGTTTCAGTTGACTTCGAGTTGGACAATGCAGCAACTTCCAAGGGTGCTTGAGGTTCTTTTGAGCTTGCCTGAGGTCCACTGAAGCTTTCCCAATGCTTGGTTTGTTTTGAAGTAGCCTGAATCGTGCTACAGAACTCAACCTGCAAAGCTTCCAAACAAAAATGGCAATGTGTGTTAATGGAGTTACAACAACTTGTGGATGGTCTGGATAGCTCAGGTATGTTGGTTGAAAGGTGTTTGAAGTAGTTTTGGACAAAACGCACGATGGAATTTGATGGTGGCTTGCAAAATGCAGAATTGGCCCTGTTTTGCAATAAAATGGGGATTTTGTGCACAAGGAGTTTTGAGAGGTCAATGGCTCGTGCTTCTGGCTTGCTAGGGTGTATGAAACTTGTTTGACAACTTTGTTTTAGTTGGTTTTATCAGATGTGTGATATGCCTTGTGTTTTGCAAGTTTTCTTTCTCTTGAAGCAAAAGAGTGGAAATGAGGTTATATACTTGTACAGGCCATCCTATCACCCTGCACACAACCCTCCTGGCCCCTCTAATTAGTGGATTTTGTTTGCAGCATAAGATCTGGTTCAATGCTCTAGGATGTTGTTTTGACATAAAGCAAAGTTCAAGCAAAAATGGCAATGTTACTTTTTCCATTTAAGGCTTAATCTAGTGTACAATACCCTAATGACCAAGACAATGCATTAGCTCAATGGGTTTGCATTAAATTATGGAGTACAAAATGGTTTAGAGGCCTGTAATTGTGAACCAAGCTAGCTAGATCAGATTTGCAACTTGGTATGAACATGTATTGACCATGGTTGCAAAGTGAGTTTTTTCCAACTTCAAGCATTAGATTCTCCCTAACCACAAAGGTGATTGAGGAGTTCTTGGAAAATTTGGAAAGCTTGCGACATGTAATATAATCCATATTTGAAATTCAACTTTAAACTCCAAGTGGAACTATTTGAAAAATGGCCAAGAAGATGGGTCAAAATCCTGCCTAAACTAGGGCAAAATTTCTCTAAGTTAAAAGTTTTAGATACCCTTGTTCCAAAAATCATAACTTGAGATACAAGCCTCTTTTGAGAAAACTTTGTGAATCAAAGTTGTAGACTTTATGATGGACTACAACTTTCATGTGGTAAGTTTTGTTTGAATCAATTTTCATCTTGGTGAAAAAATGGGACAAAGTTAGGAAAAAATAAGAAAATTTTATAACTTAGAAAATTTCCAAGTTATGAAATTTTTCCATTTTAAACCCTAATTTGCATTTTTGGGTTTCTTGATGAACAAGTTTCATAATTTGACATGTCTTGATGAAAAATGACCCTTGGCACTTGATTTTGACCAAAAAGTCAAAGTTTGACTTTTCAGTATACAGTCAAATTTTAATCAGTTGACTGAAAAATTTATCTGTCAATCCTATGCATTTGAGATCTTTTGAACTTGTTGAATAGGTCAAGACAAAGTCATTGAGTCCTTGAGTCCATGGTTGAGCTTGATTTGCCATTGGTTAGGTCAAACAGTCAAAAATTGCCTTTGTACAGTCAAAACCCTAAAAATGACCATTTTGCCCTTTTGATGATCTGATCAAATTTCTTGTGGAATTATGATCCAAACTTGATCAAATGGCTCATATGAGTTCATAATGTTGATGTGGGTCAAAATTCATGAGTTTTGACTGTCAATTGGCCACAGTTGACTTTTTCCCAATACAGTTGATTTCTAGGTCAACTGTCCAATTGACTGGGCAAAAATTTGAATCAAGGCTTGAAACTTGGTGTGGACAAACTTGTGAGTCCAATATGAAGTATGAAAGTCACTTTGGGCATTTTTGGTCAAAACATCATTGTGCAAACTCAAACCCTAATTTAGGTTAACATAGCAAAGAGGTGTCTTGAGTAGAGCAAACCCTAGCTTGATCTTGAATTCCAAGAGTCTTGTGGTGAGAAATGTTGATGAAATGAGAGGGCAAATTTTGGGGTACAACACTAACCATACAATTACATTCAAGAATCGTGCCCTACATTGCTCCATAGAAGTCTAGTTTCAAACTCTACTACTCAACTTCAATAGGTAGATTCCTTCATCAATTCTTCAAAACATTGGTATCATTGTGATGCTCTCATTTCCCTGGTTCTAGTCGCAACATTCACTTTCATCTGGAAGCACATTTTGACCATGAATTTTCAAATCCCCTTTCAAAACTTTCTTTCCAAATTGCTTGAGTTACAGTTTATATAAATTGGGCGCGAAGGTGTGGTTGTCTTCATCTTGACGAGACGAAGCGAATGGCATAGGTCTGAGCTTCTGATTTTACAGTTTGAGAGACATGCAATTCGTGAGGCTGGAGGTTGAAGATGACCAACGTGTCACCTTCTAACCAATGAAAGCGTGCCATTTGTATTTTTTGAATTTCTGATTTTACATTTGATTCAGTGCTTTATTCAGTAAACACCATGATATGCACAACGCGCCAGATCCTTTGGATTTGATTACTAACGCATTTTGACTCTCATCCAATGGTCCACATCTTTTTCTTTATTTTCCTTTTTCTGATTTTTATATTTTAATTGTTTTAAATTTCAAAAAATCATAGAATATTCATTTTTAGTCCAAAAAATCTGAAAAAATTATGAAAAATATCTTGATTATTCTCATTCTGATTTTTATTTTTTCACAATTTATTTTTGTGTTTTGGTATTTTTTATGAATTTTACACTTATTTTATTTGTTAAAAATGTTTAAAAATACTTTTACACATTTTTAAATTTTGAAAAAATTATGGAATGATCCAATGATATTGTGACAAATATTGGTGACCTTATTTTATTTTTGTTCTTGACTTTACCATTTTTTTATTATTTTTTTATTTTCCACATTTATTTTAATTTTTAAAAATAGTTTCTGACTTTTAAAAATTCTCAAAAATTTCATAAAATTACTTGGCCCCTTTTCTGATTTTTCCATGGTCTTATTTTTCATTTCTTGATTAATTTTAATATAATTAATAGTTTCCTCATTATTTTTCTTTTTTTATACATTTTTAAGCCCTTTAATGTATATATTAATTATATTATTATTTGGTGAATATTTTCTGGCAGTCTTGAGTTGATTTTTTTGTCATGGCTTTATTAACATCATTGGATCCATGGTGTTGAGTTTAAATCCACAAAAATGGATGAATGATTTTAATAATAGTTTGATTAAATATTAATTCAAATGTGGTTTTCTTGTTTACCCTAATTCCTCTTCATCTCATCCCCTACACCTTGCACTAAATGTTGTTAGAGCATGATCTCTATATCATGTCTCAAAATAAATGGTGCATAGATTGCTATTTACCGGCCTCAAAATAGGTGCGACTTCTATATAAGTCCACTTACGATTGCTTAACATAGCGCTAAATTTTATCCGGATTCAAATAAATGATCATTTGTGGCCCAAACTTATGATTGCAAGTCCAAGTATGTTAATTTGATCTCTTTGATCCAATAACTTTGAGATTCATTGTGTGGAGGCTTTGGTTCTACCAATCCTCTAATGGATCTACAACACTTTTGGTCAACGCGTATCACTTAAATATCGTTGATCATTAAATGGTACTTATGAGAATTCCAAATGGATGATATACTTGACAAAAAGAAAATGCAACTTGTTATATGGAGGCTTTGTTCTACCAATCCTTTAATGAGTTCCAAATGCAAGTTTCAAGATGATCATCCAACTAACCACTAATTATTGACTTGTTTTACCTTATGCTTTCATTCCTTTTTATGCTTTATGTACTATTTACTTTTAGCATTTTTCATTTCATGCCATTTTTATCTTTGCTCATTTGAGCATTTATTTTCTTGTCATTTTTACTTTGCTCACTTCAGCTTTTCTTTTTCTTTCTTAAAATACTTAATAACCAACTCAAACCCTAAAAAAAAAATCTTAATGGCACTTGGACTATTTGGTTACTATCCTTGGCATGGTGGAGCAGTGGACTTTTCTTGGACTTAGGATTAGAAACCTTGGCCTATCTTGGATACCCTGTGATCTTATCTGATTATTTTGTCTAGAGCTCTTGAGGTTTACCTCAAGACATTGGGTTGCTTGTTTGTTTTTTGTGTGTGCAGGTTTTTGTGATTACATCCTCTGTTTGTAATCTGGAATTCACCCGTATACAGCTGTTACTCTGCCCAATTTTTGTGAAGACTTAGTACACTTGAAGAAGTCTAGTATCTTTGCTTGCTTATTTTCAATCCAAAGAATGGGAATTTTTATCTTGGCTCTTAATGTCAAGCTTTGACTTCTTGTTGGTTAGATGGTCCTTATTCTTATCTTTTACCTTATGCTTTAGGATAACCTCTTCTACTCCTCCCATCTTCTTCAATTTCAAAAATCTTCTCCCTCCTTTTTAAACTCTTCTTGTTTTTAAACTTGAAACACTTTCATAATAAACTTGGACTTAGGTCCATGCATTTTAAAAAAAAAACATTTTCATCAATAAACTTTAATCAATTTAATAATACTTTGACTCTTTTTTTTTGTGAGAAGACTAAAAGTCAATCAATCTCATTTCAAACCATTTTTCCACTTTGGTTTTTTATCTTTAAAACTTTTTCTCAAAAGGTTAGACTCTTGTCAATCCTTGTAGTGATACAAACAACTATACTTCTACAATATGTAGTGAAGAGAGATATTTCCCACTTGGGTGTTGAGTGAGGCATTGTTGATTTTAAAATGCAGGCCATATCCTCCACTTTGAGATGATGCAAAATCTCCTTTCTCATGATTGTGGGTAGTAAGTATGTTTTCCACACGAACAATGACAATGATGTCTTATCTCTTAAAATTAACCAACACACTTGTGTTTTAAGATTTTTAAAAAGGAACTACGTAGGCGGTACGTAGGCACTAAAGGTTCACAACCGCGGCGGGTGCAAAAATCATAAAAAATATTTCTTTTCTCACCTCCACCATCCATTTTATATACAATACATTTTATATAGCCAAAATATACCGATTTTTTCAAAGAGGCTCCTGCGGAGTATCGTAGATGTTTAGGATGCTAATACCTTCCCTTTTCATAACCAACCCCCTTACCTTAAATCTTTCCCCCTTTTTGGGTTATTCGCTCTTTTCCCATTCCTTTGGAAACAATAAAGCGCGGTGGCAATTTTTTTATTTTGATTTATATAAAGTCTAGTTAATCCAATGGCTTAGTCTTGAACATTTCTACCGCTACAGAAAAATGGCGACTTCAATGGGGAAAGATTGACCTCTTGCTGGTCCATCCCTAAGTGGGTTAAGCATATCTTTGTTTATATCTGTATATATGTTATTGTTGTTTATGTGTTATATTTTATATATATGTTTGTTTGGATTTCCCTGGTTTTCAGGGTGCTTGGTGATTACTCATAAGTCCTATACCCGAACTTGGGAAAACTTTAAGATAGGACGGGCGGTATAGTCATGTGAACTTTGAGGGAGTAATCCCAAAAAGGAGGCATGAGATCCCCCACTCAGTAGAGGCCCCTTTGATTGTAGTTTCATTTACCGAGTAATCGGGAAGACGTACTGCTTTCGACCTGGGAGCCTGCTGAAACTGAGGACCGTAGAATACCAAACCCATCTTGGCCTTTTAGGTGTAGTGCGGAAGCTATGACGGAGTAATCCGGAAATAGTTGTCACGCGATACTACACTCGGACGAGTCTTTCTTGAGAATATTACAAATTACCGAGTTAATCGGGAAGTTGGTAATATCCGAAGGAAGGATGTAGACTCTGGGAACCTCTAGAACCTTGTTCGGAAATTGATAACTTTTTAGACCAACACCTTATGGGTAGTACCTTCGACCTCATGCTCGTGACTTTGAGCCTACGAACCCTATATGTGTGATCTTGTGTGTGATTGTTGCATCATGCATCCATGCACTTATAAGCATCTTTTGAAGAAAACAATATTTCAAGGGATTTAAAGGTTGACTATTTATGAATATCTCAGGTACTTTTAACCATGGATTCTGGAAAGAGAAAGACCGGGAAATACAGTTTCATCGGATCCTAAGATAGATGAGTTGGTCAGTCTAAATCCAGAGATTGAGTGTCCTGCGGACTTTTGGAAGAAGTATGGATCCATTATTCCTCTCTTGAAGCTGAAGATGAAGGAGGGTATTCTCTCGACCTTGGTCCAGTTCTATGATCCGGTGTATCACTGCTTAACTTTTCCCGATTATCAGTTGATGCCTACACTGGAGGAGTATTCCTATCTATTGGATTTGCCCGTTACCAATCGTGTTCCTTTTACTGGTTTGGAGGGTGAGCCAAAGCCACATGAGATTGCTGCTTTGATTCATCTGGGGAAGTCTGAGGTGGAAGCCTATATGACTACCAAAGGAGGAATTAGAGGATTACTAGCTTAGTTCTTATTGGAGAAAGCTCGTTACTTTGCCAGGATGAAGAGTACGGTTGCTTTCGAGGCAATCTTTGCTCTGCTTGCTTATGGATTATTCTTATTTCCTAATGTGGACAAGTTTGTCGACATTAACGCTATCATGATTTTCATGATTGGAAACCCCGTTCCTACACTGTTGGGTGATGCTTATTACTCTATTCATCTTCGGAGTTCTTATCATGGGGGAATGATCATCTGTGGCACGCCTTTGTTGTACCGGTGGTTCATCTCTCATATGCCTCAGTCTGATGTCTTCTGGGATGTCAGGAAGGAACCCCGTTGGGCTCCTAAGATCATGGCACTTACTCACTCGGATATTGATTGGTATCATCGAGCTTATCAAGATGTGGAGATTATTGACAGTTGCAGTAGTTTCCCCAATGTGCATCTTATTGGTACTAAGGGAGGAATTAACTATAACCCTGTTCTTGCACGTCGACAACTTGGTTATCCGATGAGGGATAAACCGAACAGTATTCATTTTAGTAGTTTCTTTATGAAGGAAGGATAAGACCATAGGGAAGCTAGGGAGAAGATTGTGAAGGCCTGGCGTTACATTCATAAGAAGAGTAGGAAGGATTTGGGACCTAGGGGTGTTGTTTCTTTGGAGCCATATCTTCAGTGGGTCCGATCGAGAGCCATTCAGTTGAAGATGTCGTATACTCGGGAGACACCCATGCCTGATCTATTTGTGAAGACCACTCCTCCCTTATTAGATGATCTAGAAGAGTTGCAACTCGCTTTGGTTAGGATGCAACAGGAAAGAGATGCTTGGAAGAATAAGTTCCAGACTTTAGAGAGTTCCTATAAAGCAGACTTGAAGGAGAAAGATGATTTGATTGAGATCCTTGAGAGTCGAGCGGTGGAGTCTATGGAGAGGCAAGGGGATTTATTTTATCCTAAGCCTCAAACAGGTGCTGCTTACTCACTTCCTGCTTCAGATGATTGGAAGGAGGTTGCCATCAGACATTTGGAAGAAAACCAGAGGTTGAGAGCTCAGATTTCCAGGCTCACAGGGAAGCTCCGTCGTATAGATTGATCTCTATCAGTTCCTTTTCTCTGGATTTTAGATTGTATTCTCATCTTGTACTTGGGATCATTGAAAATTGTAACCCATTTCGAAGTTATTATAATAAAAGTTTTCAGTATTTCAAATGCGTTATTATTTTGATGTTTGCAATATGTCTGTAAATCTTAAATCCCTTGAAATATTAAATGATAAAATAATAATAATCATATACATTGCATATCATGCATCATATTGCACATGTTTCTTGCATTTGTTATGCATATCCAGGTGCCTTACCCATCTTCTTTACTTCATTCAGCAAGCTGACTTATCACTACAACACTCGGGCTAATTTCAAGAAGAAGATGGACAACTTAGAACAGGAGAATCGCGAGCTGCGCGAAGAAGTTTCTGCTTTGAAGGAAGGATTGGCCAATTTGACTACTCTGATGGAAGCTCTGGTGGTTGCTCAGAATCAGCCATCGAGTGTTCAACCTCAACCAACAAGGGCAAATGCTGAAGTTCCCACTGTTCTGATATCTGCTACTTCGATTGTTGTTCAAAACTGCATGCCTCAGGGTTATTCGTGGGGAATGCCAGAGAATTTTGCACCTGAAAGTTTCAATTTGGGCCCCCAAGATGCTCCAGTGGTTCCAAATGTTGTTACTCCAGCACCTCCTGTGGTACATACTGTTCCTGTTGCACCTTCTTCGGTGAATCTGGTTCCGTTTGTTAATGAAGATGTGTGTCGTCCTTTCCCTCCGCCGAGTGAAGACTTGGGTCTTTATGACAAAATGGATGATTTCCAAGAGAAGTTTGATAGAATGCAAAGAGAGATGAAGGCTCTTAGGGGAAAAGAGTTATTTGGGCAGAATGTGAATGAGCTGTGTTTGGTCCCGAATGTTAAAGTGCCTGCTAAGTTCAAGGTCCCAGAGTTTGAGAAGTACAAGGGAAACACTTGCCCTCGTGCTAACTTGGTGATGTATGTAAGGAGAATGTCTACCCACACTGATGATCAGCGCCTGCTGATTCAATTTTTCCAGGATAGTTTGACTGGCGCAGCGATGAAATGGTACATTAGTTTAGACAGCGCCAACATCCATACTTTTAATGATTTGGGAGAAGCATTTATAAAACAATACAAGTACAATGTGGACATGGCGCCTAATCATGACCAGCTTAGGGCCATGGTTCAGAAAGACAGGGAATCATTCAAAGAGTATGCGCAGAGATGGCGCAAAGTGGCTGCCCAAGTGATTCCTCCTATGGAGGAGAAGGAAATGACTAAAATTTTTCTAAAGACGCTGAGTGCTTTCTACTACGAAATAATGGTAGCAAGTTCCCCGAGTGATTTTACAGAGATGGTAGGAATGGGTGTCCGCCTAGAAGAGGCAGTAAGAGAAGGCCGTTTGACAAAGGGTGAAGGTCCGGAAGTGTGAAGAAGCCAATTTATGGGTTTACAAAGAAGAAAGAAGGGGATACCAATGTTGTTATACAAGAGAGGAGGGTAAATACTCCTAGAAGGAATTATCAGCGTCACCATCAAGTTGCTTCAGTGACTCCTATTATGAATGACGCTCCAACTACCGTTTCTTATCAAAGACAGTCCCAGCAGGGGAACCAAGGGAATAATCAGAGAAGGGAGAAATATGACCCTATCCCTATGAGCTATGCAGAGCTACTACCAACATTGATTCAGAAGAAGTTGGTCCAGACACGACCACCTCCCGCTGTACCATCACCACTGCCTTGGTATTACAAAGCGGACCAGACGTGTGCCTTTCATTAGGGAGCACCAGGGAATAGCGTTGAAAATTGTTTTCCTTTGAAGACTGAAGTGCAAAAGTTAGTGAAATATGGAATTCTATCTTTCAAAGACGTGGGACCTAATGTGAAAGACAATCCTCTACCCAAGCGCGGTGGAGTGAGTGCTGTGAATATGGTGGCCAGTTGTCCAGGTGACTTCCGTATTTTGGACATTAATCTGGTTACAAGGGATTTAGTGAAGGTGCACGCAGACCTATGTGAATTCAGTTATTATACACATGACCACATTGGTTATGCTGTTTGCTGTACAAATATACAGGGTTGTGAGAAAATAAAGGCTGATTTACAGGAGATGATGGATGAAGGTTTAATCCATATAATCAGGCCTAGGTCGGAGTATGAAGAGGAAGTGAATCTCATTTCTGGATGGCTTGGTGAATTCAGAAATTTTGATGTGGAGTATCTGAATGAAGATCTCGTACAGTTGCATGCTACCTTCTACCGTACTGTTGGTCAGGTAGAACACCAATATGGATCATGCGTAATTTGCTGTCAAGACCCCCAAGGATGTTCTACTGTGAGAGAGGGTGTTCAATTGCTGTTAGACAATGGGACTATCAAGATTACAAGTCAGAGAGATGATTATCACGAGGTTGATATGGTTGAATTTTGTTTGATGGGAGAAGACTCAGAGGAAGAATATGCCTCCGCGGATGATTATTTCTCTTCAGACGAAGATCTATTTGCCAGAAGTGATCTGTTGAAAGCTGATTGTATCGAGGAAGGTGTAAATTTCATTGTACCTTGTTTTGGTGCACTCGCTCACCTTGAGGTGGAGTACCATAACAAACCAGCTGTTACCCCATTGGTAATTAGTCTGCCATGACCTGTTCCCTATAAATCAGATAAGGTTGTGCCTTACAAATACAACTCTACAATCTTGGAAGATGGGGTGGAAGTTCCCATCCAGCCAATTCCAGATTTTGGAAATATAGCTGATAATAGTAGGGTGACCCGTAGTGGTCGTGTGTTTGTGCCGGTTATTCGAAAGGATGTTGTGGCTGGAAAGAAAATTACTGAGAACGATGAACCTAAGAAGGTTGCAGGAGAGACTAGTGGAGCTACATTGGAGAAAGAAGTGGCTGATATCTTGAAAATAATTAAAATGAGCGACTACAAAATTGTAGACCAGCTATTTCAAACTCCTTCAAAGATTTCCATCCTAGCTTTATTGATGAGTTTCTCCGCTCATAGAGAATCACTGATGAGAGTACTTGACCAAGCTTTTGTAGAGAATGACATGTTGTTGGATCAATTCAGAAACGTGATTGGAAACATTACGTCATGTAACAACTTGAGTTTTTGCGATGATGAGTTACCCGATGAAGGGAGGAATCACAACCTGGCCCTCCAAATATCTATGAACTGCAAGAATGATTCGTTGTCCAATGTTCTAATTGATAACGGATCCGTGTTGAATGTTATATCGAGAAGTACTCTCATGAAGTTAAAGTATCACGGAACACCTATGCGCCCGAGTGGCATCATTGTGAAGGCTTTCAATGGGTCAAGGAAATCTGTCATCGGTGAAGTGGACCTGCCCATCCATATAGGACCACACTTGTTCTTGATAACTTTCCAGGTAAGGACATTATTCCCGCGTATAGTTGTTTGCTAGGACGGCCATGGATACACGAAGCAGGGGCTGTCACTTCAACTCTGCATCAGAAGCTAAAATTTGTGCGTGAAGAGAAGGTAGTGATCATAAACGGGGAGCAAGCGTTGTTGATATCCCATCTATCATCTTTCAGTATTGTAGAGGCGGATGAGGCTGCAGTTGGAACCCAGTTCCAAGCCCTGTCCATTGAAAACATAAGGAAGAATGAGAATTTCGTGGTTTCACTGAAGGACGCGCAACAGGTTGTGCGCAATGGTCACAATGCAGTTTGGGGACGACTTATGGATCCACCCGTGAACAAAAACAGAACTGGTTTGGGTTTCTCTTCGACGAATGGAAAAGGCAAAATTCTGAAGTTGAAGTCTTCTATGAACAATTATGATGATGTTTTCCGTAGCGGAGGCTACCTCCATTCGATTGGTTCTATAATTAATGTTGTTGAAGAGGATGAAGTAGAACATGAAGCACCAAATTATGTGATGCATGGAGTCTGATTTCAGAACTGGGTCACCATTGATGTTCCTTCTTGCATACATATTTCAAAGTAATTTGTTTTGTTAATTTGTTTCTTTCTTTTGAAAAACTTTCACTCTGCCCATGGTGGAAGTATCGATGTTGTAGGGCTTATCTGTTTGCTATAACTGTTAAGATCATTAATAAAAGTTGTCTTTGCTTCCAAAATTATGTCTTTTATTTTCTGCCTTTTTCTTGGGAAATGATAATAATCGGAAAAAAAAACCTTTCAAAATAAATAAAAACTGAAAATTAGTCTGCATGATCACTTGTTATATGTGTCAGCTTCTAAAAGCAATCATAAATCACACGTGCAGATTAATTAAAAAACCCGTTGAGTACAATGACCCTGCACCCTCTCCCAACTTTGAATGTCCTGTGTTTGGGGCTGAAGAAGAAGATTATGGTGAGATTCCAGAAGAGGTCTCACGGTTTCTTGAGCACGAGGAAAATACCATTCAACCATACAAAGAGCCTTTGGAAGTGGTTAATTTGGGTTCAGAAGAAGATCCGAAGGAAGTCAAGATTGAAGCATCGTTGCATCCTGATGTAAGGAGCAGGTTGATTTAAATGTTGAAAGAATATATGGATATTTTCGCTTAGTCTTATCAAGATATGCCTGGTCTAGATACATACATTGTCGATCATCGTTTACCGTTGAAGCCAGAGTGTCCGCCAGTTAAACAAAAGTTGAGAAGAACCCACCCGGATATGGCAGTAAAGATCAAAGAGGAGGTCCTAAAGAAGATTAATGCTGGTTTTCTTGTGACATTAGTGTATCCTCAATGGATTGCCAATATTGTCCCAGTACCGAAAAAAGACGGAAAAGTCCGCATGTGCGTAGATTACAGAGATCTAAACAAAGCTAGTCCAAAAGATGATTTTCCATTGCCTCACATTGATATGTTAGTGGATAGCATAGAAAAATTCAAGGTATTCTCGTTCATGGATGGATTTTCCGGGTATAATAAAATAAGAATGGCTCCAGAGGACATGGAAAAAACAACGTTTATCACACCCTAGGGAACATTCTGTTACAGAGTGATGCCCTTCGGGTTGAAGAACGCTGGTGCAACGTACTAGAGGGCTATGACAACCATATTCCATGATCTGATGCACAAAGAAATCGAAGTATATGTTGATGATATGATTGCCAAATCCAAAACTGAATAAGGGCATATAAAAGATTTGTTGAAGTTGTTTCAGCGTTTGAGGAAGTATCGTCTTCGCTTGAATCCAAATAAATGCACCTTTAGAGTTAGATCTGGGAAATTTTTGGGTTTTATTGTTAGTCAGAAAGGAAATGAAGTTGACCCTGACAAAGTCAAAGCAATTCAAGAAATGCCAGCACCAAGAATTGAAAAGCAAGTCAGGGGTTTCCTCGGGCGATTGAATTATATCTCCAGATTTATTTCCCATATGACTGCAACGTGTGAACCGATCTTTAAGTTGTTAAAGAAAGATCAAGGTTGTGTATGGACGGATGACTTCCAAAGGGCATTTGAAAGTATTAAAGAATATCTGCTTGAACCTCCTATCTTGCTCCCTCCCGTAGAAGGTAGACCGTTGATTATGTATCTAACAGTGTTGGATAAATCCATGGGTTGTATTCTGGGACAACAGGATGAAACCGGAAAGAAAAAGTTCGCCATTTGTTATCTCAGCAAAAAGTTCACTAATTGTGAGTCGCGATATTCCATGCTAGAAAAAACATGTTGTGTTTTGGTCTGGGCGGCAAAGCGTTTGCAGCAGTATATGTTGAATCATACCACTTGGTTGATCTCCAAAATGGATCCAATCAAGTATATTTTTGAAAAGCCTGCTCTTACTAGGAGAATTGCCCATTGGCAGATGTTGTTGTCTGAATATGATATCAAATACCGCACTCAAAAAGCTATCAAAATTAACGTGTTGGCAGATTACCTTGCTCACCAGACGATGGAAGATCATCAGTCTGCAGAATGTGAATTCCCCGATGAAGATGTGATGTTCTTAAAAGTAAAAGATTGTGATGAGCCATTTCCCGAGGAGAGTCCCGACCCTGAATCTCATTGGAGTATGGTATTTGATGGAGCTGTGAATGCTTATGGTAAAGGAATTGGTGTTGTGATTGTTACTCCTCATGGATCACATATTCCTTTTACTGCAAGGTTAACATTTGATTGCACTAATAATATGGCAGAATATGAGTCTTGCATCATGGGTCTTGAAGAAGCTATTGATCTCCGAATCAAAACTCTAGATGTGTATGGAGATTCAGCATTGGTAATAAATCAGATTAAAGGGGAATGTGACACTCGTCACCCTGGCTTGATCCCTTACAAAGATTATGCTAGAATATTACTACCCTTTTTCAATAAATTTGAATTTCATCACATTCCCAGGGATGAAATCAAATGGCAGATGCTCTGGTAACTCTGGCTTCCATGTACCAAGTAAATGCTTGGAATGATATACCCCGAATTACAGTTCGACGGCTCGATAGGCCCGCTCATGTGTTTGCGATAGAGGAGGTAGCAGATGAAAAACCTTGGTACTATGATATCAAGCATTTTCTTCTGACTCATGAATACCCTTTTGGTGCATCAAAGAAGGATAGAAAGACACTAAGAAGGTTGGCAGGCAGTTTCTTCCTCAGTGAAAATATGCTATACAAGAGGAATTTTGACATGGTCTTGCTCAAATGCGTGGATAGACACGAAGCAGACATGTTGATGCATGAGATCCATGAAGGTTCATTTGGCACTCATGTTAATGGACATTCAATGGCTAAAAGGATGCTAAGGGCAGGTTATTATTGGTTGACGATGGAATCTGATTGTTACAAATTTGCAAAGAAGTGACATAAATGCCAGATTTACGCAGGTAAGATCCATGTACCTTCGACACTCCTCATTGTGATTACCTCCCAATGGCCTTTCTCTATGTGGGGGTATTGACATGATTGGGATGATAGAACCCAGAGCTTCGAATGGGCAACGTTTTATCTTAGTAGCAATTGATTACTTCACCAAGTGGGTGGAGGCTGCTTCTTATGCCAATGTTACTAAGCAGGTGGTTGTGCGCTTCATTAAGAATAACCTTATATGTCGGTATGGTGTGCCAAGCAGAATCATCACTGATAATGGCTCGAATTTAAACAACAAGATGATGACAGAACTGTGCGAAGAATTCAAGATTGTCCATCACAATTCATCTCCATACATGCCTAAGATGAACGGGGCTGTTGAAGCTGCTAATAAGAATATCAAGAGAATTATCCAGAAAATGGTTGTTACTTATAAGGATTGACATGAAATGCTCCCTTTTGCTCTACATGGATATCGAACATCTATCCGCACTTCAATAGGAGCAACCCCGTTTTCTCTAGTGTATGGAATGGAAGTTGTACTCCCTGTCGAGGTAGAGATTCCCTCGTTGCATGTGATAATTGAAGCCAAATTGGCAGAGGCTGAATGGGTTCAGAACAGGTTTGACCAATTGAATTTGATTGAAGAGAAGAGAATGACAGCTTTGTGTCATGGGTAGTTATATCAGAAAAGAATGAAGAAAGAATTTGATAAAAAGGTCAAACCTCGTGAATTCAGAGAAGGCGACCTCGTGCTCAAGAAGATCATGTCTTTCAATGCTGATTCTAGGGGCAAGTTGACTCCTAATTTTGAAGGCCCGTATGTTATCAAGAAAGCCTTCTCTGGTGGTGCATTAATTCTTGAAACTATGGATGGCGAGGAGTTCCCACGTCCCATGAATGCTGATGCAATCAATAAATAATTCGCCTAAAGAAATAAAAGAACAACTCGCTAAGTTGAAAACCCGAAAGGGCGGATTAGGAAAAAAGGAGCATCTCGGTAGGCCGAAAACCCGAAAGGGCGTTCTAGGCAAAAATTAGAGACATAAACAGAATAAATTTCCTGCTAAGTTGAAAACCCGTAAGGGCAGCTTAGGCAAAAGTTAGGGATTTTTATTGGCAAGTAACTACGTCAGACAAGACATGATCGTTGAAGCAACAATCTTCTCGGATCCTCACCATACTTCAACAAAAGTTGCTGCTCAGGACTTCAAAAGTTGTTAGGGAGGATAGTGGTCATTGTATCTCAATGTATCTTTTCCATTATGTATTATCATTTCTAAAACTTTGTAATCATCCATGGAGTCTTGCCATTCGCATACTACCATTCTATTAATGAAATTCGAACTTTTGCCCAACTTTTTGTGTTCTTATTTTTATTTAGCTTACAAAGACATCATTTATTGCTGATAATAACTGTTAAAGAAAAAGGATTAAAAAGAAAAATTAACTTTTCAAAAAGAAAAGAGATCTTTACCAATTCAATTTACTTTGGGATTTGTGATGAAACAATGACAACAAGTATGGTGGTCCCAAGAATGAACAAACTCCAGTTGTTTTAAGAAGATTTACTCCATTCATGAAAGTTTTCTCAGGTCATTTTGCTGGTGTGCGCAATCTTTGTGTGTCTCTCAGATAGTTAGAGACAATACCAGTGGGTACAAGATGCAGTATTGGGTTGTGATCCCATTATGCCCAGTCAAGTCTTAGTTCGCTTTTTGGGTTTGCATGGTCAGAAGCCTCCGTCCCATTTTCCCCAACAAGTTTTCCCTCATATGATGAAAGTATTGACTTCTTGATTCCCCAGGAAGGTTATCCCAGGGAATCTCTTGTTTGGAGTGAGAATTCGTGATGAAAGTTTTCTCCGGGGAGTTAGGCTTGAATTCCCCAGTAAAGTTTGGTTGTGTCGGCGTCAGTCTGCCTTATTTGAGGTTGGTCTCGAAATCTCCAATAGGCATGTTGCTTTTGAAAAGTTGTTTTCTCCAATAAAACCAGAAGAAAGATGTTCTATCCCGATATTTTTTTGATTTGGCTACATCCGAATTATGTTTCTCCTCAGTAAAGTTAACACATGCAATGGATTTGGTTTCCGCAATTGCTTTTACCTTTCTTGGATTGATCTTTCTGGTTGAAGATTAGCCCAGTTCCATTAGTACCTGAGGCGGTTTTTTTTATTTGAACTGATTATGTATCCTTTTACCAACATATGCACGATAGCACTCATACACTCATACATACATCATGCATAACTAAAAAACCATCATTCATTAGCATTGTGTTCTGACCTTTTCTGCAACGCTCTTTGCCTAGTTGATGTTGGTTGTCCCTCTTGAGTTTATTTCCCAAAGGATGTATCTACACTGATCGTCTTGCTCCAGTTTATTTCTGAATTGGATTTATGGATCTCTGAAAAATTTTGAGTTCTGGTTTGTGCATTTATTTTGCACAGGAAGACTTTATCTCCTCAACAGGAATATCGTGGCATGTCCCCGAGAAGTCATATTGCTATCCCCAAAAAGTCATTTCTCTTTGTGAATCCTCTTTGACAATAAGTGGGAGTCTCTTTATTTGAGACAAATTACGTATTACTCTTTCCAGGCAGATTTCCTTGGTTAAAGAAGAAGTTGACACCTGTTCTTGGCAAAACACCAGAATCTTAGGGAAACTTGATATATTTTATCTTCTTACCTTCAGTGAACTTTGGTAGTACATTGGCAGTGAACGTCGGTGTTTGATATCTTTTTATCTTCAGTGAACATTGATAGTTCATCATCAGTGAACAACGGTGATATGATGTATTTTCTCTTCTTACCTTTAGTGAATGTTGGTATTACATTGGCAGTGAACGTCGATGTTTCTTATCTTTTTTCTATATTCAGTGAATGTTGATAGTTAATCGTCAGTGAACGACGGTGATATGATGTATTTTCTCTTCCTATATTCAGTGAATGTTGGTAGTACATTTCCAGTGAACATCGATGTTTCTTATCTTTTTTCTATCTTCAGTGAATGTTGATAGTTCATCGTCAGTGAACGGCAGTGATATGATGTATTTTCTCTTCTTACCTTCAGTGAACGTTGGTAGTACATTGGCAGTGAACATCGATGTTTCTTATCTTTTTTCTATATTCAGTGAACGTTGATAGTTCATCGTCAGTGAACGGCGGTGATATGATGTATTTTCTCTTCCTACCTTTAGTGAATGTTGGTAGTACATTGGCAGTGAACGTTGATGTTTCTTATCTTTTTGCTATCTTCAGTGAATGTTGATAGTTCATCGTCAGTGAACAGCAGCGATATGATGTATATTCTCTTCCTACCTCCAGTAAACGTTGGTAGACAATCGACAATGAACGTCGATGCTTTTTATCCTCCTCTCTGATTCTTTTCTTGTGGTTTACCAATAATTTATTTTCCTGGTGGGATTGCTCTTTTGTTTCTACATTTCATGTTGTATCCCTAATTCCACTTTGCGTCTCTTTTGTTCCATTCATATGCATTCATATGCATAAACGTTTGCATGGCATCTTAGGGACAAAAACATGGTTTGTTTTCTATTTAAGTGTCTTCAATCCTGTCGACACGAAGATTTTTAACCTTCACATCTCTGGATAGAAGAAACTTTATTAAGGGCAGTTGTTATACCCCAATTTTTGCCCCTAAGACCCCTTCATCATACCATATTTTTTCAATCACCACAAAATCACATTAGGGCTTTTGGTTCTTCTCCTTATCTTTATCCTTGCTCTTCTGAGGAATTACCAAACACCTTGACTTATTTTCTTTGGTAAACATGGATATTTTTCTTTGATATTTTGCTCTAAATTAACAAATACAATATTGGTTTGTCTTACTTGTTAATAATGTAGGTAAAGGCAATGAGGATTAACAAGTTGTATCATGGGTTCACGAGTTTATTTCCATGCCCTAGTCAAAGCTTGAGAGATTCAAACCTCACCAATGAAGTTGTTTTGAAGTTGGTATGGAAGTAGTTTTGGTGGCCATGAGTCCTCATCCCCATCCTCAACAAATTCTATTCACAAAGGAAGAATATGGGCATAAAAAGTTTGTTCAAACTTGGAAAAGTTCCACCAAGCTTTTTCTTGATCTAGAAGTTAGGGTTTTGGACTTTAAAGGGGCATATCTTGCTCATATTTTGATATTTTTGAGTGATTCGAAAAGGATTCTTCTCTTCAAAGAGTTACCAATAAATCACTTCAAAAGTTCCAAAGATTTTTCATGTGGAAGGAACTTAGTGAAGAAGAAATATTACAAGTCACCCAGATGAATCCCCAATTTTCCATATGTGACTTCAAATGGTCATAACTTGGTCAATTTTTATCACCTTTGGCCCATTCTTTTTTCACGATGATCCTAAATATGTGTACTTCATGCCTTATTTTATGAGAAAAGTGAGAAAATGGATGGAAGTTTCCTCGAGAATGCAAATTATTATAGGTCATTTCATGATTTTTGGCAAATTTCAACAAGTCATAACTTGCTCAATTTTTGGAGATTTGGAGTGGTTCAAATTGAAAAATGTCATTCAAGAGGTCTACTTCATTCCATCTTTTTTGATCAAGAGAAAATTCTAGGTGCAAGGCCATGTTTGGATGCAAGAGATTATAGGTCATTTTTAGAGAAGAATTTGAAATATTTCTAAGTATTGAAAGTCAACTCTTTATCTTAAACTTTGACTCCATGTAACTTTCAGCTCAAGCATCCATTTGATTCCATTCTTTTTCCATTGCAAAGCTTGTTACCTCATCTTTCCAAAGCATCAAGAATTTTGCCCTAAGACTCCTTGAGGAGGAAATGCCATTGGAATGAACTTGGTAACTTGAAACTGAAGTTTCACCATAAGTCAGAATTTGAAATCCATGTTTTGGCCTTTAAACATCAAATTAGCACGCGCTTGTGATCTAAACATGTTTAACCAAGTTGCCAAAGTGGATTATAGCCTTGAAACGCAAGGATTCGATGAGTTTTGATGTAAATCAGATCACACTTTGCTCGTGTATCAGGTTCACATGATTTCCCTCCAATTTGCATTATTCCACACGCTTGAGCATTCCATTTGATTCCCTATAAATAGAGGGTCATCCCCCATTCAATTTCCCAAGCTTAGATAGCTAGAATCACCCTGCCAAACTTGCTTCACAACTCAGAATTCAGCTACTTCGAATCCTATTCTCAAGTCTTTTTCAATCCATTTTCTCCATCAATTCACCTTCCTTGGTCTTCCCTGAACCTAACCATACAATTACATTCAAGAATCGTGCCCTACATTGCTCCATAGAAGTCCAGTTTCAGAGCTCTGTAACTCAACTTTAATAGGTATAATCCTTCATCAATTCTTCAAAACATTGGTATCATTGTGTTGCTCTAATTGCCATGGTTCTAGTCGCAACATTCACTTTCATCTGGAAGCACGTTTTGACCATGAATTTTCAAATCCCCTTTAAAAACTTTCTTTCCAAATTGCTTGAGTTACAGTTTATATAAATTGGGCGTGAAGGTGTAGTTGTCTTCGTCTTGAAGAGACGAAGCAAATGGCATAGGTCTGAGCTTCTGATTTTACAGTTTGAGAGACATGCAATTCGTGAGGCTGGAGGTTGAAGATGGCCAACGTGTCACCTTCTAACCAATGAAAGCGTGCCGTTTGTATTTTTTGAATTTCTGATTTTACATTTGATTTAGTGCTTTATTCAATAAACACCATGATATGCAAAGCACGCCAGATCCTTTGGATTTAATTACTAACGTGTTTTGACTCTCATCCAATGGTCCACATCTTTTTCTTTTATTTTCTTTTTCTGATTTTTATATTTTAATTGTTTTAAATTTCAAAAAATCATAGAAAATTCATTTTTAGTCCAAAAAATCTGAAAAAATTATGAAATTTTTTTTTGATTATTCTCTTTCTGATTTTTATTTTTTCACAATTTATTTTTATGTTTTGATATTTCTTATGAATTTTACACTTATTTGATTTGTTAAAAATATTTAAAAATACTTTTACACATTTTTAAATTCTGAAAAAATTATGGAATGATCAAATGATATTGTGACAAATATTAGTGACCTTATTTTATTTTATTTTCTGACTTTACTATTTTTTATCATTTTTGTTTATATTTCCCACTTATTTTAATTTTTAAAAATAGTTTCTGACTTTTAAAAATTCCCAAAAACTTCATAAAATTACTTGGCCCCTTTTCTGATTTTTCCATTGTCTTATTTTTCATTTCTTGATTAATTTGAATATAATTAATATTTTCCTCATTATTTTCCTTTTTTTTACATTTTTTTAAACCCTTTAATGTATATATTAATTATATTATTATTTTGTGAATATTTTTTGGCTGTCTTGGGTTGATTTTTTGGTCATGGCTTTATTAACATCATTGGATCCATGGTGTTGAGTTTAACTCCACAAAAATGGATGAATGATTTTAATAATAGTTTGATCAAATATTAATTCAAATGTGGTTTTCTTGTTTACCCTAATTCCTCTTCATCTCATCCCCTTCACCTTGCACTAAATGTTGTTAGAGCATGATCTCTATATCATGTTTCAAAATAAATGGTGCATAGAATGCTATTGACCGGCCTCAAAATAGGTGCGACTTCTATATAAGTCCACTTACGATTGCTTAACATAGCGCTAAATTTTGTCCCGATTCAATAAATGATCATTCATGGCCCAAACTTATGATTGCAAGCCCAAGTATGTTAATTTGATCTCTTTGATCCAATAACTTTGAGATTCATTGTGTGGAGGCTTTGGTTCTACCAATCCTCTAATGGATCTACAACACTTTTGGTCAACGCGGATCACTTAAACATCGTTGATCATTAAATAGTACTTATGAGAATTCCAAATGGATAATATACTTGAAAAAAAGCAAATGCAACTTGTTGTGTGGAGGCTTTGGTTCTACCAATCCTCTAATGAGTTCCAAATGCAAGTTTCAAGATGATCATCCAACTAACAACTAATTATTGACTTGTTTTACCTTATGCTTTCATTCCATTTTATGCTTTATGTACTATTTACTTTTAGCATTTTTCATTTCATGCCATTTTTATCTTCGCTCATTTGAGCATTTATTTTCTTGTCATTTTTACTTTGCTCACTTCAGCTTTTCTTTTTCTTTCTCAAAATACTTAATAACCAACTCAAACCCTAAAAAAAACTCTTAATGGCACTTGGACTATTTGGTTACTATCCTTGGCATGGTGGAGCAGTGGACTTTTCTTGAACTTAGGATTAGAAACCTTGGCCTATCTTGGATACCCTGTGATCTTATCTGATTATTTTGTCTGGAGCTCTTAAGGTTTACCTCAAGACATTGAGTTGCTTGTTTTTTTTTTGTGCGAGTTTTTGTGATTACATCCTCTGTTTGTAATCTGGAATTCACCCGTATACAACCGTTACTCTGCCCAATTTTTGTGAAGACTTAGTCCACTTGAAGAGGTCTAGTATCTTTGCTTGCTTGGTTTCAATCCAAAGAATGGGAATTTTTATCTTGTCTCTTAATGTCATGCTTTGGCTTCTTGTTGGTTAGATGGTCCTTATCCTTAACTTTTACCTTATGCTTTAGGATAGCCTCTTCTACTCATGCCATCTTCTTTAATTTCAAAAATCTTCTCCCTCCTTTTTAAACTCTTCTTGTTTTTAAACATGAAACACTTTCATAATAATCTTGGACTTAGGTCCATGCATTTTCAAAAAAAAAACATTTTCATCAATAAACTTTATTCAATTTAATAATACTTTGACTCTTTTTTTTTTGTGAGAAGACTAAAAGTCAATCAATCTCATTTCAAACCATTTCGCCACTTTGGTTTTTTATCTTTAAAAAATTTTCTCAAAAGGTTAGACTCTTGTCAATCCTTGTAGTGATGCAAACAACTATACTTCTACAATATATAGTGAAGAGAGATATTTTCCACTTGGGTGTTGAGTGAGGCATTGTTGATTTTAAAATCCAGGCCATATCCTCCACTTTGAGATGATGCAAATTCTCATTTCTCATGATTGTGGGTAGTAAGTATGTTTTCCACACGGACAATGACAATGATGTCTTATCTCTTAAAATTAACCAACACACTTGTGTTTCAAGATTTTTAAAGAGGAACTACGTGTACCCTGATCCCCTATTGCATGAAAGGCGGTACGTAGGCACTAAAGGTTCACAACCGCGGCGGGTGCAAAAATCATAAAAAATATTTCTTTTCTCACCTCCACCATCCATTTTATATACAATACATTTTATATAGCCAAAATATACAGATTTTTTCAAAGAGGCTCCTGCAGAGTACCGTAGATGTTTAGGGTGCTAATACCTTACCTTTTCATAACCAACCCCCTTACCTTGAATCTTTCCCTCTTTTTGGTTTATTCGCTCTTTTCCCATTCCTTTGGAAACAATAAAGCGCGGTGGCGATTTTTTAATTTTAATTTGTATAAAGTCTAGTCAATCTAATGGCTTAGTCTTGAACATTTCTACCGCTACACTATGCATCGACTCATAACATGTTGATGCCCTTAGAATTCAACATTTAACCTTTATGCATCGATACATAACTTCATGCATTGACACATAACATGTTGATGCCCCTAGAATGTAACCTTTATACATCGATACATAACTCCATGCATCGACACATGTTATGTTGATGTCCCTAGAAAACATTTTTGAACTTGTATACATCTATATAAAACATTATGCATCGACTCATAACACGTTTTGTCTTCAAAAATCAAAAGTTCAACCCAGTATGTGTTGATAGATACGTGTTATACATCAACTCATGTGAAACGGTTGGTTCTGTAATATGTTGTAACATCTGCTTGCATCGACTCATAACAACATGTATCAACTCATCATGTGTTACATAACTAACATGAGTCGACTCGTGCTAACCTGCATCGACTCATAATATGAATTTCTGTCTCTAACCATTTTCTATTACATATATAAGTAAGCTTTTTTCAGCAGAAAACAACATGACACATAATACAATTGTGAGCATCAATTAAGAGCAGTAAGAATTATGAAAGATACTTCATCTTCATCATCTTCTCAATTATCTTAATTCCACAACAATAACTAAAATCAAACATCTTTGTTCAATTAGATCAAGAGATCAAGAGATAATGTTCAGCTATGCATTTAAGGGATTTCAGTTGGGTTGAAGATTGTGAAGGGGGCTTCGAGGAAAAACCAAGGGGTTTGTCCTTCAAGAACGGGCGTGTTCTTGAGGGTTTATTAGTCACGGTCGCACAATTCAGATTCAGCCGTAGCGAGGGGTTTGGAAATCAGAAGGATTTTTGCAAACAGGTCGTGGAAGGGGAGGATCGGTTGTGGATCTTGCAGGGAATCTTGATAAGGCTCATATCAAGTGGAGGTTCTTACAAGAAGAAGAAGATCTTAGAGATTTCTGTTTGTCTGTGTATTGTAACCTTGTATTCAAACATTCAGCAAAATTATTATAAGAGTTCTCAATTTTAATTTTGGAATTGAGAGGGAGACGTACCCACACACGAGGACGACAGTGGGGAACTTCCTTACCAAACAACTTGAGTATTATTCATTCTTTCTCTCTATCTCTCTACATTTTATGAAATTTTGTGATTCAATTAGCTTGCTCAGTTTTCTATTTAATGATAAAATAGTGGTTCAAATATTTTCATCAAATCACCATTATTAATCATCAAACAAGAATAAGCCAACCGTTTGACAAAATTGCTTACAAGTTTTAATTCATTGGAAACACTGTTCTAGTGATAAGTGCATTAAAAACGTTAAGTAATTTGTGTTTAAGATTCATCTATTTCATACTAATAAAATCCAGCAAGTTTATCGCATGTCCGGTTTTCTAGTAGTTGGTTCAAAATAGATGGAAGTTGATTCAGGACCTTACTTTTCTGTTGCTTTTAACAAACTTTGATAAAAGATTTTAAATCCTTGAAAAATAAAGAGGTGATATACTCACCCCCTCTTGATCACTTGCCACACCGTCTAACAAGTGGTATTAGGGCACCATTAGCTGGTGCTTTGTGTCTTCTAGTAACGTTATGGCCTTTGAACCAAAGGGGGCGTATAATAGAGCTCCTACTCTCAACGGTGAAAACTATGGCTACTAGAAAGACTGCATGCGAGTACACATAAATTCCATTGACAGGAATGTATAGACTGTCATTCAGAATGGTCCTTTTCAAATTACCATGAGGAATGATGAAGGTGCAATAGTACCTAAACCTGAGGATCAATGGAATGAAATAGATGAAAAGAAGTGGTCGTGCAATTGGAGAGGCAGAAATATGATAATCTCAGCACTTGGTATTGATGATTATTATAGGATGTCTCATTGCATGCCCTCTAAAGAAATGTGGAATTCTTTAGAAATTGCCCATGAGGGCACTACTGAAGTTAAACAGTCCCGCATTGACACACTCAATCAAGAGTTCGAGCTATTTCGTATGAAACAATGAGAGTTTGTCTCCGACATGCAAAAGAGATTCGTTCATCTTGTGAGTCGTTTAAATGCACTTGGAAAACCTGTTTCCAATGAAATTGCTACTAATAAAATTCTGAGATGTCTTAGCATGGAATGACAACCTAAAGTAACAGCTATTAAGGAAGCCAATGACCTCACTACGCTTACCATTACAACTCTGTTTGGCAAGCTGGAAGAACATCAAAAAGAATTGGAAAGTCTTGAAAAATATGAAAACAAGAGTAAGAAGGAGAAGAATAAAGACATGGAGGGTGAGAATAAGTAAATAGCTAAAATGGCTTGTAGCTCTAAGTCCTCAAACAAAGAGCAAGATGATAATGACTCAACTAGTGATGAAAATTATGATGATGAAGAAATGGGACATTTTGTTCAGAGATACAATGGGTTTATTCGAAATAATGGAATCAAGCACTCCTATAAAAATCTCATAAGCTTTCGAAAACAATCCAAAGAGCCAAGGCAAGAAGAGAATAAAAAGAAAAGAAGTAAAAGACCTTGTTACAATTGTGGTAAAGTTGGACACTACAAACCGAAATGTCCAAAGATGAAAAAGGACAAAGGAAAAGCTCCACCAAAGAAGTTCAATAAACAAAGAAGAGCTTACATTGCATGGGAAATCGATAGTGATTCATCAAACTATGACAGTTGAAGTGATAGTGATGAGACTAAAAATTTATGTCTCATGACACACACCAAAAATCAGTCCTACCACAAGAAAAATATAACCACGACAAGCAAGTAAGACAAGCATATCCTAACAACTTTTATTCTATGTCATTTTATGAACTAAAAATAGCTTTTGAAAAACTGCAAAACAAAGCTGAAGATGCTTTTAAGAGATTATCCTTCGATAAACAAATATTTTCATTCTTGGAGAGTAAAGTCTATAAAGCTGAAAAAAGACTTAAAATGTCTAAAAGCTAGTATTGCAGAAAGTTCAAAGGATAAGGATGTTAGAAGATGTATTCCTAGAAGGGAATGTGAATTTTGTCATATTTGGCAACAAGAGGTTAGAACTCTTAATGCCAAATTAGAAAAAGCTTTACAGCCAAAGATAACTTTTGCCGTCGATCCTAGATTTTTTAAGAAAATGTTGAATCCACCATATGCAAAATATTCTTTTGTTGAAAAGATTCCAAAGGATTCAATGAGAAGAAGTAAGAAAATACATCATCATCATGGTTTGTGTAATTATTGTTGTCGCTTTGGTCATACCATTAAAAAATGTAAGTTTAGGATATTTCTTGTTCCTAAAGTCATTTACCAATTAAGGCCTAAAGGCAGCCATGTTACCACTTACCCACATGGACCCAATAAAAATTGGGTACCTACCTCTCTCTTTTGATATTGCAGGAAAAGTATCTTACATTCGTGGATAGAAGATGGTTTCTAGACAGCGGGTGTTCAAGGCACATGACATGTGACATATCCCTCTTCATTGACTTCAAAGCAAAGAAGAAGGTATTTGTTACTTATGGATATAATAACAAAGGAGCTATACTCGGTAATGGTAGTGTAGGTAATCCCTCTACTACTACCATTTCTGATGTCCATTTAATAGAGGGGCTTAAATATAATTTGTTAAGTATTAGTCAATTGTGTGACAAGGGTTATAAAGTTACTTTCACAAACACTTGCTGCATAATTGAAAATAGTGAACAGAATATTGTGTTTAAGGGTATTAGAGTAAACAACGTCTATATGCTTGACCTTTTTTATGTATCATTAACAAGCACTAAGTTCCTAGTCACCTTGAATGATGATTCATGGCTTTGGAATAGACGTCTAGTGCATGTTAACTTTGATTTGCTTAATAAGGTTGCATCCAAGGATCTAGTAGTGGGTCTTCCAAAGATAAAATTTACAAAGGATCACCTATGTGACACATGCCAAATGGGAAAGCAAACAAGGATCTCTTTCAAATATAAAAATATGATTACCACTTCACGACCCCTTGAGCTTCTCCATATGGACCTCTTTGGACCTTCTAGAACAAAAACTCTAGGTGGAAATTATTATGGCTTTGTAATCGTTGACGACTAATCTAGATTAACTTGGACTATATTCCTTTGTAGCAAAGATGAAACTTTTTCTTCTTTTAAGAGTTTTGCAAAACTGTCTCAAAACAGAATGGAATTAAAAAAATTACAATTCGAAGCGATCACAAAGGTGAATTTCAAAACCATATCTTTGATAAGTATTGTGACAAGTATGGTATTGAGCATAGTTTTTCAGCACCTCAAACTCCACAACAAAATGGAGTTGTGGAGCGCAAAAATCGTGTTTTAGAGGAGTTAGCGAGAACAATCCTCAATGAGGGTGGATTATCAAAATATTTTTGGGATGATGCAATTAGCACAACTTGTTATGTTTTAAACAAAATATTAATCCATCTCATTTAGGTTAAAACACCTTATGAACTTTTAAAAGGAAGAAAGCCAAACTTGTCACATCTTCACGTATTCGATTGTAAATGTTTTGTTTTGAATAATGGAAAAGAAAATCTTGGAAAATTCGATGCAAAAGCATATGAAGGTATCTTTCTCGGATACTCACAATCAAGTAAAGCATATAGAGTATACAATAAGCGTTTACTTACTGTTGAGGAGTCAGTCCATGTTTCTTTTGATGAATCTTATCCGAAACATATTGGAAAAGGTATTTCTCTTGATGGTGCAAGTGTATCTACTGAAGACATACTCAAAGAAACTGTTGAGGAAATTGATCAGTCCAAAACTTTTAACGATGAGGAGGAAAAAGATACAAGTCATACAAAATATGAGGAAGAAGAGTGAATGGAAGTAAATGATCTTCCACCAGCTTGGAAATCCTCAAAAGACCATCCCGTTGACAACATATTGGGAGACATCTCAAAAGGAGTGGTGACTCACTCAAAGATAAGTAATTTTTGTTATCACTTTGCTTTTGTTTCACAAGTAGAACCTAAAAATGCCAAAGAGGCCTTGATTGATGAATTTTGGCTAATGTTCATGCAAGAATAACTCAATCAATTTAAAAGAAATAACATTTGGGAACTTGTCCCTCGTCCGCGAGACCATCATATCATAGGCACCAAGTGGGTTTTTAGAAATAAACTTGATGAAAACGGAGTGATAACCCGCAATAAAGCACACTTAGTGGCACAAGGGTATAACCAAGAGGAGAGCATTGATTATGAGGATACTTATGCTCCAGTTGCTCGCCTTGAGGTTATACGTCTCTTGTTTTGTTATGCGTGTGCAAAAAATTTTAAGCTTTATCAAATGGACGTAAAGAGTGATTTTCTTAACATAGTGATAAATGAAGAGGTATATGTCTCACAACCTCCTGGTTTGAGAATAATGAATATCCAGATCATGTTTTCAAGTTAAAACGAGCGTTATACAGTCTTAAGCAAGCCCCTCGGGTTTGGTATGAAAGACTTTGTAAATTTCTACTTGATCATGGATATTCAAGAGGTAAAGTGGATACCAGTCTTTTCATTAAACATAAAGGAAAGCACATTCTTTTAGTTCAAATATATGTAGATGATATTATTTTTGGTTCAACTAACCTACATTTGGTCAAAGAATTTTCTAAGGTTATGCAGGGTGAATTTGAGATGAGTCTCATGGGGGAGCTAAATTACTTCCTCGGTCTTCAGATAAAGTAGCTCAATTAAGGCACAATTGTATGTCAAACAAAATATTGCAAAGAGTTGCTTAAACGATTTGGAATGGAAAACTAAAAATCAATTGTCACCCCTATGCCTACCAATGGGAATTTAGATAAGGATGAACATGGTAAGAGCGTTGATGTCAAGAAATATAGAGGTATGATTGGATCCCTTTTGTATCTTACGGCATCTAGGCCTGACATCATGTTTAGCGTTTGCATCTGCGCACGATATCAATCGGATCCTAAAGAACCCCACTTAAAAGCTGTCAAGTGTATACTTAGGTATCTCAATAGTACATCTAAGTATGGGCTATGGTATTCCAAGGGAAGGGATTGCAATTTAGTAGGTTACTTCGATTCTAATTTTGCTGGCTGCAAGTCATATAGGAAAAGCACTAGTGGAACATGTCATTTGTTTTCAAACTCTCTAGTGAGTTGGCATAGAAAAAAGTAGGTTTCTATTGCTCTGTCAACCACTGAGGCTGAATATGTTGCAGCCAGTAGTTGTTGTGCTCATATTTTATGGCTGAAGCAACAATTACAAGACTACGATATTCAATTAAAATGTATTCCAATAAAATGTGATAACACAAGTGCTATAAATCTTACTAAGAATCCTGTCTTACACTCACGAACTAAACACATAGAGATTAGACATCACTTTCTTCGCGATCATGTTGAAAAGGAGGATGTTACGTTTGAGCATGTTGATACTAAAAACAACTTGCTGGCATTTTTACAAAACCACTAGCAACAGAACCTTTATTCAACATTCGTCATGAGCTAGGGATTTTAGATCTCTCTTACTTGATGTCTTAAGCATACATGTGATTATATTATATCTATATCTCACCATGTTGTTTATATTTGTTTTTATCTTTCATACATATGTCTTAACATCTCATCAACTGAGGCAATATCTTTCTTCTCTACTTTCTCTCTAAGAATTCTTCAATTACTTATAGATTGGCATTAATTGTTCCATTAATATTGTCTATATATTTCTTTTACATAAATTGTTTGAACTTGACATATGCAAATTACATTACATCATTATGTATGCATATTCATCTTGAGATAATTTATCTTTCATAATCATATAATTGCAAATGGGTCTCATATCCATCTATTCACAGAAAATTGTAGAAAACTGCACTTCTGTTAAAATTTACTGTTATGAGTCAGCTCATACAGTTATGAGTCGACTCATACAGTTATGAGTCGACTCATACTAAAGAAAAATGAAAAAACATAAATAAAAATTGTTTTTTGATTGACACATTAAGGTTTGCGTTGACACGTGTTACTTCTGGTTGACACATACGATTCTTGGGTCGATGCGAAACATTAAAAACAGTTCTTCAATACAGGATGTGTCGACACATACGTGTTTCGTGTCGACATATAAGGATAATTAATGCCTTTAAGTTGAGTTGGGTTAACCCATCTACCCAATTTTATGTTTTAAACTCTTTCCAATTATCTCATTCATTACATACATCGGCTAACCCTAGTCATCATTTGTCATTCTCATCATTCACTTCATATTCCAATTCCCTAATCTCCAAATTCTTGACTACACTTTTTCAACAAAGAGAATGCCTCCAAAGACAAAAGGAATAGGAAAACTTGGGGTAGGACCATCTGGATCTGCTACAAATATCCCTCCTAGCGCTTTGTCCATCATGCATCCTGCCATTACTGAAGAATTTTAGCAATCCTTCAAAACGAGGTTAGTTATGAAGCCTCATGTCTTCAACAAGGCTGAGGTTTTGTCTCTGCATATAAAAAATGTATGTGATATTTTAGATGCTCAACAATTAGGGTCCTTTCTAAATGTTAGAGAAGATTATCATGAAGACTTTATAAGGGCCTTTTATGCTGGTTTAGAAACGAATAAAGGCTGGTGTTTTAAGGTTAAAATTGGGACAAGAAGATATGTATTTGAAGCAATGGACTGGAAAACTATTTTTGGCATTCCATTTGGGAAGTCAATAATGAAGAGTTATCATGACCAAAGCTTTGATACTGATTATGATGAGGATGCTTTCATAGCCTCAATTTTGAAACTTGATAGACCTCTTGGTGGGTGTGAACCTATTACCACTGGTACAATCAAAATAATTCCTAGAATGCTTCACTGGATAATTTCTCATATACTGCGCCCTAGATCCGGTGGCCACTCTAGACTAGACAGGTCAGATATTCATATTTTGCATATTCTGTTAGATAGGGTACCCCTAAACTGGCCAAACTACTTCGCCAAGCGCATGTTTCTTATGCGTAGTAGTCATAAGAATACAACCCTTGGGGATACTGCACAAATAATGAGAATCATCGTGTTTTGTAATCTTGTTACTCCTCTTGTCCCTCTTATCTCCCCTACTAATGCCCAAGAGTTCAATAAGGCATCTCTATCTCATATGGGATACATATGGGATAAAAATCGCCAGTGTCTTTATTTTAAGGAGAAAGGGTCCAATATACGGGTATATAATTTTGATATACTCTCTGAACAAATTTATGAGGATGAGGATCATGTTGATGCAGACAGGCCGGATATAAATGAGGATGCCCAACCTGAGGGAAATCAGGCTAGAACTGGTTGGGGTGAATGGGTGCCAAACTGGTGGTCTTCGACAAACTATCAATTTGATCAAACTGCACCACCTCATGCTGATACCACTACTGCTGCAGGCTCTTCCTCGGAAGCTCCTACTTATCTCACTGCCATGTTTCAACAAATGGAGGTTGCCAATAATCTCTAAATGAAGAAGCGAGACGTTGGCATAACCAGCAAAGTGAATGGCACAAGGAGCATGAACAATGGCATGATGAGCATACACGAATGTACCAAAACCAACATTCGTGGCACTTGGATTTAGTCAAATGGAACCAATTATTCTACAATGAAATTACTAGCTTTATTGATGATTGTCGTGATAATCCTGGAATCATGGAAAATTTCAGAAACATCGATATCCAAAACAGATTTTTATGATATCAATTCATGACCCAAAACCCTGATATCAACCCACCTCCTCCACCTCCTTCACCCTACAACTATGATGAATCTTGTGATGGAAACAATCCTTAGCATTTGTCTTTATGTCATACATCTCATAACACTTGTCTTTATGTCTTTTGTCTGAAGTTTATATTAATGTCCTATTCAAACAATTTTTTTTCTATAGCTTATGTAAACTGAATATTATTTGCGTTAATTTCTTTCACCATAATTATTTTCTGTTTACTCAATTATTACCATGATTATGCCAAGACTTATTCTGTGTGAATGACATTGGATATTTTTGTTACAATGATTGCTGAGATTGCATCTCAATTCATGTGTGCTGAAATTGCTGAAAATCTATCTTATTCTCTTTTTGATGTTGTCAAAGGGGGAGAAGAAGATGGTGTTAGTGTTAGAAAAGAATTCTTAATATGCACAAACTCAGGGGGAGCAACTCATTCATCCATATTGTATCATCACACATCATCAAATATTTGCCATCATCAAAAAGGGGTAGTTTGTGAGCAATCCCTTCATATAATTGGTTTTGAATGATAGCAAATATATATGTGAAATAATCAATGAATGTTACCTACATGTGTGCATTGTAAAAATATAGTATAATATGTTTAAAATGAGTTAAGAATGTGTTTTACACATAAATCACTGTTATGAGTCGACACAAACAGCTTTGCATCGACACATAACATGTTGATGCCCCTGGAATGCAACATTTAACCTTTATGCATGGATACATAACTTCATGCATCGATACATAACATGTTGATGCCCCTGTAATGTAACCTTTAACCATTATTCATTGATACATAACTTCATGCATCGACACATGATATGTTGATGTCCCTGGAAAACATTTTTAAGCTTTTATGCATCGATATAAAACATCATGCATCGACTCATAACACGTTTTGTCTTCAAAAATCAAAAGTTTAAACCAATATGTGTCGACACATACATTTATGCATCAACTCATGTGAAATGGTTGGTTCTGTAATATGTTGTAACATATGCTTGCATCGACTCATAACACCATGTATCGATTCATCCTGTGTTACATAACTAACATGAGTCAACTCATGCTAACATGCATCGACTCATAATACGAATTTCTGTCTCTAAACATTTTTTGTTACATATATAAGTAAGTTTTTTCAGCAGAAAACAACATTACACATAATACAATTGTGAGAATCAATTTAGAGCAGCAAGAAGCCTGAAAGATACTTCATCTTCATCATCTTCTCAATCATGTTAATTCAACAAGAACAATGAAAATCAAACATCTTTTTTTCAATTGGATCAAGAGATAATGTTCAGCTGTGAATTCAAGGGATATCAGCTAGGTTGAAGATTGTGAAGGGGGATTCGAGGGAAAACCAAGGGGTTTGTCCTTTAAGAACGGGCGTGTTCTTGAGGGTTTGTTAGTCACGATCACACAAGTCAGATTCAGCCATAGCGAGGGGTTTAGAAATCAGAGGGATTCTTGCAAATAGGTCGTGGAAGTAGAGGATCGGTTGTGGATCTTGCAGGGAATCTTGATAAGGCTCATATCAAGTGTAGGTTCTTACAAGAAGAAGAAGATCTTAGGGATTTCTGTCTGTCTGTGTATTGTAACCTTGTATTCAATCATTCAGCAAAATTGTTATAAGAGTTCTCAATTTAAATTTTGGAATTGAGAGGGAGACGTACCCACGCGTGAGGATGACAGTGGGGAACTTCCTTACCAAACTTCCAGCGTCTTGTTCTTTCTTTCTCTCTATCTCTTTACATTTTCTGCACTTTTGTGATTCAATTGGCTTTCTGAGTTTTCTGTTTAATGATAAAATAGTGGTTCAAAATTTTCACCAAAACACCATTATTAATCATCAAACAAGCATACGTCAGCCATTTGACAAAATTGCTTGCAAGTTTTAATTCATTGGAAATATTGTTCTAGTGATAAGTGCATTAAAAACGTTAAGTAATCTGTGTTTAAGATTCATCTATTTCATACTAATAAAATCCAGCAAGTTTATCACATGTCCTGTTTTCTAGTAGTTGGTTCAAAATAGACGGAAGTTGATTCAGGACCTTACTTTTTCGCTGTTTTAACAAACTTTGATAAAAAAATTTAAATCCTTGAAAAATAAGGAGGTGATCTATTCACACCCCTCTCGATCACTTGCCACACCGTCTAACATGTTCTCTTGATTCTCACCAAGGAATCGAGTGAAGGACTGAAGATTGCACAAGTTCCAATGGTTTGTGAATTAGTAGTAGTTTTTTCTCGAGAATTTCACTTCTCTCCCTCCAGAGAGGGAATTGGAAGTCTCCATTGATCTAATATTGGGGATGGCTCAAATTGTTGATGCTTTGTATTGCATGCCATCGCTCGAGCTTAGAGAATTGATGAATCAGTTGGAAGAGTTATAGAGTAAACAATTTATTCGGCCGAGTGTCTCGCCTTGGGGAGCCCCTGTGCTGTTGGTGAAAAATAAGGATGGTGGTATGCGTTTACACATTGACTACCATCAATTAAATAAGGTTACCATTAAGAATAATTATCATTTACCTCAGATAAATGACATGTTGGATCAATTGAAAGGAGCATGTGTATTCTCAAAGATTGATTTTGTGATTAGGTTATCATCAACTTCGAGTCAAAATTTCTGATACACCGAAGACTACTTTCAGAAACTGACACGGTCATTATGAGTTTCTTTTGATGCCATTTAGAGTGATAAATTCACCTGAGGTCTTTATGGATTATATGAATCGGATATTCCATCCTTATTTGTACTAGTTTGTAGTGATGTTTATTGATGATATCCTTATCTATTCTTGTACTTAAAAAGAACCTGGGGAACATTTAAGGATTGTTCTATTGATACTACAAGAGAAGCAACTTTTTGCAAAGCTTAGTAAGTGTGAGTTTTGGATGACTCAAGTGAAGTTTCTTGGTCATGTTATATCGCAGGGATAAGTAGCAGTGGATCCATTTAAATTTGAAGCAGATATCAATTAGGAGAGACAAAAGAATGTTTCTGAAGTCAGGAGCTTCTTATGGTTGGCATGTTATTACAAAAAAATTATCCAAGAGTTCTCATATTTGGCTTTACCAATGATTCGACTTACAAGGATGGAAATATCTTTGAGTTGGAATTCAGAGTGTGAACAAAGTTTCATTAAATTAAAGTAAAGGTTGACTACCACACCTGTTTTGGTAATTCCATATCCTAGTAAACCTTATAAAGTGTTCTGTGGTGCCTCCAAGAAAGGACTAGACGGAGTTCTGATGCAAAATGGTCAAGTTATGGCCTATACATCTCGACAACTGAAAACTCATGAGGATAATTATCTGACTCATGGTTTTGAGTTAGCATTTGTTGTACTTACATTGAAGGTGTGGCGTCATTATTTGTACAGAGTACATTTTGAAATGTTCAGTAATCATAAAAGCTTGAAGTACCTATTGTGAGTGCATTTTCCCATTAGAGATATTTTGTATGATGTCAAAACTAGTACCTTCTTAGTGTTTGCGTATATTGGAAAATATTCTGAGTCTATATGTGCATCTAAGTATTAATAAGTTTAAAAGCATGCTTGAAAAGGTTTCACACATAAAAATATCACATTTCATGTGATAACCAGTTTCATTAGTCGACATATACGACCTATTAGTCGACACATGCTATTGATTTTTAAAGCGTAGGCTCTGTAATGCATGCGTTGACACATGATAGCTTTTAGGTCAATACATTGAAGAAAAATTACTTCTATGAGTCGACATGTAAAACCCCAAAAATTATAATTAATTACTTAATTGGTTGATTGTGATTTATTGGTGAATATATGTGAATTATTGTTGAATAATGTGTGTTAGTGGGGTAGTGTTAAAATTATGTGATAATTAAAAGTATTTTACTTTAAATAATTTAGTTGAGATTATTTAGAATTAATAATAATTAAAATAGAGGTAATATAAGTGTGGAGATATGGAAGGCTTGTTGGTAATTTTAAGAGGTTAAGTTAGGGCATAAGTTGAATGTCATAAAAGGTCTAAGGGATAATATTGACAAAAGTAGAATTATAGAGTTGTGTTTCATTATTACGATCGTGGAATTGGAGAAAAGAGAGAAAAAAAAGAGAAGAGGAAGCTAGAACTTGGAGAAGACTTCCATTGTAGGAGAGAAGAGGACTCAAGCTAAGAAATCCAAGGTAAGGGTGGAGTTCTAACTATCTAATGAGTTGTGCAATGATCGCTGGGTAACGATAATTACTCGTCAGTGTTGGAGTAAGCCCTAATATCCAATCAATATGGGCTTAATATGCTTTTGAATCATGACCTTGATATATGTTATTTGTTAATATATATACTTATTAGGCATCATATTTATTGTGTTATTTGTATATCACGTAATAAAGTCCTTATAATAATTAGTCTATTAATGATCTATTAAGTGTGACTTAATCGTGAGACCTCATTAAATATAAGGACATTATTCTTAAAGTATACATAGTCAAGCTTTATTGTCAAATAGGACAATATTAATGCATAAAGACTATTATGTGAGTAGACTGATGATTGTATATCACAGGTCATAGATATGAGATATCAAGTCTTCACATATGTATAAATATTAGGATTAATATTTATACTGGATTGACCCACCATGAGAATAATACATAGTTTGTTATATAAGTGTCATAAGATATTCTCTTAGTGATAATGGTGTATACCACCCTCCGACCTGAAACCACTATGGACCCTAGATGTGGAGTCGAGTATTTTATTACCAATCAAATGTTGTCCGTAACAGGATGAACATAAAGATGGTTGATGGTGTTTGTGCTACGGTGGGAGAACTGACTTGAGGGTTTTGAGTTTGATCGCAAATGTTGCGGTTAGCAAGAGTCGCCACCGACTTTTCTTTTATCCAAAAGGAAAGGTGAAAAAGAACAAGAAAGACCTTTGAGATTATTTCTTAAGTTCGTGGGGTAGATTATGAAAAGGGAAGGTATTAGCACCCTTTTCATCCATGGTTTTCCATGGGCTCTTAGTTACTTGCTAAATCACTTGCTTTTGTTTGAAATTATGCTTTGTGTTGTTTTTTTGAAAGTATTTTGTAAAAAGGCCATTGTTTAGGCAATCTTTGTAATGATTCTTGTTTGTAAGAATGTATACAAAGATGTTGATCCTTTGAAAATGTTTTCAATGTTTGTAAGATGTTTGAAAGTGTGTGTGTTTGTTTTGAAAATAGCAAGGATGTTTGTTTTGAAATAGAGCAAGTAATTAGGAGCAATCTACCTACTCAAAAGTCTTTTTTATTCATTTTCTTTTCCTTTGACATTGTTGTCTTACCATTTATTTTGTAAGCAACCCTATCTTTGGATGTAAACGGGAGGGGTGTGGGTCATCGTATAACCATGATTAGCAACGTTGCAAGGTATCTTAGCATTCTTTTTTAGGGACTAAGATAATTTGTAAGGCAACTTAGATAGTGTCATCGAGGGACCATGATCTTGTATTTTTGGTTGTTTTTTGCTAAGATACCTCACATGCATAACATTGCCATTTTTGTAAGTCGACAAAGTGGATTTCACCCTAGGGGTGCTAGTGTGCAAGTGTATTGTTTTCATGCTTGATTTTGTCGTGAATTAGGGTTTTCTAAGCATTGGTTTTAGTCTTTCCATTCAAACCCTAATTACTAGCACGTTATATAAAAGCGATAAATTACGAAATTTAAAATTACTACGCTATTACAACATTTGTGGGGAGGTGGTGTATAAGATGAATGGGGATGGCAAGAATTAAACCTATTTAATCCATTACAACCAAATTGAATGGGTATGAATATACAAGGAATTTCAATAAATACAAAGTATAAAAGTAAATGTACAAGGATGCAAAATGTGAAGAAAATAAATTTGTTTGGTTTTCATGAAAAGAAGATTTTTGTCTTAACCTAATTAAATAAATAAAATAGTTAATTAAGTTTGAATTTATTAAGAAAAGATTTTAAATGAAAACCTTAATTCTATTAATCAAAAGAAAATAAGTTTAAGAAAAGTATTTTTTTGGTATTTTTTATCTTGAAAATATTTATAGTATTATAAAATATTTTTAGTCTTTTTTATATTAAAATAATGTATTTTAAATGGTGTGAAAAAATAAATAAACAAAATAATATTAATTAAGTCTATAAGATTTACTTAATAAAATAAATAAAGTATAATATATAAAAAATATTTTTTTGTAGAAAAATAGAATAAAATAAGTCAAAATATAATATATCATTTTTTTTGTATTTTATGATTTTTTAGTATTTAGAAAATATATATTTAAGAAAAGATAAATGAAATAAATAAATAAATAAATAACTTGGCCCAGGGGGTGCCAAGAGGAAACAGGGAGGTTAGTGAGCAAAAAAAAACAAAAAAAAAACAAACCAGGCCCAAAGGGGCCCAGCGCCTGCCAAAAAAAAAACTAAAGTCAGAAAAATGTGAAAAAAATGAAAAGGGTACTACTGGGGCTCGAACCCAGGTCCCATAGGTTACAGGCGCGCGCTTCTACCACTAGGGTGGCTATACACCCGTTAATACAAATGAAACAATAAATATGTAAGGCAAAACATGTTCTGAAGACTTCACCTTCAACCTCCACCAGACCAACTGTAACTTGCTTATTTCTCATCAAAAATGAAAACGGTAAACATGAAACTTGTAGCAAATTTTCTCACAATTCCAGAAATGTAAAGTATTAAAACTATAGATCAAAGATAAGAAAGAATTTTAATGGTCCTAATCTGAACCCTAAAAATTTCAAAAGTTTCAGTTTCAAAATTCTCTAAGCTCAAGCAAAATTAATGGAAACTAAGGACATGGTTAGCTTCAGGGCAATGATATCTACATGTTTTATTCAGAAATAAATTATTGATGATGTCTGTATGAAGAGTTCCAAGTTGAGAAAATTTACCTCAAAACTGGAAATCGTGTTTGGAGTTTGAGCTTGTTTCAAGTGATGGTGATATTCAGGTTAGCTTCCTTGATGTCCTAGGATGCTAATGCAATGGTTAGCTTGAACAATGGATGGCTGAAATGGCCTAGAGAAGTCAAGTTCCACACTCCGTTTTTTGGTTATGGAAGTTATGGTAAATGGTGTTACAGTTTGCAAACAGGGACAAGGATGGTTTGTATTTGATATGAGGAAGCTTTTGAAACAAAAAGGCCAAGAAACACACGAGGGAAATGTGAGTTTGAGGTTCAAGGTCAGAAATTGTGCAACAATGGAGTTTTTGGGAAATTTCTGATTTGAGAGAGTTTTGGTGTATTTCAGGGTGCTCAAGCTCGTGTCCTAGCTCACAAATAGTGACTCTATTTATAAGCAACAAGTTTCGAATGCTCTAGTTAATCAGAATTCAAATTTACATGTTTAAGTTAAACATGTGATTTTTTGACAAAACAAGTTTTCATGCCTTGGGTACTTGCTAAGATAGAGTGGTTATGCTTTAAACAAGCTTGCTTATGACTTTGTGGATGGAGTGTGATCAGAGGGAACAAGTTAGAGGCTCAATGTGAACTTTATGCAAAAAGTTTGCTTTACAAGAATGATATTGTTAACTTTGTGCCATAAATGGAAAGCAACTTGGAGAATAGCTAATTTGCTTGGATCAAAGCCCTAACATATGTGTAAATATTTAATTATGGAGTGAAAAACAAGTTTTAGGCGTTCAAAGCAAGGATTATGCATCCTAGCATGGATTTGGTTCAAGTGTTCATCAAAAATGACTTGTAATTCAAGTGACAAAACCCTAACTTCATATCTTCGATTCTCCCTACCCAAGAATGATCTCAAGGAGTTATTGGACATTTTGGAAAGCTTGAAATGTTCTTTACAAACCTTCTTTGAATTTCTTTTGAATATTCCCCTTGGAACTATATGAAAAATTTCCATGAAGTTGGGTCAAAATCCTGACCAAATTAGGGCAAAATTTCACCAAGTGTTTAGTTTCATGACCCTATGTTCATAAAAATATAACTTGAGATCCAAGAACTTTTGGAAGGATTTGTTTAAAGCAAATTTGTAGACTTCATGGAGATATACAAATTTCATGTTGGAAGTTTCTCTTGAATCATCTTGCATCATGGTGAAAATTTGGCTCAAAGTTATGAAAAAATACGAAATTTCCAACACAAAAATTTCTAAGTTTAGAAATTTTGACTTTTCAAAATGAAATCTTGACTTTTTAATTCTTGATGAATACGTTTCATATTTTTATATGTTTTGATGAATTGTGATCCTTGGCACTTGAATTCGACCAAAAAGTCAAAGTTTGACTTTTCAGTATACAATTGACTTTTGATAAATTGACTGCAAAATTCATATGTCAATCCAATGGACTTGCAAAGTTTTGAACCATGTAATTAGGTAAAAATGATGCAATTGGGCTCTTGAGACCATGCCTTAAAACAATTGACCATTTACTAGGTCAAAAATCAGAAATTTCCTTTTTCCAGTCAAAACCCTAATATTGACCATTTTGCCCTTTTGATGATTTGATCAAATTTCTTGGGGTATTGTGATCCAAATTTGATCAAATGATACATATGAGTTTATAATGTTGATATGGATCAAAAGTTATGAAGTTTGACAGTAAATTGGCCATAGTTGAGTTTTTCCCCAATACATCTGATTTTTAGGTCAATTGCTCAATTGACTGAGCAAAAATGTGATTCAAGGCTTGCAACCTGGCATGATTAATCTTGGGGGTCCATTACGATCCATGAAAGTCACATGGGACATTGGAAGTTCAAAAATCCTTGTTCAAACTCAAACCCTAATTTTGGTCATCAGTTCTTGAGGAGGTGTCTTGAGCTGATTAAACCCTAGTGCAGTCTTAAGCCCAAGGAGATCTTATGAGTAAATTCTTGATAAGTGAGAGGAAAAATTTTGGGGTACAACAACTGCCCCTGTTCAATCTTCTTAAACCTGGAGAGTTAGATTGGCTAGTTTTGCCATTCGTGACTCGAAGGTGGAAGATGATTGGACACTATAGTGCCCAAAAATTTGCACTCAGTGATGTGATGGTAGAGGGAATGGGCTTAAAGATGCCATTTGGAGAAATGTTAGATAGTTGTTGGAGATGGGCTTGTAGATTCCATCCAGAAGTGGTTGTTGAATTGTAATTTTTGAGCTGAAAGAATGAGTATCAGAATGGTGTCCGTGTCTGGGGCGTATCCGTATTGTATCTAAGAGTTGAATCTAAATGAATGTCAGGATGGCATCCATGTCTGGAGCATATCTGAAAGTTGGATTTGAATGAGTATCAGAATGGCATCCGTGTCTGGAGCGTATATGAACTGTATCTGAGAAGTTGAATCTGAATGAGTATCAGAATGACATCCGTGTCTGGAGCGTATCTGAACTGTATCTGAGAAGTTATATCTGAATGAGTATCAGAATAGCATCCATGTCTTGAGCGCATTTGAACTGTATATGAGAGTTAAATGAGCTTCAGGATGGCATTCGTGTCTGGAGCGTATCTGAACTATATCAAACTTTGAACAATGTCAATGGTAGCTGTTATCGTTATCCTGAAAAGGGTAAAATGTTAGCAAAAAGGCAAAGTCATGTTGTATGAAATGCATGGTATAATGCATTTGTGTTATCAATGTTTATGATATATGGATGCAATGTATGCGTATGCAAGCTAATCTACCACATTGTTGTTGGATTGGGGAAAATAAATCCCTGAATGTTGTTGAGGATATGTAAGTCTTCATGTCTTGAAGTTGAAGTGTTAATGAATTTCCCTTTAGAGAAATAAACTTTGTTGTAAGGGAAATGTCGTGTATGATCGGGACTTTATGAGTCTATCGAGATATTAACTGCAAGTATACAGCTCAGTCGTTCTAGTTTTAAATGATTATCGAACCCATAGAGACTGAGGATCAATCGCATACGATCTAATGCTACAGTTTGTTTAAATAAGCGATGAATATTCGATTTTAGGGGGGAAACAGTTTAATTAAAAATAATAGTAATAGTTATACCGGTATGTGATAGTCGGACTTCGGAAATTCGGTGAATCGCTTGGCCTATAAAGTATTTCGGTAAAAACTAATTGTTTAAAAACCTGAGACATACACTCTCGTGTTCATGAAATAAGTTATGCTACTAAACCTAGTGGATGCACTTTAAATTTAATAACAATTTTTGAAAACAATTTGAGTTTAATTAATTTATTAAAACACTCTCGTGTATTTAAAAATTAATGTTTCGTTACCACTATCTGGGTTGAACCCCAGCTCTCGCATGCAGGTTCTTGCCTTAATTAATTTCCCACTCTCGTGGCAAAATCGTGTTAATTAACCTCTCACTCTCGTGACAAGGGTAGTTAAATTAATCATGGAAATTGGAAACCAGAAATTGTTCTATAAATAAATATTTTTGGCCAAGGTATCACTGAATTCTTTCGGTTCTTAAGAGTCACATACTGGTACGAATAATTTAGCCGGACATAATAGATGTAACAACAATGTAATTCAAAATATAATTTATAAAAATAATTGGCATAATAAAAAAATGAATAAATATTAATTGCAATAAAAACCTGGAATTAACGTTGTTATGGTAATCTTGAAATGTTACAATATTCCTTGCAGCTTGATTGAAGTAAATAAATTGTGTTAATTCTTGAATGAAGAATTAACACCTAAAACTAAAGCTTGAAATAATACTGGAAGTAGGAATTACAGTATGTGGAAAAATGCTCTAAAACAAGGAAATAAAAATAATGGCAAAAGTAATAATTTTGTTATGGGAAAATTCCTTCGACCCCTTCAGCTTTGCACTATCACACATATATATAGGAGAGAAAATAGCAGTTGAAAATATCTTGAGAGGAGTCTTGAGTGGAGGAAAAATAGGGAGCATGGTTACTGAGTGGAGGGAAAATAGGAGAACAAGTCTGCCCTCACGTTGCCCACGTCTCCACCAATTCACAATGTTCATCTTCACGCGCGTGACGGTCGTCACAGGTGGGTGACGGTCGTAACGCGCTAAAATAGCGCATTACGCTCGTCAGTGATGTGTGACGAGCGTTGTTTCAAGTTGGGGGTCGTTACGCCCGTCACGAGGGTGTGACGACCGTCACTGCTCCAAAATCTTCAAACTTTGCAGTTTTAGTTCTTTTTCTCTTTTTTTATTGTCTAGCCTTCTTCATGTAGTCCTTTTCCATTGGTTTGAGTTGACAATTGTTATACCTGCAAAAAGGACAAATAAACTCGGAATAATCGGGAGTTAGACGACTTAATGTATTATAAAATCGGTAAAAAGCATAGTAATTATATGATACGATTTCTCGTTATCAAATTCCCCCATACTTAAACCTTTGCTTGTCCTCAAGCAAATAGTCATTCGAAAGGTCGGACAAGTTTTGTCAAGCGCATATGCATGACATACCTTGGATTTTTAAAGCAATTTCGGGAAATCCTCGTCGGTTCGGCCAATACTTGACTGAAACACTAAAGATACGCTAATGACACAAGCAATAAGCTTAGTCGTAGGCTTCCATTTCAAACGAGCTATCCAACAGTTCCGTTATAATTATGCCCAGAGTTCCTCGTATCTATTTCACCCGGTTTCATTCTGGCGCAATCACATTAAGCCCTTTGTCTTAGCACGCACGTAGTGGAGTAACCGGTTAGTGACTTTGATCCTTTTAGCACTGGGTCTGGTACACGAATGTGGCAACCCTACATATGTTATCCAAGTTGGAGGTTGTGGAGGATCGAGCCATAGCATGCCCTACCGAGTTCAGAACCACATACCTCTGAACCAACCTACACTGGATTCCTTCGTTATTTTCTCAACTCTTATATGTGACCGTATATTTTGGTGCACAAAATTTCTTTTCTTTTAGCAGCGAGATAGGAAGGATATTTTAATGATCAGGCATCAAACACTTATATTCATCGATTCTCCATGTGGTTTGTGTCAAGACGGTGCTGACTGCTAGTATAAACTACTAGGGGTTACTTTGGAACTAAAACTCAAGATATCGGTATAATGGGTATTGAAACGGATCGCCTAAGTAGGAAGTCTGAGGTGTCATAACCGTATCGATCTTGTTGAATCATTCTCGGCTTCCTCAACTAGGATTTCGTTAAGATAGGTATGTCGGGCTAATGCGAAGATAAAGCAAAACTTTTCGGTATGGATAAATAAAGCGGGAAAGAATTTAAACTGAGAAATAACGTAAAAAAGAAATACTTGTTTATGGTAGATGGAAAGGTACCTCTCCCACACTAAATCTGACATTGTCCTCAATGTTGTGGCATAAAGGCGGGGAAATACAAGTACAAGAAATAAACAGAAAGAAAAAGAGACAGAAAAAGTAAACTACTTAGAAAATAAGAAAAACTACTGATGGCCACGTCCTCTACTCCTGGTGCATGATCGTCTAGTAGGAGTGGCTTAGGTGTTAGTGTCATGGAATGTCGTGGACGGGGGCAACACTGTCCAGCTCTTCTTGCATTTCTTCTGCGGAGGCATTAGGCTGGTCTTTATGAGTAGGAACACGCCCCTCGGGAGCTGCAGGATCGAACAACCAGTTGGCTCAGTTTCGTGGATCGATTCGGTCCCTGCAAGGCAAAGTGATGTTATGATAAACAGTGTTTCTGATCACATGGTGGAATCTGCCATCCTCCCGCTCGTAAATGAGATGTGCGGCCTTGCAGTGATCCAAAGTCAGCAAAGTCGGTGCCATAAAAGGCATATCCGCGAGAGCAGCACCATAGTTCAGAGCTATGGCAAGTGAAGTGACCAACCCTCCGAAATAAAAGGGTTTTCCACCTCTAACACAAATAGAGTGGATATGAGCCAGTAAGAAAGGGGCGGCGTTGATCTTTTGATCGGTGAATGCGCAATGCATGAAGATGAGCTCCTTGGAGTTGAGCTTGTGATTGTTGTCTCGGGCGAAGATGGTGTTGCAGAGGATGCGGTGAAAGTATCGGATAGCCGGATTATGAATATGTGTGGCGTTGAGGTGGTCGTAAGATCCGACACGAATGTTCGTCATACTGTGCCATAAGTTAGAAGCATCCTCGCCAAAATTATTCGGCACCCGGAGGTGGACACCTTCGTCAGAACAGAAACCTAACAGCCGTGCGATGTCAGTTTGGGGAAGCTGATGCTCAGTGCCAAACATGCAAAATTTGGCCACGCCTGAGAGTTGGTTCGTGGCACCAGGGGGAGTAATGTATGCAAAGGAACTCAGAAACTCAAAGGTGAGAGTTTCGTAAATGGGTTGCGGTTCGCGGCACAGGTTCCATAAGTTCACGTTCTGCAAAAGTTGTCGGACGCTATCTAGCAGTCCCAAATTCCTCAAACAATAAAGGTCAACATACCGTGTAGGTTAGAGACCGCGGCGTTGGAACTTCTGGAATTTGAGTCATTGGGTTTCACCTTGCTCGCCGGCTCTGAAAGTGAGATTGGGGATTTGCTGGTTGTTGGCCATAGTGCATGCAAAAGATTTAATCTTGAAAATGGTTTGGAATGTGGATTGAGTAGTGGGTAGATGGAGTTTAAGTGTTGGAGTGTTGGAATTTGAGAGAAAATTTGAATGGGTACTGTTACGGGTTTGGGGAAAAGGGAAGAATTAATGGAAAGTGGAACGACTTCTGTAATAGCATAATCTGCTATTGGGTGTGCGTGACGACCGTCACAATGGGCTGACGAGCGTAACACGGTGAAACGCGTGTTACGCTCGTCATGTGGATGTTACGATCGTTACGGGTGCCAAGAGTCATAATTATGAAATGAACGAAATTGTATAATTCCAAAACATTATAACACATTAATTCAATACATGCAGAGTATTTCCAACAAACATCGTATAACAAAATTTTTGCAAAATGATAATATGAACATTGAATAGAATATTTGATGTAACACACAGTAAATTTAATGAAAATGAAAATAAAATGAAAATGAAATAAAATGAAAATAAACTGAAATTGAAATGAAAATAAACTGAAATAAATATATGTTTCTAACAGAACTTTAAAAACTGTAAAGAGTAAACTTGTTTAAAATGAAATCATAAACTGCCTAGAAACATAAAACACAAGGTAAAAATAAGTGCTGATTCTGCTACTTCATCCCAGTCGCGTCTTCAAATCTTCGAAAGCTGCATGTATGTGATAAAAATGTTCCACTGTAATATCAGTTAAGCATATCACGTCCATACGCATACCCTTCAACTCGTTCTTGATTCCATTGATGTCCGTCTGGTAAACGTCCAGTGTAGAAAAGATCTTATTCAAATTTTTAGCATATTCTCCTTTTGTTGTTGCAGGGGCATTAACATCCTCTACGATGTTGTTACCATCATGGTAACCAGGAGGGGTCTCGGGGTCATTCTCATCAGACATTGTGGTATCATAAACTTGGTAGGATTGGGGTGTCTCAGGTGTCGAAGGGTGGTCGGGAGGGTTAAGCTCATACAAACAATTGTCGCGATTGTGGGCACTTGTTTTGGCATGATTAGGAAGTGTAAATACCGTGACTACTTCATCCCTTATCAAGTAATCTAAGGGTGCAAGACCTAGGTTATCTATTATTCGTAGGTGGAAACAAAAATCAATGTTCATAGGGCGGATTGAACCAAATTTTGTACACCTATGTAGCTTGTATCTAAGTCTGAGGGCGTTAGCAATCCTGGTAACAAGGCCTCCTATGATGATTTCCTCTCTAGGGTTCTCAGCAATGCGGGAAAAGGTTTGTGTTAAGAATGGCACTGCATTTACAGGTCGGCCCTGGGTCATACACTGCAGCTAATTCTTTATGGGTGTAAGCAAATTCAATACCAAATAACCTGAAGGCTATAAATCCCTTTCTAGTTCTGAAACCGCGCTCAGGTATGTGAACTAAGGAGCTCAGAAATTCAAGGGTGAACTCGCAGTATGTAACAAACCTAGATTTAATGTGGGCTTTTTCCCACCCCAGCTGGCTAAACAGATAATGGACACTATCCTTAATGCCTAAAGTGTTCATTGTTGGTTCATCATAATATAAGGTCATACCAATATTTCTGTGTGATAATTCCTCAAACCTCCTCATTTGGTTTCTGCCTCTAAAAGTGGTTTCGATAGTAAATAACAAAGGGGGAAAGCAAATCAGGGGAGAAGGTAGGATAGGAAAAGACTTTTTTTCAGAAAACCTGTAAAGTTGTTTGAAAATCAGCAGTAGTTGTATAAAATTTTTTTGAAGTAATGAAAATAAAGCTTTAAAAGAAATAAATGTAGAAACGGAAAAGAAAAACAAAAATAAAAACAAACGTAAATAATAGCAAAAACAAATAGGTGGGTTGCCTCCCACGCAACGCTTTGTTTAACGTCGATAGCTCGACGGCTCAGGAGTGCAAGCACTCATGGTGGTTCTCTCGAGAATGACTCCTCGGTTGAACTTTTAGTAATCGTCATTTTCCATGGCCACTTATCAAGCCATCTCACATATCCCTCACCTTTTCTTTTCTTTCTTCTGTGGGGTGGTTCATTCTTTTGAACTTGTGGTGGTGGTTCTGGATCTATCCTAAGTATCCTATTTTCAAGTTTGGGCTTAGTGATTTCATCCACCACCTCAAAGGTTAACCTTACCTTCTTAACAGTAATTATATCCCTAGTTTCACGGTCCTCTAGTTTTCTCTTTTTATGTAAGACTTCCAACAAGGGTGCATTAATGTGGATATTTTCCAATACCTCCACATATGTTTTAGATTGGGAGTCTATCTGAGCTTCCATAAAACTTTTCGAGAAAGGAAACAGTGGGGTATAGGGATGAGGCATAACAATAGGTGCTCCCTTATCTACCTCTTCTACAACCTCCCTTTTAGATGGTGTTGGAGGGTTTTTCTCAATCTTTACTCTTTTCTCATATGAACTTTCCTCAATCACATCATCACTCTCCTCAACCTCATTATCACTCTCCTTAGGATTTTCAACTTGTTTTTCACTACTGGTTGTTACAACATCCAATTTCTCCTCAGGGAAGGGTCCTAGAGGGTTTTGTTCAATCTGGGAGATTTGAGTCTCTAAGGCTATGTTGTGAGTCGCGAGCGACTCAACCACAGTGGTTAGTTGCCTAAGGTTTTCACTATCTTGAAGACTTTGTTTTCTAAACTCTTCGTTCTGGACAGTTTATGTCTCTACAAAGTGCTCTATCAGAGATTCTAACCTAGAGTGAATTAGAATCGCATTGGAATTTTCCATTAATATTTCGAGGTCGGATTTATAGGGTTCTTGTGTCTCCTCGAAATATTGGGTGTAGTGATTGTAGGGGAAATTTGGTTGATGATAAGTTTGGTTAGAATTATAATATTCTTGTGATTCCTCAAAACATTGGGATTGGTGGTTGGAAAGGTAATTCGGGTGAGAATGAGTCTGTGACGCGTTGAAATTCTCCAATAGTATTTTGAGGTCGGATTTATGGGATTCTCGTGATTCCTCGAAATACTCGGAGTGGGAGTTGTAGAAAAGTTTTGGGTGAACATAGTAATTGGGACAAGATTTGTAGATGCAAAGGCTCGCTTCAGGAGTGAGTATTTGGCATACAAATCGAAAGAGGGTTTATGTTGCCTAGTCTAAACGTGCAACAGAAGAATCGTACTTAATTGATTAATCAGTCCCCGGAAACGGTGCCAAAAACTTGATCGGGACTTTATGAGTCTGTCGGGATACTAACTGCAAGTATACAGTTCAGTCGTTCTAGTTTTAAATGATTATCAAACCCACAGAGACTGAGGATCAATCGCATACGATCTAATGCTACAGTTTGTTTAACTAAGCGATGAATATTCGATTTTAGGGGGGAAATAGTTTAATTAAAAATAATAGTAATAGTTATATCGGTATATGATAGTCGGACTTCGGGAATTCGGTGAATCGCTTGGCCTATAAAGTATTTCGGTAAAAACTAATTGTTTAAAAACCTGAGACATACACTCTTGTGTTCATGAAATAAGTTATGCTACTAAACCTAGTGGATGCACTTTAAATTTAATAACAATTTTTGAAAACAATTTGAGTTTAATTAATTTATTAAAACACTCTCGTGTATTTAAAAATTAATGTTTCGTTACCACTATCTGGGTTGAACCCCAGCTCTCGCATGCAGGTTCTTGCCTTAATTAATTTCCCACTCTCGTGGAAAAATCGTGTTAATTAACCGTTCACTCTCGTGACAAGGGTAGTTAAATTAATCATGGAAATTGGAAACCAGAAATTGTTCTATAAATAAATATTTTTGGCCAAGGTATCACTGAATTCTTTAGGTTCTTAAGAGTCACATACCGGTACGAATAATTTAGCCGGACATAATAGATTTAACAACAATGTAATTCAAAATATAATTTATAAAAATAATTGGCATAATACAAAAATGAATAAATATTAATTGCAATAAAAACCTGGAATTAACGTTGTTATGGTAATCTTGAAATGTTACAATATTCCTTGCAGCTTGATTGAAGTAAATAAATTGTGTTAATTCTTGAATGAAGAATTAACACCTAAAACTAAAGCTTGAAATAATACTGGAAGTAGGAATTACAGTATGTGGAAAAATGCTCTAAAATAAGGAAATAAAAATAATGGCAAAAGTAATAATTTTGTTCTGGGAAAATTCCTTCGACCCCTTCAGCTTTGCACTATCACACATATATAGGAGAGAAAATAGTAGTTGAAAATATCTTGAGAGGAGTCTTGAGTGGAGGGAAAATAGGGAGCATGGTTACTGAGTGGAGGGAAAATAGGAGAACAAGTCTGCCCTCACGTTGCCCACGTCTCCACCAATTGACAACGTTCATCTTCACGTGCGTGACAGTCGTCACAGGTGGGTGACGGTTGTAACGCGCTAAAATAGCGCATTACACTCGTCAGTGATGTGTGACGAGCGTTGTTTCAAGTTGGGGGTCGTTACGCCCGTCACGAGGGTGTGACGACCGTCACTGCTCCAGAATCTTCAAACTTTGCAGTTTTAGTTCTTTTTCTCTTTGTTTTTTGTCTAGCCTCCTTCATGTAGTCCTTTTCCATTGGTTTGAGTTGACAATTGTTATAACTGCAAAAAGGACAAATAAACTCGGAATAATCGGGAGTTAGATGACTTAATGTATTATAAAATCGGTAAAAAGCGTAGTAATTATATGATACGATTTCTCGTTATCAGTGTACTGCTCGTAAAATCTTATTGGGGAATCCTGAGAAATTTGACGACTCCTACCGGGGATTGATAACTGGAAGCTCTGTTCCGCTGGGGATTAAACTGCACATTACAGGGGATTATGGAAATAGCATAGAGAGATTTCCCTACCTCTTAAATCCATCAATGATCGTCTTTCTATTTTGTTTATTTATAAATAGTAATCATGTTCAAATGCATATGTTCAAAAATGAATCATTGGACGTTTTTGTAAACAAAACACAAGAGTAAAGAAAAAACATATAGTTTTGCACTTTCAAAGGGATATATTTGTATTGACTTTGAGTAAGTATTTTTGTACAATGAGACGAACATTCTAGTAAGAGATAGTCGTCGTAAAAAATAAAAATTTTGATACAAAGAAAAGATAGCTATGTGTAATAATCCCATGGGGTTCCCATTCTGCTATAGCCTTCGTATCTCTGAGCATCTTGTTTATTTGTTTCCTCGTCCGAAGATGATTGAATTGATCAGAGACTCTGAGTTTGTCAGTTGAAGCCAAAGGTTGTCCGTAAAATGATCCAACGGGACATAGTCATACGCTTTAATTCCCTAACTTTTGCCTGGACCTCCCTTTCGGGTTTTCAGTCCACCGGGAAACCCTTTTTTGCCCAAGTCGCCCTTTCGGGTTTTCAACTTGCCGGGTGTACTGATTTTTTGTTTTATCCCTAATTTTTGCCCGAACCTTTTTGGTCCACCGGAATGCCCTTGTTTTGCCTAGGTATGTCAACCTAGCGGGTCTCTTATGTGTAGTATCTTTTGACTATGTCTGCATTCGCAGGGTGCGGTAGGTCGTCACCGTCCATGGTAGTCAAGATCATTGCCCCACCAGAGAATATGTTTCTGATTACAAATGGTCCTTCGTATGTAGGAGTCTATTTTCCCCTGGGATCACCTTGTGGCAGTATGATGCGCTTGATCACCAGATCTCCAACTTTATATACTTGTCGGTCTGACGTTTTTATTGAAAGCCTTGATCATCCGTTTTTGATACATTTGACCATGACAGACAGCAGTAAGCCTTTTCTCATTAATCAAGTTTAGTTGATCAAGTCGAGTCTGGATCCAATCATCTTCATTCAGCCCTACATCCTTCAGGATTCTCAGAGAGGGGATCTGGACCTCAATAGGCAAGACAACTTCCATGCCGTATACCAGAGAATAAGGTGTTTCTCTGGTTGATGTGCGAGTTGTGGTACGATATCCGTGGAGAGCGAATGGTAACATCTCATGCCAGTCTTTGTATGTGACTTTCATTTTCTATATGATCTTTTTAATGTTCTTATTCGCGGCTTCGACAACACCATTCATCTTTGGCCGGTAAGGGGAAGAATTGTGACGCTGAATCTTGAATTGCTCGCACTAGGCAGTGATTATAGTATTGTTTAGGTTTTTACCATTGTATGTAATGATCCTCTCCGGGATTCCGTAAGATGATATTCTTCTTGATGAACTGGGCGACAACATTCTTGGTCACAGAAGCGAAAGAAGCTGCCTCCACCCACTTGGTGAAATAGTTAATGGCCACTAAGATGAAGCGGTGTCCATTGGAAGTTGTTGGCTTGATTTCCACAATAATATCAATTCCCCACATAACAAAGGGCCAAGGAGCCTTCAAGACATTCAGAGGAACCGGAGGTACGTGCACCTTGTCAACATAAGTGTGACACTTATGGTAGGTTCAAGAGTGTTGATAGCAATCTGCTTCCATGGTAGAACAGTAATAGCCTGCCCGTAGGATTTTCTTGCCATCGTATGCCCACTGAAATGGGTGCCAAAAGTGCCTTCATGTGACTCATCCATGATCCTTTCAGCTTCAAACTTATCTACGCACCGAAGTAACACCGAGTCATGGTTGTGTTTGTAAAGAATGTCATTACTGAGGAAGAATTTAGCGGAGAATCTCCTTAAGAACTTCTTATCATTGACTGAAGCTCGTTCTGGATATTCTTGAGTCTCGAGATACCTCTTGACTTCGTGAAACCAAGGCTGGTCCACTACTTCTTCAGTATTAATCTCGTGACAGTGCTGGTTCATCCATTCGTTCAATGGTGATCTTGGGAGCCTCGTTATCCCATTTAAGTTTAAACATATATGACATTGTGGTTAGCGCGTCTGCTGGCTGATTTTCTTCTCGCAAGAAATGGTCGAAGGTAATCTTCTCAAAATGTGGGAGCAATGTCAAAACATGTTCTTTGTAAGGGATAAGGTTAGGTTGTTTTGTGTCCCATTCCCCTTTGATCTAGCTGATAACCAAAGTTGAATCTCCGAATACATTCAATGATTTGATCCCCAAGTATATGGCAGCTTTGAGACCAAAGATGCACGCTTCGTATTCTGCCAGATTATTTGTACAATTGAAGCAGAGTCTTGCCGTAAAGGGAGTATGACACCCTTCAAGAGATATGAGTACAACACCAATACCATTTCCAAGTGCGTTAGATGCCCCATCAAAAACAAGGTCCATCGGGATCCTTGTTCAGGTCCGTCATATGGCCTAAATTCTTCATAGTTGTTTACCATCATGATGTCTTCATCTGGGAATTCAAACTTCATGGAATGGTAGTCTTCTACTGCTTGGTGAGCAAGGTGATCAACTAGTACACTTCCCTTTATTGCTTTATAGGTAGTATATTGTATATCATATTCTGTCAGGATCATCTGCCATCTCGTTATTCTCCCAGAGAGAGCAGGTTTCTCGAAGATGTATTTTATCGGATCCATTTTAGATATCAATAAGGTAGTATGGGTCAGCATATACTGTCTTAGCCGGCGAGCAGCCTATTCCAGAGTGCAACAAGTTTTCTTGAGCAGTGAATATCTTGTTTCAAAGTCAGCAAACTTTTTTCTCAGGTAATAAATAGCGTGCTCTTTTCGGCCAGACTCGTCATGCTGCCCCGACACACACCCCATTGATTTTTCCAACATGGTAAGATACATAATCAACGATCTTCCCTTGACTGGTGGCATCAAAACAGGAGGCTCTTGCAGGTACTCTTTGATCTTGTCGAAAGAAGTTTGGAATTCATCATTCCATTTGACTACTTGATCTTTCTTCAATAGTTTGAAGATTGGTTCACAAGTAGCTGTCAGGTGAGAAATGAATCTGGCAATGTAGTTCAAGCGTCCCAAGAATCCTCTGACTTCCTTCTCAGTACGAGGAGCAGGCATCTCTTGTTTTGCTTTTACCTTGGCAGAATCTACTTCAATACCCTTATTACTGACGACGAAGCCTAGGAGCTTACCAGACCTTACTCCAAACGTGCATTTTTTTGGGTTCAACCTCAGCTTGTATTTCTTTTGCCTCTCAAATAGCTTTTGTAAATGATCAAGATGCTCTTCTTATGTTTGAGATCTAGCTATCATGTCGTCCACATAGACCTCTATTTCATGATGTATCATGTCGTGAAATAGAGCTACCATGGCACGCTGATAGGTTTCCCCAGCATTCTTCAGTCCGAATAGCATAACCTTATAGCAGAATGTGCCCCACTATGTGACAAAAGTTGTCTTCTCCATGTCTTCAGACGCCATTTTGATTTGGTTGTAACCTGAGAAACCTTCCATGAAGGAAAACACTTTGTGATGTGCAGTTTTGTCACCTAGGATGTCAATGTGAGGAAGTGGGAAATCATCCTTAGGGCTTGCCCTATTCAAATCTCTGTAGTCTACAAACATTCGTACCTTGCCGTCTTTTTTGGGCACGGGAACAACATTGGAAACCCATTGCGGAGAGGAGGTGACGACCAAGAATCCAGCATTAAATTGGTTCATGACTTCTGCTTTAATCTTTTCTTACATGTTAGGTCGAATACGACGAACCTTATGTTTTACTGGTGGACAGTCTTCTCTTGTAGGTAGACGATGTACCACAATATCTGTATCAAGTCCTGTCATATCTTCATACAACCAGGAAAAGACCTCAACATACTCGTGTAATAACTAAATCAACCGCTCCTTGACACTGGGTTCCAGGTTGGCATCCACTTTGACCTCTCTTTTGTATTCTTCGGTACCTAAGTTGATTGTATCCACGGGTTCCTCGTGGGTCTGAATGGTTCTCTCTTCTTATTGTAGCAATCTGGCAAGTTCCCCTGGTACTTCACAATCTTCCTCACCTTCGTCTTCGACTTGGTAGATTGGATTTTCAAGGTTATAGAAGGACATAGCTGAACCGTTATCCATGGGATCCCGAATGGATGTAGACCTGCATTGTGAGTGTGAGTGTGTGTAAGGGTATAGCTATCTTTGAAAGAAATGAAAAATGTAAAAGAGAAAAACAATGAGCACAAAGTTTGTATGCAAAGCGTCTATGATTCATTGATGCCATATGGAAATGAGATAATAACCCTTACAAATGGAACATTGTGCCTTGGGTAAGACACAAGGTTTTAAGAGTTTGAATTGTTTTAATATTACAGCTCCAAAAAAATGTAAAGACAAATTATTGTGAGATAAAAGTGATCGGGACGAAATCTCTAGCCTCCTAGTTGCTGAGCCCTCCACTAACAGTTGGGAAGATCCAATCCTCCAGGTTGTAGCCATCTTCATTATCCTCTACCGCGTTGACTTCACGGTTGCTGATCTTCAGGGGTGGTCCTCCAACACGAGCGCGACGTACAGCCTTCTGAGCACTTGAAGTGAAACCTAGGCCAAACTTGTCAGATTTGTATGGGATATCTGGGAGTTGTCCCCAGATAGTGCACTCACCTTCTTCTATCACTGCCTTTGCATCCTTCAAAGATGACATCCTAAGTGAAGGCCTCGTGATCTTGGGAACAACCCTGGTTACTGCCACATCTTGCGGGACTTCTTCAAAATGTTGGAATGGAGTTTCAATAAATTCACCATCTAATTCCACATATCTGAAGGAGTTGAGATGGCTGATCATATACTCTTCTTCTCCATGAACGGTGATAATCTTCCCTTGAGTTGGATACTTCAGCATTTGGTGCAACGTAGAAGTAACAACGCCAACATTGTCAATCCATGGTCGGCCTAGCAAGCAGGAGTATGAAGGGCGAATATCTATTACATAAAAAGTTGAATCAAATGTTTGGGTTCTAACCTTTATGGGGATATCCACTTCCCCATGTACCATCCTTTTCAAGCCGTCAAAATCCCTCACTACTATGTTGCTTGGCTTCAATGTCAATCCCTCGCAGTCAAGCCTATCAAGAGCCTTTTTAGGTAATACATTCAGAGATGAGCCAGTGTCCACCAAAACATCAGCCAAGGTTATGCCCCTACATTCAACTGAGACATGCAATGCCTCATTATGTTTCCTTCCTCTTGGCGTTAAATCAACATCTGAAAAACCTAGCCATTATCTGCAGTCAAGCTGGCTACGCAGTCTTGGAACTGATCGACAAATGTTTCTTGGGGTACATGAGCAGTTTTCAGGAATTTTACAAAGGCTTTTGCATGTGCCTCGGAACATAGTAGTAAAGCCAGCATGGAAATTTTGGATGGAGTTTTCCCGAGTTGTTCAACTACATCGTAGTAGCTTATTTTTATGATCTTTAGAATTTCCTCCATCTCTTTCTGGGAGGTCTCAGGGATAGCCAATGATTGTGCCTTCGTCTGGACAGGATCAATCAGAATACTTTTACCTCGAGAGTCGGTGAACTCGGCAGCAGGAATGTCAGTAGGAGTGATAGCAGGGATTGTAACAGCTTTGTCAGTTGGAGCATTGGTGGAGATGATTGTGGGATTGGGAATAGCCTTCGGAGGAGCAATAACAACAAGAATGATTACGGGTCTAGAAACTGCTTTTAGGGGGGCAATTTCTGGAGAGAATATCCTTCCGCTTTGGGTAATCTTGCTAATCCCGGCAATGTTACTGATATCAGATTTATCTTTCTCGGAACTTGAATCTTCGGCAGCTGGCCAATCTTGCTTGATACCGTGGTAGTAGACATCCCCTCCATAATTCCATGGTACGGTTTTGTCTGACAAATATGGGACTAGTCCAGGCATTGTAATTATTAAAGGAGCTACTTTTGGAACTGATGTAATTCTAACGGGACTTTTGGTGGAGACCCTGGAAGAATTGTCGGAAATGGTCACAATGGAAACATCATTATAAGAAACAGGTGGTACAAAAGTCTTTTCGAACAAAATCTCTTTGTTATCTATTAGGCACTGAACGCCTACTTTCAACAAAGGACAGCTGGTTGGTGAGGACAAACAGAAATGACAGCTTTTATCACAGCCCGGGAAAACATCGGCATTTAATAAGTTCTTTTTGATAGTCAGGAGTGGGGTCATAAGTTCATCAACTGAAGTAACAAACATATCTTCCTCAATAGCATGAGAATTATGGCCATGTTTGGGCATAGGGGCAGAAATGACATTGGGCTTTTCTGGCGCATCGAATTCAATCTCTTTGGCTTCAAGGAGGTCTTTTACTTTGTTCTTTAAAGCCCAACAGTTGTTAGTGTCATGGCCAGGACTCTCAAAATGGTATGCGCAATGGGAATTGGGATGATAGTGAGGAGATGTTTGTTTAGGGTTCTTTGGAGGTTCTTTCAAAGTCACTAGGTTGGATCTTAGCAAGTGTGCCAATACTTGAGATAAGGTCATGTTAAATCTGGTGAATTTTTTGACTGGTCTTTCCATCCTTGGTTGGTTGTTTCTTTGTTGATCAGGCGTAGGTTTAGGAATCATAACAACCCCCACCATTGGAAGGCGTTCGGCCCTATCTTGATTTCTCTGAGGATAAACAGCAACCACTTCCTTCTTTCCGATGAATGGTTTTCTTACAGCAGCAGAGGATGCATCTTTTTGAATCTTTCCACTTTTTATTCTGGCTTCTACCCTTTCACTGGTAAATATTAGTTCATTAATACCTGTCGATGAACTCCCAATTAGGTGATTGAAGAAAGGACCAGAGAAGGTACCCAAAAACATGTCTACTAATTCTCTTTCAGATAGAGGAGGTTGAACTCTTCCTGCCAAATCTCTCCATTTTTGCGCATAGTCCTTGAAGCCTTCATTTGAAACCATGGCCATACTCTGGAGTTGAGTACGGGTAGGCGCAAGATCAACATTGTATTGGTATTGTTTGTAAAAGACTGCAGCAAGATCTTCCCAGTTATGAACATTGGATCTTTCTAACTGATAAAACCAATCAAGTTGAGTTCCAAACAGGCTGTCTTAGAAGAAGTGTACCCATAAATCTTTGTTAGCGGTATGGGGCTGGATCTTCCTTACATAGTACCAGAGATGCATTTTGGGGCATGAGATTCTGTCATATTTGGCGAACACAGGTACTTTGAATTTTGGAGGAATGACAATTCCTGATACCAGTCCCAACTCCTCAAAGTCCAATCCAGGCACTTTTTGGATTTCCATTGCACTTAACCATTCTTCTAGATTCTCATACTTGTCATCGGCTAGAGGGTATTGTTCTTCAGAATAGTCTTCTTCTTCCTCTTCCTCTTCTGAATCAGACTGAACAATTGTTTCCTTACCCTTCTCATCTTGGTTGTCTCTCTCACCAGATGTAGTTGCAAAGTATAAGGCCCTTCTTGGCTGCCCTTGGAATCTTCTTCCCAAGTTTAGAATTCTGGTTATCTTCTTCATCTTCTTTTTCTTCTCCTCAACCAGCAAGGTCTTCAACTCTTCTTGTCCTTTGGCTAGAGTTAAGAACAATTGTTGAAACTATGTATTCTGAGCTTGGAGGTTCTTCACTGTTTGCTCGAGATCCATCTTACTGAAATAAACAGTAGAGAGATAAGGAGACTTGTTGCAAGAAACCTGTTTATGTTATGATGAATGATAAATGCGTATGCAATGATTTCAAGGATTTTAAAATTCAAATTTGTTTTAGACAAAAAGAAAACACACGTTATATTAATAAATTAAAGCTTTGAGTACATCAATGCCTTCTTGGGCAAAACAAATACAAGAAACTCTAAGATAGAAAGGTAGTACGCATCCTCTTTGGTGCAATGTAGGCATTCAGAGTCTGCTCCTCATGAATTAGCCTAGTGAGTTCCAAAACCTTCTTCTTGCTAGCGTAGAATTGGGCTTCAAAAGTATCTCGCTCCCCCTTGATTTTTATCCAATCTCTTTGTAAGTCTTCAAGAGAGGTGGGCATGTCAGGATGTAGGATAGTGTATGGAACATCTCCTTCCATGACAGGCTCAATGATTACCGGGAGAATGGAAGGATAAGGCATCATAAGACTTTGAGCACGAGTTCGTACCCATTTGAGGTAAGGCTCAAGAGGGATGGAATTTTTATGCCCCAAAGTCTTTCTATCTACCTTGTTTAACATCCTCCAGCCTCGGATAAATCTCTGGCGAACACCTTGATCGTCGTTGTCGTAGTCAAATACCAAACCTTGAATCAGCATCTTGTGCGGGCCATCCCTTAGGGCATAACCAAATTGTCTTAAAGATAATCAGGGGTTGTAGGTGATACCTCCCCTAATTCCAAGTAAAGGGACAATAGGAAATTCCCCATAACGGTCGACAATAGTAACATTCTCTATGGATCGGGAGCACCAATGAATGTCTGAATGTTTGAGCGTCATCACCCTTTGTGACCACCTTGAACCTTGCTCATTCTTTAAGATATATTGGGGAAGATATGAAATAAACCATCTTGCCGATAGAGGAGTGCAACACATAAGGACACATCTTTTCCTCATTGTGCGAGTGTGAAAAGAGTGTAGGATATCCCCTAGCAATGTAGGCACCTGGTTGTGGGATATGAAGATTTTGACGGTGTTCACATCTATGATTTGGTCAGGATTTGGAAACAAAACCATGCCATAGATGAGGAGAGCCACAATTTCCTCAAAGCCTTGCAGGTCCAAAGAACTCCAACAGCTTTGGGCTTTCTCAAACAAGAACTTTGCTAGGAAACCTTTGACACCACTCCTTGTTTCCCAATGAGTTGTGACATCAGATCAGTGCAAGTGAAGAGCTTGAGCAATCTCTTATGGCTTTGGGTCTCTTTCCGTACCGTTGAAAGGTAGTTGATTGAGAATGGGAATCCTAAAGAGTCGGGAGAATTCTTCCAAAGTAGGCACAAGTTGATAGTCGGGAAATGTGAAGCATTGGTGTAAAGGATCAAAGAACTGAAAAAGCACCTTCATCATGTCCTCATCTGTGTTGGAGATGACCAAGTTGAGTAGGCCTCCATGTCTCTCGGTGAATAGAGAGTTTTATGGAATCCTTGAATCTAGCTCCTTAAGTTGTGGAGGGATCCTTACAAGATTGACTTAAATGGTTTTCCTGCAAAGAGAATCCATATCCTACAAAACAAGAACAAAGATGAATCCAAAAATCATTGAAATGGTTAGTGAATGTGGACGATGTTATGATGTTCATGATGTTATGTACAAGTATGTATATACAAACAAAGCAAACAAATCCTTAGGTTTAGGCTTTCATGGGGTTTTATAGGTAAGTACCCACTTGAAGTTTAGTTGGCTCAACCTGTCCTAGTAATAGTAACCGAGTTCTAAGGAGCTCAATATCATTGGTTTGTTTCCTTGGTCATTGTTTCAGCACAAGCCTCTTTAATGGCGACCGAAATATCCCAAGAAACCAAACATCAATAAGAGTAGTATCGAGTATCTACCAACTTCAGACTGCACCAAAGTCGGTCATCTCACTACATCCTAAAGGCCAAGTTGGTCAAGTAAAGGTTCTAGAAGTTCATTAGTTCTTTATGACATCACTCAGCGGCCCCGTATTCTCTTTGATTAACTCAAAGGCTACCTGTACCCACAAATATGTCGCACTAACGTAGCTATTTCTTAGACCATGTCGGTATACCCCGCACAGTTTCCACAACATATTGCTACTTACCTATATTGTATCTCAAATCCGGGTAGAGGATTAAAACCAAAACAAAGAACCATAATGTAAAGAATACAAGTCAGACAATGAAAGCAAATAAATATGATCTAGCCCTAAGGTAACCCCACTTTTAAAATTTCCCTAGAAGAGTCGCCAGTTCTATGATATGGTGAGAGAACTAACTTGATGGTTTTGCGTTTTATTGCAAATGTTGCGGTTAGCAAGAGTCGCCATCGACTTTTCTTTTATCCAAAAGGAAAGGTGAAAAAGCACAGGAAAGACCTTTGAGATTATTTCTTGAGTTCGGGGGGTAGATTATGAAAAGGGAAGGTATTAGCACCCTTTTCATCCATGGTTTTCCATGTGCTCCTAGTTACTTGCTGAATCACTTGCTTTTGTTTGAAATTGTGCTTTGTGTGGTTTTTTTGAAAGTATTTAGTAAAGAGGCCATTGTTTAGGAAATCTTTGTAATGATTCTTGTTTGTAAGAATGTATACAAAGTTGTTGATCCTTTGAAAATGTTTTCAATGTTTGTAAGATGTTTGAAAGTGTGTGTGTTTGTTTTGAAAATAGCAAGGATGTTTGTTTTGAAATAGAGCAAGTAATTAGGAGCAATCTACCTACTCAAAAGTATTTTTTGTTCATTTTCTTTTCCTTTGACATTGTTATCTTACCATTGATTTAGTAAGCAGCCCTATCTTTGGATGTAAACGGGACGGGCGTGGGTCATCGTATAACCATGATTAGCAACGTTGCAAGGTATCTTAGAATTCTTTTTTAGGGACTAAGATCATTTGTAAGGAAACTTAGATAGCGTCATCGAGGGACCATGATCTTGTATTTTTGCTTGTTTTTTCTAAGATACCTCACATGCATAACATGGCCAGTTTTGTAAGGCAACAAAGTGGATTTCACCCTAGGGGTGCTAGTGTGCAAGTGTATTGTTTTCATGCTTGATTTTGTCTTGAATTAGGGTTTTCTAAGCATTGGTTTTAGTCTTTCCATACAACCCTAATTACTAGCACATTTTATAAAAGCGATAAATTGTGAAATTTAAAACTACTACGCTATTATAACATTTGTGGGGAGGGGGTGTACAAGTTGAATGGGGATTGCAAGAATTAAACTTATTTAATCTATTACAACCAAATGGACTTGGTATGAATATACAAGGAATTTAAATAAATACAAAGTATAAAAATAAATGTACAAGGATGCAAAATGTGAAGAAAATGAATTTGTTTGGTTTTCATGAAAAGAAGATTTTTGTCTTAACCTAATTAAATAAAGAAAATAGTTAATTAAGTTTGAATTTATTAAGAAAATATTTTAAATGAAAACCCTAATTCTATTAATCAAAAGAAAATAAGTTTAAGAAAAGTATTTTTTTGGTATTTTTTTATCTTGAAAATATTTATAGTATTATAAAATATTTTTAGTCTTTTTTATATTAAAATAATGTATTTTAAATGGTGCGAAAAAATAAATAAATAAAATAATATTAATTAAGTCTATAAGATTTACTTAATAAAATAAATAAAGTATAATATATAAAAAATATTTTTTTGTGGAAAAATAGAATAAAAAAGTCAAAATATAAATATATCAGTTTTTTGTATTTTATGATTTTTTAGTATTTAGAAAATATATATTTAAGAAAAGATAAATGAAATAAATAAATAAATAACTTGGGCCAGGGGGTTCCAAGAGGAATCAGGGAGGTTAGTGAGAAAAAACAAACAAAAAAAACAAACTAGGCCCAAAGGGTCCCAGCGCCTGCAAAAAAAAACAAAAGTCAGAAAAATGTGAAAAAATTTAAAAGGGTACCACTGGGGCGCGAACCCAAGTCATAAAGGTTACAGGCGCATGCTTCTACTACTGGGGTGGCTATACATCCGTTAATACAAATGAAACAATAAATGTTTAAGGCAAAACATGTTCTGAAGACTTCATCTTCAACCTCCAGCCAGACCAACTGTAACTTGCTCATTTCTCATCAAAAATGAAAACTATAAACATGAAACTTGTAGCAAATTTTCTCACGATTCCAGAAATGTAAAGTATTAAAACTATATATAAAAGATAAGCAAGAATTTTAATGGCCCTAATCTGAACCCTAAAATTTTCAGAAGTTTCAGTTTCAAAATTCTCTAAGCTCAAGCAAAATTAATGGAAACTAAGGACATGGTTAGCTTCAGGGAAATGATATCTACATGTTTTATTCACAAATAAACTATTGATGATGACTGTATGAAGAGTTCCAAGTAGAGAAAACTTACCTAAAAACTGGAAATTGTGTTTGGAGTTTGAGCTTGTTTCAAGTGATGGTGATGATTAGGTTAGCTTCCTTGAGGTCCTAGGAAGCTAATGCAATGGTTAGCTTGAACAATGGATGGCTGAAATGGCCTGGAGAAGTCAAGCTGTAGACTCTGTTTTTTGGTTATGGAAGTTATGGTAAATGGTGTTACATTTTGCAAACAAGGACATGGATGGTTTGTATTTGATTTGAGGAAGCTTTTGAAACAAAAAGGCCAAGAAATGCACGAGGGAAATGTGAGTTTGAGTTTCAAGGTTAGAAACTGTGCAACAATGGAGTTTTTGGGAAATTTCTGATTTGAGAGAGTTTTGGTGTATTTCAGGGTGCTCAAGCTCGTGTCCTAGCTCATAAATAGTGACTCTATTTATAAGCAACAAGTTTGGAATGCTCTAGTTGATCAGAATTCTGATTTAGATGTTTAAGTTAAACATGTGATTTTTTGACAAAATATGCTTCCATGCCTTGTGTACTTGCTAAGATAGAGTGGTTATGCTTTAAACAAGTTTGCTTCTAACTTTTTGGATGGAGTGTGGTCAGTGGGAATAAGTTAGAGGCTCAATGTGAACTTTATGCAAAAAGCTTGCTTTACAAGAATGACATTGTTAACTTTGTGCCATAAATCGAAATGCAACTTGGACAATAACTCAATTGCTTGGATCAAAGCCCTAACAGTTGTGTAAACATTTAATTATGGAGTGACAAACAAGTTTGAGGCCTGCAAAGCAAGGATTATGCAGCCTAGCATGGATTTGGTTCAAGTGTTCATCAAAAATGACTTGTAATTCAAGTGACAAAACCCTAACTTCATCTCTTCGATTATCCCTACTCAAGAATGATCTCAAGGAGTTCTTGGACATTTTGGAAAGCTTGCAATGTGATATATAACCCATATTTGAATTGCTTTTGAAGATTCCCTTTGGAGCTATATGAAAAAGAGCCATGAAGTTGGGTCAAAATCCTGACTAAATTAGGGCAAAATTTCACAAAGTGTTTAGTTTCATGACCATATGTTCATAAAATTATAACTTGAGATCCAAGCATTTTTGGAAGGAGTTGTGTAAATAAAACTTGTATATTTTATGGAGATATACAACTTTCATGTTGGAAGTTTCTCTTGAATCATCTTGCATCATGTTGAAAATTTGGCTCAAAGTTATGAAAAAATATGAAATTTCCAACACTTAGAAAAATTTCTAAGTTTAGAAATTTTGACTTTTCAAAATGAAATCTTGACTTTTTGATTTCTTGATGAATAAGTTTCACATTTTTACATGTTTTTATGAATTGTGATCCTTGGCACTTGAATTTGACCAAAAAGTCAAAGTTTGACTTTTCAATATATAGTTGACTTTTGATTAGTTGACTGCAAAATTCATCTGTCAATCCAATGGACTTGCAATGTTTTGAACCATGTAATTAGGTAAAAATGATGAAATTGGTATCTTGAGACCATGCCTTAAACCAATTGAAAATTTTCTAGGTCAAAATTCAGAAATTTCCCTTTTCCAATCGAAACCCTAATTTTGACCATTTTGCCCTTTTGATGATTTGATCAAATTTCTTGGGGAATTATGGTCCAAACTTTATAAAATGATACATATGAGTTTATAATGTTGATATGGATCATAAATTATGAAGTTTGATTGTAAATTGGCCATAGTTGACTTTTCCCCAATACAACTGATTTTTAGGTCATCTGCTCAATTGGCTTAGCAAAAATGTGATTCAAGGCTTGAAACTTCGCATGATTAATCTTGGGGGTCCATGATGATCCATTAAAGTCACATGGGACATTGTAAGTTCAAAAATCCTTGTGCAAACTCAAACCCTTATTTTGGTCATCAGTGATTGAGGAGGTGTCTTGAGTTGATCAAACCCTAGTGCAGTCTTGAGCCCAAGGAGATCTTGTGAGTAAATTCATGATAAATGAGAGGAAACTTTTTGGGGTACAACAGTGTTGTACCCCAATTTTTGCCCCTAAGATCCCTTCATCATACCATGATGATTCAATCACAACAAGATCACATTAGGGCTTTTGGTTCTCCTCCCTATCTTTAGCTTTGCTCTTTGAGAGATCACCAAGCACCTTGACTTGTTTCTATTTTGTGATTTTGCATGTTTTGTTTTGAATTTCTTTATAATTATCAAAATACAATTTTTGTTTGTCTTACTTGTTAATAATGAAGGTAAAGGCAATATGGCTTAACAAGTTGATCCATAGGTTCATGAGTTTATTTCGATGCCCTAGTCATTAAAGCTTGAGAAATTCAAACCTCACCATTGAAGTTATTTTGGAATAAATGGCATGGCAAGGTTCATTTTGGTTCACCACATTTCAAAGTTATCAAGATTGATTCAAAAATACAAGGGGTTGATTGAAGAAGTTGTCATGGTTGGACAAGGCCTTGTTCCATTGGTCACAAGTGCACATTTCTCTCAATTCTCAAGATATGGAAGTGGTTTTGGTTGCTATGAGTTCTCATTATCATACTAAATAACTTCTATATACAAAGAAAAAGTGTCGGTACAAGAAGTTTATTCAAAATTGTCAAAGTTCCTCAAAGCATTTTCTTGATCTAGGAGCTAGGGTTTTGAACTTCAAAGAAGTATATCTTACTCATCTTTTGGTATTTTTGAGTGATTCTAAAGACATCCTTCTCTTCAAATGGTTATCAGCAAATCACTTTAAAAGTTTTAAGGAGTTTTCATGTGGAAGAAACTTCATGTTGAATAAAGATTACAAGTCCTCTTGATGAACCCCTATTTTCTCAGGTGTAACTTCAAATGATCATAATTTGGTCAATTTTTATCACCTTGAACCCATTATTTTTCCAAAATGATCTTGAGTATGTGAATTGGATGCCTTATTTTATGTGAAAAGTGAGAAAATGGATGGAAGATGCCCTAAGGATACAAAAGATTATAGGTCATTTCATGATCTTTTTTCCAACTTCAACAATTCATAACTCTCTCAATTTTTGGAGATTTTGAATGTTTGAAGTCTCAAAATATCAAACAAGAAGTCTATTTCATGCCATATTTTTTGGTCAAGACCAAATTCTAAGCGGAAGGCCATGTTTTGGTGCAAAACATTATAGGTCACTTTTGAAGAAAAATTTGAAATATTTCTAAGTATGGAAAGTCAACCATTTTCCCCCAACTTTGACTCATTGTAACTTTCAGCTCAGACACCCATTTGATTCTATTCTTTTTCCATTGCAAATATTGTAATATCATCTTTCTAAAGCATAAAGAATCATTCCTAAAGACCCCATGTGCTGAGAATGCCATTGGATTGAACTTGGTAACTTGGAACTGAAGTTTCTTCATAAGTGAGAATTTGAAATTCATGTTTTGGCTTCTAAACATCAAATTAGCACGTGTTTGTGATCTAAACATGTTTAACCAAGTTTCCAAAGTTGATTAGATCCTTAAAACGCAATGATTGGATGAGTTTTGATGCAAAACATATCACACTTTGCTCGTGTATCAGGTTCACATGATTTCCCTCCAAACTTCATCATTTCACAGGCTTGAACATTCCATTTGATTCCCTATAAATAGAGGGTCATCCCCCATTCATTTCTTCAAGGTTTGAGAGCCAAATACACTCTGTCAAAACCTTACATGAACTTAAATTTTTTTAAATCAGTTTCTGAGATTCAAGCCTTTTCTCCCAAAATTCTTTTCACATTTATCATCCTTCAGTATCATACAAACTCTCCAGCACTTAAACCAATCAAAACGAGCCATAATTCAAGCTACAGAAGTCCAGTTTCAGAACTTATTTCTTGAACTTCGAAAAGGTAGAATTCTCCACCATTTGGATCCAAATAAAGCACTAACCTATTCTACTCTTCCTTCTGATTCTTGTGCTTCTTACAATTTTTAAATCCATTGTTAATTGAGAGAGAAATCTCAAATTGAAGGTTCTCTCTATTATCTGGGTTTTTGATTCATATCTCTTTGCATATCTTATATAAATTTGGCGCGATGGTGGTGTTAGGATCGTCTTGAAGAGACGAATCCAATGATACAAGTCTGGGATCCTAATTTTTCCATTTGAAGGATCTCACAAAATCTCCATTGCTGGGTGTCTGGAGGTTGAAGACGATGACATGTCTCATCTCAGCCAATGATAGTGTACCAAACGTTTTAATTTCATTGGTTGCTCTTCTTCTGATCCTATGGGTATCTCACTAAGGTCCATATCAAGTACAGCGCGTCTGGTTAATTGGATCAGCTTACTAACGCGTTTTGACTATGACCTGATGTCCCACATCTTTTTGTTTTTTTTTATTTTATATTTTAATTGATTTAATTTTTAAAAATTCAAAACTCTTTTATTTTTTATCCAAAAATTATGAAAAAATTCACAAAAATACTTTGAATTTTTTCTGATCTCATGACTATTTTTTCACATTTTTATTTTGAATTTGATATTTTTTATATTTTTTGCATTATTTGCTTCCTTTTAATTACTTTAAAAATATTTTCTGACATTTTTTTTAATTCTAAAAAAAATTCATAAATATCATTTTACATATATTTAACTTTTGAAAATTTTATGGAATTTTATATTGATGTTTACTATTTTTGATCTATTTTCCATTTGTTTGAGCAATTTAAATTAGTTTAAAAATAGTTCCTGACTTTAAAAAATTACCAAAAATTTTACAAAAATATTTGAATTCACCTCTGATTTTTCTATGGTCTTACTTATTATTTCTTGATTAATTAGAACATGGTTTATATTTTTCTCTTTTATTTTGTATTTTAAAACATTTTAAAACCCTTTTTAATGTATATAATAAATGTATTATTATTTTGTGATTATTTTCTGGCTGATATTGGGTTGAACTTTTTATCTTGAACTTTGTTAACATCATTGGATCCATGGTGTTGAGTTTAACTCCATAAAAATGGATGAATGATTTTAATAATAGTTTGATTAATATTTAATTCAAATGTGGTTTGTATGTTTTCCCCCCACCCTTCTTCATCTCATTCCTTTCTTATTGCACTAAGTATTATTGGAGCATGATCTCTATATCATGTCTCAAAATAAATGGTGCATATATTGCTATTGACCGGCCTCAAAATAGGTGTGACTTCTATATAAGTCCACTTACGATTGCTTAACATAATGCTAAATTTTGTCCCGATTCGAATAAATGATCATTCGAGGCCCAAACCTATATTTGCAAACCCAAGTATGTTAATTTGATCTCTTTGATCGAATAAACATGAGATTCATTGTGTGGAGGCTTTGGTTCTACCAATCCTTTAATGGATCTTTATCAATTTTGGTCAACGCGAATCACTTAAACATCGTTGATCATTACATGTTACTTTTGAGAATTCCAAAGGGATGATATACTTGGAAAAAAGCAAATGCAACTTGTTGTGTGGAGGCTTTGGTTCTACCAATCCTCTAATAAATTCCAAATTCAAGTTTCAATATGGTCATCCAACTAACCACTAATTATTAAGTTGTTTTTACTTTATGCTTTATTTTTATGCTTTATGTACCATTTACTTTAAGCATTACATTTCATGCCATTTTTATTTTCTCACTTGAGCATTTATATTCTTGTTATTTTTATTTTGCTCACTTGAGCTTTTCTTTTCTCTTTTAAGACACCTAATAATCAACATAAACAATAAAAAAACTGTAATGATACTTGGACTATTTGGTTACTATTTGGCATTATGAAGTATTGGACTTCTTGGACTTAGGAATAGAAACCTTGGACTATGTTGGAGACCTTGTGACCTTAGTTGATATTTTGTCTGAAGTTCTTGAGGTTTACCTCAAGACATTGGGTCGTTTGTTTGTTTTGTGTGCAGGTTATTGTGATTACATACTTTGTTTGTAATCTGGAATTCACCCGTATACAGCTATTACTCTGCTCAATTTTTGCGAAGACTTAGTACACTTGAAGTTCAATTCTCTCAAGAGGTCTAGTATCTTTGCTTGCTTGGTTTCAATCCAAAGAATGAGAATTCTATCTTGACTCATAATGTCAAGTATTGGCTTCTTGTTGGTTAGACGGTTCTTCTCCCTAGCTTTTACATTACGCTTTAGGATAGTCTCTTCTTCTCCTCCCATCTTCTTTAATTTCAAAAATCTTCTTCCTCCTTTTAAAAAATCTTCTTGTTTTTAAACTTGAACCATTTTCATAATAAACTTGGACCTAGGTCCATGCATTTTCAAAACCTTTTCATAAATAAACTTCAATCTACTTAATAATACTTTGACATTTTTGTGAGAAGACTAAAAGTCAATCAATCTCATTTCAAACTATTTTTCCACTTTGGCTTCCACTTTAAAACTTTTCTCAAAAGATTGGACTCTTGTCAATCCTTGTAGTGATGCAAACAACTATACTTCTACAATATGTAGTGAAGTGAGATATTTTCCACTTGGGTGTTGTGTAAGGCATTGTTGAATTTAAAATCCAAGCCATATACTCCACTTTGAGATGATGTAAATTCTCCTTTCTCATGATTGTGGGTAGTAAGTATGTTTTCCACACGGACAATGACGATGATGTCTTATCTCTAAAAATTAACCAAAACACTTGTATTTTAAAATTTCCAAAAGGTGAACTACGTGTACCCTGATCCCCTACTGCACGAAAGGTGGTATGTAGGCATTAAAGGTTCACAACCGCGGTGGGTGCAAAAATCATAAAAAATACTTCTTTTCTCACCTCCACCATCTATTTTTTATATACATTTTATAGCCAAAATATACAATTTTTTTCAAAGAGGTTCCTGCGGAGTACCGTAGATGTTTAGGGTGCTAATACCTTCCCTTTACATAACCAACCCCCTTACCTAGAATCTTTCCCCCTCTTTTTGGGTTACTCGTTCTTTTCCCATTCCTTTGGAAACAATAAAGTGCAGTGGTAATTTTTATTTTGATCTGTATAAGTTTAGTCAATCTAATGGCTTAGTCTTAAACATTCCTACCGCTACAGAAAAATTGGAGACTTCACTGGGGAAATATTGACCTCTTGCTAGTCCATCCCTAAGTGGGTTGAGCCTATCTTTGTTTATATTTGTACATGTGCTATTGTTGTTTATGTGTTATATGTTGTATATATGTTTGTCTGGATTTTCCTGGTTTTCAGGGTGCTTGGTGATTACTTATAAGTCCTATACACGGCCTTGGGCAAATTGTAAGATAGGATGGGCGGTATAGTCATGTTAACTTTGAGGGAGTAATCCCAAAAAAGGAGGCATGAGATCCGCCACTCAGCGGAGGCCCCTTTGATTGTAGTGTCGTTTACCGAGTAATCGAGAAGACATACTGCTTTCGACCTACGAGCTTGCTGAAGCTGAGGACCGTAGAATAACTAACCCATATTGGCCTTTTATGTGTAATGCGGAAGCTATGACGGAGTAATCCGGAAATAGTTGTCACGCGATACTGCACTCGGACGAGTTTTTCTTAAGAATATTACTAATTAGCAAGTTAATCAGGAAGTTGGTAATATCCCAAGGAAGGATGTAGACTCTGGGAACCTCTAGAACCTTGTTCGATAGGTGATAACTTTTAGACCATACCTTATGGGTAGTACCTTCGACCTCATGCTTGTGACGTTGAACCTATGAACCCTATGTTTGTGATCTTGTGTGTGATTGTTGCATCATGCATCCATGCACTCATAACCATCTTTTGGAGAAATTTCATTTCAAGGGACTTGAAAGTTGACCATTTGTAAATATCTCAGGTACCTTTTGACCATGGATTCTGGAAAAAGAAAGACCGGAAAATACAATTTCAAAGATCCCAAGATAGATGAGTTGATCAGTCTAATTCCCGAGATTGAGTGTTATGCATATTTTCGGAAGAAGTATGGATCCATTATGCCTCTCATGAAACTTAGAATGAAGGAGGGTATTCTCTCGACCTTGGTCCAGTTCTATGATCTGATGTATCATTGCTTTAATTTCCCTGATTATCAGTTGATGCCTACACTAGAGGAGTATTCTTATCTATTGGATTTACCTATTACCGATCGTGTTCCTTTTACTGGTTTGGAGGGTGAGCCAAAACCACACGAGATTGCTGCTGGAGAAGTCTGAGGTTGAAGCCCATATGACTACTAAAGGAGGGGTTAGAGGATTACCAGCTCAGTTCTTATTGGAGAAAGCTCGTTACTTTTCCAGGATGAAGAGTACAGTTGCTTTTGAGGCCATATTTGCTCTACTTGCTTATGGGTTGTTTTTATTTCCTAATGAGGACAAGTTTGTTGACATTAATGCTATCAATATCTTCATGATTGGAAACCCAGTTCCTACATTGTTGGGTGATATTTATTACTCTATTCATCTTCGGAGTTCTTATCATTGGGGGATGTTTATCTGTTGCACGCCTCTGTTGTACCAGTGGTTTATTTCTCATATGCCTCAGTCTGATGCTTTCTGGGATGTCAGGAAGGAACCCCGTTGGGCTCCTAAGATCATGGCACTTACTCACTCGAATATTTATTGGTATCATCGAGCTTATCAAGATGTGGAGATTATTGACAGTTGCAGTAGTTTCCCCAATGTGCCTCTTATTGGTACCAAGGGAGGAATTAACTATAACCCTGTTCTTGCACGACGACAACTTGGTTATCCGATGAGGAATAAACCAAATAGTATTCATTTGTGTAGTTTCTTCCTGAAGGAGGGAGAAGACCATAAGGAAGCTAGGGAGCAGATTGCGAAGGCCTGACGTCACATTCATAAGAAGAGTGGGAAAGACTTGGGACCTAGGTGGGTTATTTCTTTGGAGCCTTACCTTCAATGGGTCCAAACGAGAGCTATTCAGTTTAAGATGTCGTATTCTTGGGAAGCACCTATGACTGATTTATTTGTGAAGACCACTCCTCCCTTATTGGATGATACAGAAGAGCTACAACTTGCTTTGGTCAGGATGCAGCAGGAAAAGGATGCTTGGAAGAATAAGTTCCAAACTTTAGAGATTTCCTAAAGAGCAGACTTGAAGGAGAAAGACGACTTGATTGATATTCTTGATAGTCGAGCTGTAGAGATGATGGAGAGGCAAGGGGATTTATTTTCTCCTAAGCCTCAATTATATGCTATTTGATCACTTCTTGATTCAGGTGATTGGAAGGAGGTAGCCACCAGATATGAGGAAGAAAACCAGAGGTTGAAGGCTCAGATTTCCACGCTTACAGGGAAGCATCGTCGTATAGAGTGATTTCCATCAGCTTTACTTCTTAGGGTTTTAGACATTATTTTCATCTTGTAATTGGGATTATTGAAACTTGTAATCCAATAAAACTTTTCAGTATTTCAAATGTGTTATTACTTTGATATTTGCAATGTGCCTATAAATCTTTAAGTCCCTTGAAATATTAATAATAAAATAAATCATGTGCATTGCACATCATGCATCATATTGCATATATTTATTGCATTTCTTGGCATATACAGGTGTCTTACCAAGCTTCTTTACTTCATTCAGCAAGTTGTCTCACCACTACAATACTCGAGCTAATTTCAGAAGGAAGATGGATAACTTAGAACAAGAGAATCGCGAGCTACGCGAGGAAGTTTCTGCTATGAAGTCTGGCATGGCCAATCTTATTGCTCTGATGGAATCTTTGGTGGCTGCTCAGAATCAACCACTGAATGTTCAACCTCAACAAGCAAGGGTTACTACTGAAGCTTCGACTGTTCTTGTGTCTGCTACTCTAGTTGTTGTTCAGAATCTCATGCCTCAAGGTTATCCATGGGGAATTCCAGAGAATTGTGTACCTGAAGGTTATAATCTTGGTCCTCAAGATACTCCAGTTGTTCAAACCACTATTACTCCTGCACCTTCTGTGGTGCATACTGCTCCTATTGCACCTCCTTCGGTGAATATGATACTAGTTATTAATGATGATATCTATCGTTCTTTTCCTCTACCAAGTGAAGACTTGGGTCTCTTTGATAGAATGGATGATTTTCAAGAATAGTTTGACAAGATGCAGAGGGAGATGAAGGCCCTCAGGGGAAAGGAATTGTTCGGGCAGAATGTGAATGGTTTATGCTTGGTCTCGAATGTCAAGATACCTGCGAAGTTTAAAGTCCCAGAACTCTAGAAGTACAAGGGCAACACTTGTCCTCGTGCTCATCTTGTGATGTATGTAAGAAGAATGTCTACCCACACTGATGATCAGCGTTTGCTGATTCACTTTTTTCAGGATAGTTTGACTGGTGCTGCGCTAAAGTGGTATATGAGTTTGGACATCATCAATATCCATACTTTCAATGACTTGGGAGAAGCATTTATCAGACAATACAAGTACAACATGGACATGGCGCCTGACCGTGATCAACTCAGGGCCATGGTCCAGAAAGACAAGAAATCATTCAAAGAATATGCACAGAGATGGCGTGAGGTATCCGCCCAAGTGATTCCTCCCATGGAAGAGAAGGAGATGACTAAGATTTTCTAAAAGACCCTGGGTGCTTTCTACTACGAGGGGATGCTAGCGAGTCCGCCAAGTGACTTTACTAAAATGGTGGGCATGGGTATCCGCTTAGAAAAGGATGTAAGAGAGGGTCGTTTAACAAAAAGTGAAAGTTCCAGAAGTACGAAGAAGTCGTCCTATGAGTTTGCCAAGAAGAAGGAAGGAGATACAAACACTGTTATACAAGAAAGGAGGGTTAATCCTCCTAGAAGAAATTATCAGCATCATCAGCAAGTCGCCTCAGTTACTCCGGTTGTTGGTGTAGCTCCAACTATTGTTGCTTATCAGAGACCATCCCATCAGGGAAATCAAGGGTATAATCCGAGAAGGGAGAGTTATGACCCTATTCCTATGAGTTATACAGAATTACTCCCGGCGTTAATTCAGAAAAAGATGGTTCAGACCCGGCCACCTTCCGTTGTACCATCACCATTGCCTTGGTATTACAAAGCATACCAAACATGTTCTTTTCATCAGGGAGCACCAGGGCATAATGTTGAGAACTACTATCCTTTGAAGACTGAGGTACATAAATTGGTAAAGTTCGGTATCTTATCTTTCAAGGATGTTGGCCCTAATGTGAAAGACAATCCTCTGCCCAAGCATGGAGGTGCAGATGTTGTGAACATGGTGGCCGGTTGTCCAGGTGACTTCCGGATTTTTGATGTTAATTTGGTTAGAGGAGATTTGGTGAAAATGCATGCAGAGCTCTGTGAATTTAGCTACTATACACATGACCATGATGGTTGTGCTATTTGCAGTACGGGTATACAGGGTTGTGACAAGATAAAGGCTGATTTGTAGGAGATGATGGATGAGGGCCTCATCCATATAATCAGGACTAGGGCAGAGTATGAAGAGGAGGTAAACATGGTTTTTGGATGTCCTGGAGAGTTCAGAATCTTTGATGTGGAACATATGAATGAGGATCTTGTACAATTGCACGCTACTTTCTACCACATGACTGGTCAGATAGAACATCAATATGGATCTTGCGAATTTGTTGTCGGGACTCCTGAGGATGTTCAATTATAAGGAAAGGTGTTCAGTTGTTGTTGGATAATGAAACCATCAAGGTTACAGGTCAAAGGGATGATTACCATGAAGTTGATATGATTGAGGTTTGTTAGGCTGAAGAAGAGTCGGATGATGAGTATATCTCTGCAGATGAGTTCTTCTCCTCGGATGAAGATATGTTTTCCAGAGATGACTCTGTAATGAATGATCGTGTTGAAGATGGAGTAAATGTTATTGTGCCTTGTTTTGGTACGCCTACCCATTTTGAAGTTGGATATCATGGCGAGCCAGTTGTTACTCCATTGGTGATTAGTTTGCTGGGTCCTGTTCCCTACAAGTCAGATAAGGTTGTACCCTACAAATATAATGCTACAATCTTAGAGGATGGTGTATAAATTCCTATCCAGCCAATGCCTAATGTTGGAAGTATTGTCGAGACTAGCAGAGTGACCCGCAACGGTCGTGTATTTGCACCAGTTATTCTTGGAGATGTTAGTATTGGAAAGAAAATTGTTGAAGATGTTGAACCCAAGAAGGCGGTGGGTGAATCTAGTGGAGCTACACTAGAAAAGGAGATGGGTGATATCTTGAAGATAATCAAGATGAGCGACTACGGAATTGTAGATCAGCTACTGCAGACTCCTTTAAAAATATATATCTTGGCTTTATTCATGAACTCCTCTGCTCACAGAGAATCTTTGATGAGGGTATTGGACCAAGCTTTTTGTGGAAAGCGACATGCCTGTAGACCAATTCAGCAGTGTAGTATGGAACATTATAGCATGTAATAACCTGAGTTTCTACGACGATGAATTACCTGATGAAGGAAGGTATCACAACATGGCCCTCCACATCTCTATAAACTGCAAGAATGATTCATTATCCAATGTGCTGATTGATAATGGATCTGCATTGAACGTTATACCGAGGAGCACTCTTATGAAGTTGAAATATCAAGGAACGCCCATGCGCCCAAGTGGCATTATTGTGAAAGCGTTTGACGGATCAAGGAAATTTGAGATTGGTGAAGTGGACTTGCCTATTCATATAGGCCCACAATTGTTTTAGATTACTTTCCAGGTCATGGATATTGTACCCGCTTATAGCTTCTTGCTGGGACGACCGTGGATACATGAGGCAGGGGCTGTCACTTCAACTTTACACCAGAAGCTGAAGTTTGTACGTGAAGGAAAAGTGGTAATTATAAATGGAGAACATGTTTATTGATATCTCATTTATCCTCTTTCAGCATTGTGGAGGAGGATGAAGCTGCTGTTGGAACCCAGTTCCAAGATTTATCCATTGATAACATAAGGGGAAATGAGAACTCTGTAGCTTCGTTTAAAGATGCGCAGTAGGTTGTGCGTAAAGGCTATAGTGAAGTATGGGGGCATATTCTTGATCCACCTGTGAACAAGAATAGAACTGGCTTGGGGTTTTCTATGAAGAATGATAAAGGTAAAAGCATGAAGCCGAAGTCTGCTGCAGGCAAGTATCAAGACATCTTCCGTAACGGGGGTTATCTCCATCCAACTATTTTCGGGATTAATGTCATTGTGGAAGATGAAGTTGAGCCAGAAATGCCAAATTATGTTACGCACGGAGTTAGGGTTCAGAACTGGATCACCATTGGTGTTCCTTATTGCATACATGTTTCAAAGTAATTTGTTTGTGTTAATCTTTTTGAAAAGTTTTTGCTCTGCCCAAGGTGAAAGTATTAATATTGTATGGGCTTATCTGTTTGCTGTGATTTTAAAAATCAATAATAAAAGTTGTCTTTGTTTCACAAATTGCGTCTTTATTTTCTGCTTTTTCCTGGAAAATGGTAATCAGAAAAAACCTTTCAAAATAAATAATAACTGAAATTCAATCTACATGATCACTTGTTATATGTGTCAGTTTCTAAAAGCAATCATAAATCATATGTGCAGATTAATTAAAAAACCTGTTGAATACAATGACCTTGCACCCTCTCCCAACTTTGAATGTCCTGTGTATGGGGTCGAAGAAGAAGACTATGATGAGATTCCAGAAGAGGTCTCACAGTTGCTTGAGCGCGAGGAGAATGCCACTCAGCCATATAAAGAGCCATTGGAAGTAATCAATTTGGGTTCATAAGAAGATCCAAAGGAAGTCAAGATTGGAGCATTACTGCATCCTTATGTGAAGAGCAGACTGATTGAGATGTTGAAAGAGTGTGTGGATATTTTTGCTTGGTCTTACCAAGATATGTCTGGTCTAGATACAGATATTGTGGAGCACCGTTTACCGTTGAAGCCAGAGTGTCCGCCAATCAAACAAAAGTTGTGAAGAACTCACCTAGATATGGAAGTGAAGATTAAAGAAGAAGTTCTAAAGCAGATTAATGCTGGTTTTCTTATGACATCAGTGTACCCTCAGTGGATTGCCAATATTGTCCCAGTACCGAAGAAAGACGGAAAAGTTCGCATGTGCGTAGATTACATAGATCTAAATAAAGCTAGTCCAAAAGATGATTTTCCATTGCCACACATTGATATGTTAGTGGATAGCACAAAAAAATTCAAAGTTTTATCGTTCATGGACGGATTTTCTGGGTATAATAAAATAAGGATGGCTCCTGAGGACATGGAAAAAACAATGTTTATCATACCCTGGGGAACATTCTGTTACAGAGTGATGCCCTTTGGGTTGAAGAACACTGGTGCAACGTACCAGAGGGCTATGACAACCCTATTCCATGATCTGATGCACAAGGAAATTGAGGTATATGTTGATGATATGATTTCTAAATCCCAGACTGAAGAAGGGCATGTAGAAGATTTGTTGAAGTTGTTTCAGCGTTTGAGGAAGTATCGTCTCCGTTTGAATCCAAATAAATGTACCTTCGGTTTTTGGTCTGGGAAATTGTTGGGTTTCATTGTTATCCAGAGAGGGATTGAAGTTGACCCTGATAAAGTCAAAGCAATTCAAGAAATTCCAGCACTGAGAACTGAAAAGCAAGTCAGAGGGTTCCTCGGGCGTTTGAATTATATTTCCAGTTGTTAAACCAATCTTTAAGTTGTTAAAGAAAGATCAATGTTGTGTATGGACAGATGACTTCCAAAGGGCATTTGAAAGTATTAAAGAATATCTACTTGAACCTCTTATCTTGCTCCCTCCTGTTGAAGGAAGACCATTGATTATGTATCTGAAAATGTTGGATAACTCCATGGGCTGTATTCTGGGACAACAAGATGAAACAGGGAAGAAAGAGTACGGCATTTATTATCTTAGTAAAAATTTTACTGATTGTGAGTCACGGTATTCCATGCTGGAAAAGACATGTTGTGCTCTGCTTTGGGCGGCAAAATGTTTGTGGCAGTATATGTTGAATCACACTACTTGGTTGATCTCCAAAATGGATCAAATCAAGTACATTTTTGAAAAGCCTGCTCTTACTGGGAGAATTGACCGCTGACAGATGTTATTATCTAAATATGACATTAAATACCGAACTCAAAAAGCTATTAAAAGAAGCGTGTTGGCAGATTATCTTGCTCACCAACCAGTTGATGATTATCAGTCTGTGAAGTATGATTTCCCTAATGAGGATGTGATGTTTTTGAAAGTGAAAGATTGTGATGAACCATTGCCTGAGGAAGGTCCTGATCCTGAATCTCGCTGGGGCATGATATTTGATGGAGTTGTGAATTCTTATGGTAAAGGAATTGGTGTTATGATTGTCACTCCACATGGATCACACATTCCTTTTACTGCAAGGTTGACATTTGATTGTACTAATAATATGGAAGAATATGAGGCTTGCATCATGGGACTCGATGAAGCTATTGATCTCAAAATCAAAATTCTAGATGTGTATGGTGGTTCAGCTTTGGTAATAAATCAGATTAAAGGAGAGTGGGATACTCGTCACCCCGGCTTGATCCCTTACAAAGATTATGCTAGAAGATTGTTACCCTTATTTAATAAATTTTAATTCCATCACATCCCCAAAGACGAAAATCAAATGGAGGATTCTCTGGAAACTCTGGCTTCTATGTATCAAGTGAATACTTTGAATGATATACCTGGTATTATAGTTCGGCGACTGGATAGGCCCGCTCATGTGTTAACAACAGAAGAGGTAGGAGATGAGAAACCTTGGTATTATGATATCAAACCTTTTCTTCAGACTCAGGAATACCTGATTGGGGCATCGAATAAAGATAAAAAGACATTGAGAAGATTGGCTGGCAGCTTCTTCCTCAGTGAAAATGTGTTGTACAAGAGAAATTATGACATGGTCTTGCTCAGATGCGTGGATAGACATGAAGCATATATGTTGATGCATGAGATTCATGAAGGTTAATTTGGCACTCATGCCAATGGATATTCGATGGCTAAAAAGATGCTAAGGGCAGGTTACTATTGGCTAACAATGGAATCTGACTGTTACAAATTTGAAAAGAAGTGCCATAAATTCCATTTATGCGAACAAGATTCATGTGCCTCTAACACTTCTCAATGTTATTTCTTCCCCGTGGCCTTTCTCTATATGGGGTATTGACATGATTGGGATGATAGAACCCAAAGCTTCAAATGGACACCGTTTCATCTTGGTAGCAATTGATTACTTCACCAAATGGGTGGAAGTTGTTTCATATGCTAATGTTACTAAGCAGGTGGTTATGCGCTTCATTAAGAATAATCTTATATTTCGGTATGGTGTGTCGAGCAGAATTATCACCGATAATGACTCGAATCTGAACAACAAGATGATGATAAAACTTTGTGAAGAATTCAAGATTGTCCATCACAATTCATCTCTGTACATGCCAAAGATGAATGGGGTTGTTGAATCTGCTATAAGAATATCAAGAAAATCATCCAGAAGATGGTTTTTACTTATAAAGATTGGCATGAAATGCTCCCTTTTGCTTTACATGGATATCAGACATCTGGCCGCACTTCAAAGGGAGCAACCCCGTTCTCCCTTGTTTATGGAATGGAAGCAGTGCTCCCAATCTAGGTTGAGATTCCCTCCTTGCGTGTGATAATAAAAACCAAGTTGTCAGAGGCTGAATGGGTCCAGAGCAGGTTTGACCAATTGAATTTGATCGAAGAGAATGACGGCATTGTGTCATGGGAAGTTATATCTGAAGAGAATGAAGAAAGCTTTTAACAAGAAATTCAAACCTCATGAATTCAGAGAAGGTGACCTCGTGCTCAGGAAGATCATGTCTTTTAACACTGATTATAGGGGAAAGTGGACTCCCAATTTTGAAGGCCCATATGTTTACAAGAAAGCCTTCTCTGGAGGTGCATTAATTATTGAAACTATGGATGGCAAGGAGTTCCCACATCCCATGAAGGCTGACGCAGTCAAGAAATACTTCTCCTAAAGAAATAAAAGAACAGCTCGCTAAGTTGAAAGCCTGAAAGGGCAGCTTAGGCAAAAAAGAGCGTCTCGGTAGGCCGAAAACCCGAAAGGACGTCTAAGAAAAAATTAGAGACATAAACAGAAAAATTTCCCGCTAAGTTGAAAACCCGCAAGGGCATCTTATGCAAAAGTTAGGGACTTTCTTGGAAAGTAACTACATCATACAAGACTTGATCATTGGAGCAACAATCTTCTTGGATCCTCACCATACTTCAACAGAAGCTGCTGCTCAGAATTTCAAAGTTGATTAGAGGAAATAGTGGTCATTGTATCTCAATGTATCTTTTCTATTGTATATTACCATTTTCCAAAGATTGTAATTATCCATGGAGTCTCGCCATTCGCAGACTATCATTCTATCAATAAAATTTGAGCTTTTACGCGATTCTTTGTATTTCTTATTTTATTCAGCTTATAAAGACTCCATTTATTATTGATAATAATTTTCAAAGCAAAAAGGATTATATAACAAAATTGTTTTTTCAAAAAGAATCTACAACTTACTTTTACTTTAAGATTTTATGATTCAAGAGGAAAACAAAAGTGGTGATCCCTGGAATGGATGAACTCCAGTAGTTTTGAGAAGTTGTGTTTTCCCCGAGAAGGTTTTCTTAGGTTGTTTTCGCTGGTATGTGCGTGTTTATTGTATATTGAAGACGGTACCAATTGGCGTAAGATGTAGTACCAGGTTTGTGGTCCCGGTGTCCCCAGTCAAGTGTTGGTTCATTCTCTGATTTTTTAGGTTTGCTTGGCCTGAAGTCTTTATTTCGGATTCCCCAGTGAACCTCTACAGTATTGACATTCTTATTGATATTTATTTCCCAGGAAACTAGACTAGGGCAGTATATTTTCTAAGAAGTGTTGAGACAGTTGTCAGCTTTAAGGTTTTCACCTGCCTAGTGTGGAGTTTGATTTAAAATCCCCAAGAGTTTGTCCTCTTTCTATATGTTGACTTCTTGATTCCCCAGGAAAGCTATCCCAGGGCATCTTTTGTTGGAATAGACTTGCATTATGTGAAGACTCAATCCAAGTTTCCCCAGTGAAGGCTTTGTTATTTGATAGAAGTCCTTTCTCCCCGTGCATGTTGAGATTTGACTCATTTGCGAAGCATCTCCCTTTCGGCAGTACTTATACTTTGTTTGATTGCCCGATAATCAGGCAAGGGCAATGTTTTGTTTAAGAAGTGTTGAAATGGTTATCAGCTTTTTGGGTTTTCACTCGCCAAGTATTGGGTTTGATTTAAAATCCCCATAAGATTGATTCTTTACTGTAATGTTTGACTTCTTAACTCTTCAAGTTGTTATCCCCATGAGATTTCATACTTTTTCCCTAGAGAAGTTGGTGCAATACTTACTTTCAAAATTGAAGAACGTGTCCCTATTTTCCCCAGTAATGAACAGATTTGGGTTTCCTCTCTTTGATGTGGTGTTGACCTCCCCGATGGGGTCAGCACGAAGTCCCTAGGTGATGTCTTAATGATAAGGCGTTATCTCCCCTAGTAAAGTTTGTATGTTATTTCCCCAATCAAGTCAGCTCGAAATCCTCAGTTGATATTTTTCCAATATGGTTTCCATCCGCCTTATTCGAAATCAGCGATGTAATCCCCAGTAGAAGTGCTACGCATGAAAACGTTTGTTTCCCCATTTAAGTATGAGTGCTATTCCCTTGTGAAGCCTAGAGAAGGATGTTATATCTCTGTATCTGTACTACTTTGTCACCATGATTTGTTTACTTCCGGATTATGTTCCTTTCCAGTGAAGTTTAAGCCACGAAATAGGATTTTGTTCCTCAATTGGGGCTTATTTTCTTATGGAATGTTCATCTTGGATGTGATTTAGCCGAGTGTTGATTGTGCCCGAGTTGGTTTTGCCTGGTTACTCCCAATGTTATATGTATGTTTTGTCAGCATATACATGATAACACTCATATATTCATACATACATCATGCATAGTTAAATTTAGCAAATCATTGCTCATTCGTATTCATCAATATCTTGTTAACATATTACTATGTTTTGTAGAGTTGTGTTGTCTTCTCTCCAATAGAGTGTCAGCCTTAAGTAGAAAGTTTATGTTCTCTCAATTTCCCCACTGAGTTATCCCTCGTGGATGTTTTTTTTGCTTTAGCCTTCCTATACATCTCTTGGTCTGGATGATTCGGGTCCCCCCCCCCTTGAGTTTATTTCTTAAAGGATGTGTTTTGGCTGACTGTTTTACTCCATTTTATTTATGGTTTGAATCTTTGATCCTCAGTAATATCATTACTTGGGATTTACGCAAGCTTCGAGCTTTGGTTTGAGTGTGAATTTATTTTGCACGAGAAGACTTTATCTCCTCAGCAGGAATATGTTGGCATTTCCCCAGGAAACCATTTTGTTTTCCCCAGGAAGCTATACTTCCTTCCCCGTGAAGTCATGATTCATTCCCCAGGAAGTCATGACATTTTCCCTAGGAAGTAATTTTACAATCCTCCATAATAACAAGTAGCAGGTCTTTTTATTTGAGCAACTTATATTTCCCCATAAAAGTCGACGTTACTTTTTTTGCTATCTTCTCTCAGTGGATAGTTTGCAGTTCATTGTCAAATTACTCCAGTGGATGGCTAGTCTCTTCAATATAAGAGACAATTCATTGTGAAATCTTTGCAAGTGGTAGTCTCTTTATTTGAGACAGCTTATATATTACCCTTTCCAGGCTGAATACCTTGGTTAAATAAGAAGTTGAGACCCATTCTAGGCGAAACGCCGGAATTTTGGGAAAAGACTTGTTATCTTTTTGCTACCTTCAGTGAACGTTGTTAGTTCATCGTCAGTGAACGGAGGTGCTATGATATATTTTCTCTCTACCTTCAGTGAAAGTTTGTAGGTAACCTTCAGTGAAAGTTGGTGATTGTTATCTTTTTGCTACCTTTGATGAAAGTTGGTAGTTCATCGTCAGTGAACGGTGATGCTGTGATATATTTTCTCTCTACCTTCAGTGAAAGTTGATAGGTCACCTTCAGTGAAAGTTGGTGATTGTTATCTCTTTTCTACCTTCAATGAATGTTGGTAGTTCAATGTCAGTAAACGGCAGTGCTATGATATATTTTCTCTCTACCTTTAGTGAAAGTTGGTAGGTCACCTTTAGTGAAAGTTGGTGATTGTTATATTATTGCTACCTTTAGTGAACTTTGGTAGTTCATCGTCAGTGAACGGCGATGCTATGATATATTTTCTATCTACCTTCAGTGAAAGTTGGTAGGTCCGCTTCAACAAAAGTTGGTGATTGTCATCTTTTTGCTACCTTCAGTGAACAACGGTGCTATGATATATTTTCTCTCTACCTTCAGTGAAAGTTGGTAGGTCACCTTTAGTGAAAGTTGGTGATTGTTATCTTTTTGCTACCTTTAGTGAATGTTTGTAGTTCATCGTTAGTGAACGACGATTCTATGATATATTTTCTCTCTACCTTTAGTGAAAGTTGATAGGTCACCTTCAGTGAAAGTTGGTGATTGTTATCTTTTTGCTACCTTTAGTGAATGTTGGTAGTTCATCGTTACTGAACGATTATGCTATGATATATTTTCTCTCTACCTTCAGTGAAAGTTGGTACGTCACCTACAGTGAAAGACGGTAGTTCATCGTCAGTGAAAGTTGGTGATTGTTATCTTTTTGCTACCTTCAGTGAACGTTTGTAGTTCATCGTCAGTGAACGGCGGTGCTATGATATATTTTCTCTCTACCTTCAGTGAAAGTTGGTAGGTCACCTTCAGTGAAAGTTGGTGATTATTATCTTTTTTCTACCTTTAGTGAACGTTGGTAGTTCATCATCAGTGAACGGTGATGCTATGATATATTTTCTCTCTACCTTCAGTGAAAGTTGGTAGGTCACCTTTAGTGAAAGTTGGTGATTGTTATCTTTTTGCTACCTTCAGTGAACGTTGGTAGTTCATCGTCAGTGAACAACGATGCTATGATATATTTTTTCTCTACCTTCAGTGAAAGTTGGTAGGCCACCTTCAATGAAAGTTGGTGATTGTTATCTTTTTTCTACCTTCAGTGAATATTGATAGTTCATCGTCAGTGAACGGTGGTGCTATGATATCTTTTCTCTCTACCTCCAGTGAAAGTTGGTAGGTCACCTTCAGTGAAAGTTGGTGAGTGTTATCTTTTTTCTACCTTCACTGAATGTTGGTAGGTCATCGTCAGTGAACGACGATGCTATGATATATTTTATCTCTAACTTCAGTGAAAGTTGGTAGATTACCTTCAGTGAAAGATGGTAGTTCATCGTCAGTGAAAGTTGATGATTGTTATATTTTTGCTACCCTCAGTGAACATTGGTAGTTCACCGTCAGTGAATGTCGGTGCTATGATATTCTTTTCTCTTACTACCTTCAGTGAAAGTTGGTAGTTCATTGTTAGTGAATATCGATGATTGTTATCTTTTTGCTACCGTCAGTGAACGTCGGTGATTTCTTTTCTCTTTCTACCTTCAGTGAATTTTGGTAGTATCGCCTTCAGTAAAAGTTGGTGTATTCCTTGACTTTTTACCATCCTCTATGAGTCGGGTCTTTTTGATTTACCAGTGATTTATTTTCCTGGTTGGGTTTCTCTTTGGATCCTTATTTCCTTTTCTACATCCCCAGTGATGTTTTGCGTCCCTTTGAAATTTTCATATGCATTCATACTCATAAGCATTGCATGGCATCTTAGGTCCAAAAATAGGGTTTGTTTTTATATTTAAGTATCTTCGATCGCGTCGACACGAAGATTTTTAACCTTTGTATCTACGGATAGAAGAAACTTAAATAAGGGAAGCTGTTGTACACCAATTTTTGCCCCTAAGATCCCTTCATCATACCATGATGATTCAATCACAACAAGATCACATTAGGGCTTTTGGTTCTCCTCCCTATCTTTAGCTTTTCTCTTTGAGAGATCACCAAGCACCTTGACTTGTTTCTCTTTTGTGATTATGCATGTTTTGTTTTGACTTTCTTTCTAATTAACAAAATGTAATTTTTGTTTGTCTTACTTGTTAATAATGTAGGTAAAGGTTACGTGGCTTAGCAAGTTGATCCATAGGTTCATGAGTTTATTTCCATGCCCTAGTCATTAAAGCTTGAGAAATTCAAACCTCACCATTGAAGTTATTTTGGAATAAATGACATGGCAAGGTTCATTTTGGTCAACCACATTTCAAAGTTATCAAGATTGATTCAATAGTACAAGGGGTTGATTGAAGAAGTTGTCATGGTTGGACAAGGCCTTGTTCCATTCGACACAAGTTCACATTTCTCTCAATTCTCAAGATATGGAAGTGGTTTTGGTTTCTGTGAGTTCTCATTATCATCCTCAACAACTTCTATCTACAAAGAAAAAGTGTTGGTATAAGAAGTTTGTTCAAAATTGTCAAAGTTCCTCAAAGCATTTTCTTGATCTAGGAGCTAGGGTTTTGAACTTCAAAGAAGTATATATTACTCATCGTTTGGTATTTTTTAGTGATTCCAAAGACATCCTTCTCTGAAAATGGTTATCAAAAAACCACTTCAAAGGTTTCAAGGATTTTTCATGTGGAAGAAACTTCATGTTGAAGAAAGATTACAAGTCCTCTAGATGAACCCCCAATTTCTCAGGTGTAACTTCAAATGATCATAAATTGGCCAATTTTTATCACCTTGAACCCAATATTTTTCCATAATGATCTTGAGGGTGTGACTTGTATGCCTTCTTTTATGTGAAAAGTGAGAAAATGGATGGAAGATGCCCTAAGGATACAAACGATTATATGTCATTTTATTATTTTTTGCCAACTTCAACAATTCATAACTCTCTCAATTTTTGTAGATTTTGAATGGTTCAAGTCTCAAAATATCATTCAAGAGGTCTATTTCATGCCATCTTTTTTAGTCAAGAGCAAATTCTAAGTGGAAGGCCATGTTTGGATACAAAACATTATAGGTCACTTTTGAAGAAAAATTTGAAATATTTCTAAGTATCGAAAGTCAACCATTTTTCCCCAACTTTGACTCATTGCAACTTTCAGCTCAGACATCCATTTTATTCCATTATTTTTCCATTTCAAAGCTTGTAATATCATATTTCTAAAGCATCAAGAATCATGCCTTAAGACCCCTTGAGCTGAGAATGCCATTGGATTGAACTTGGTAACCTGGAACTGAAGTTTATTCATAAGTCAGAATTTGAAATTCATGTTTTGGCTTCTAAACATCAAATTAGCACGCGTTTGTGATATAAACATGTTTAACCAAGTTTCCAAAGTGGATTAGAGCCTTAAAATACAAGAATTGGATGAGTTTTGATGCAAAATAGATCACACCTTGCTCGTGTATCAGGTTCACACGATTTCCCTCCAAACTTCATCATTTCACACGCTTGAACATTCCATTTGATTCCCTATAAATAGAGGGCCATCTCCCATTCATTTCCTCAAGCTTTGAGAGCTAAATACACTCTGTCAAAACCTCACACAAAATTCAAATTTTTGAAATCAGTTTCTGAGATTCAAGCCTTTTCTGCCAAAATTCTTTTCACATTCATCATCCTTCAGTATCATACAAACTCTCCAGCACTTAAACCAAGCAAAACGAGCCATAATTCAAGCTACAGAAGTCCAGTTTCAGAACTTCTTTCTTGAACTTCGAAAAGGTATAATTTTCCACCATTTGGATCCGAATAAAGCACTAACCTATTCAACTCTTCCTCCTGATTCTTGTGCTTCTTACAATATTTAAATCCATTGAGAATTGAAGGTGCTCACTATTTTCCGAGTTTTTGATTCATATCTCTTTGCATATCTTATATAAATTTGGCGCGGTGGTGGTGTTAGGATCTTCTTGAAGAGACGAATCCAATGATACTAGTCTGGGATCCTAATTTTTCCATTTGAAGGATCTCACAAAATCTCCATTGCAGGGTGTCTGGAAGTGGAAGACAATAACATGTCTCATCTCAGCCAATGATAGCGTGCCAAACGTTTTAATTTTATTGGTTGCTTTTTTTTATCCTATGCGTATCTCACTAAGGTCCATATCAAGCATAGCACATCTGGTTCATTGGATCAACTTACTAACGCGTTTTGACTATGATCTGATGGCCCACATCTTTTTGGTTTTATTTTATTTTCTGATTTTATATTTTAATTGATTTAATTTTCAAAAATTCATAACTCTTTTATTTTTTATCCAAAAATTATGAAAAAATTCACAAAAATACTTTGAATTATTTATGATCTCATGACTATTTTTTCACATTTCTATTTTGAAATTTTATATATTTTTTTTATATTTTTTTGCATTATTTGCTTTATTTTAATTACTTTAAAAATATTTTCTGACATTTTTTTAATTCTAAAAAAATTTCATAAATATCATTTTATATATTTCTGACTTTTGAAAATTTTATGGAATTTTATATTGATGTTAACTATTTTTGATCTATTTTTTATTTGTTTGAGCAATTTTAATTAGTTTAAAAATAGTTTCTAACTTTAAAAAATTACCAAAAATTTTACAAAAATATTTGAATTCATCTCTGATTTTTCTATGGATATACTTATTTTTTATTGATTAATTTGAACATGGTTGATATTTTTCTATTTTATTTTCTATTTTAAAACATTTTAAAACCCTTTTTAATGTATATAATAAATGTATTATTATTTTGTGATTATTTTCTGGCAGATCTTGGGTTGAATTTTTGATATTTAACTTTGTTAACATCATTGGATCCATAGTGTTGAGTTTAACTCCATAAAAATGGATGAATGATTTTAATAATAGTTTGATTAAATTTTAATTCAAATGTGGTTTGTATATTTTCCCCCACCCTTCTTCATCTCATCCCTTTCTTATTGCACTAAGTGTTATTGGAGCATGATCTCTATATCATGTCTCAAAACAAATGGTGCATAGATTGCTATTGATCAGCCTCAAAATAGATGCGACTTCTATATAAGTTCACTTATGATTGCTTAACATAGCGCTAAATTTTGTCCTGATTCTAATAAATGATCATTCGTGGCCCAAACCTATGTTTGCAAGCCCAAGTATGTTAATTTGATCTCTTTGATCCAATAATCTTGAGATTCATTGTATGGTGGCTTTGGTTCTACCAATCCTCTAATAGATCTTCATCAATTTTAGTCAACGCGGATCACTCAAACATCATTGATCATTACATGTTACTTTTGAGGATTCCAAAATGGATGATATACTTGAAAAAAAGTAAATGCAACTTGTTGTGTGGAGGCTTTGGTTTTACCAATCCTCTAATGAGTTCCAAATGAAAGTTTCAAGATGGTCATCCAACTAACCACTAATTACTAACAATTGACTTTACTTTATGCTTTTATTTTTATGCTTTTATGTACCATTTAATTTGAGCATTTATATTTCATGCTATTTTTATTTTTGCTCACTTGAGCATTTACTTTTATGTCATTTTTATTTTGCTCACTTGAGCTTTTCTTTTCCTTTTAAAGACACCTAATAATCAACATGAACCATAAAAATCTTTAATGATATTTGGACTATTGGTTACTATCCTTGGCATTATGGAGCATTGGACTTCTTGGACTTAGGATTAGAGATCTTGGCCTCTCTTGGAGACTATGTGAATTTAATTCATTATTTAGTCTGGAGTTCTTGAGGTTTACCTCAAGACATTGGGTGGTTTGTTTGTTTTGTGTGCAGGTTATTGTGATTACATACTTTGTTTGTAATTTGGAATTCACCCGTATACAGCCGTTACTCTGCCCAATTTTGGCGAGGATTTAATACACTTGAAGTTTGGTTCTCTCAAGAGGTCTAGTATCTTTGTTTGCTTGGTTTCAATCCAAAGAATGGTAATTCTATATTGACTCATAATGTCAAGTATTAGCTTCTTGTTGGTTAGATGGTTCTTATACCTAGCTTTTACCTTATGCCTTAGGATAATCTCTTCATCTCCTCCCACCTTCTTTAATTTCAAAAATCTTCTCCCTCCTTTTGAAAACTCTTCTTGTTTATAAACTTGAAACACTTTCATAATAAACTTGGACTTAGGTCCATGCATTTTCAAAACATTTTCATAAATAAATTTCAATCAATTTAATAATACTTTGACTTTTTTTTTGTGATAAGACTAAAAGTCAATCAATCTCATTTAAAACCATTTTGCCACTTAGGATTTTACCTTTAAACTTTTCTTAAAAGATTAGACTCTTGTCAATCCTTGTAGTGATGCAAACAACTATACTTCTACAATATGTAGTGAAGTGAGATATTTTCCACTTGGGTGTTGAGTGAGGCGTTGTTGATTTTAAAATCCAAGCCATATCCTCCACTTTGAGATGATGCAAATTCTCCTTTCTCATGATTGTGGGTAGTAAGTATGTTTTCCACACGGACAATTGCGATGATGTCTTATCTCATAAAATTAACCAACACACTTGTGTTGTTTCAAATTTTTAAAGGAGGAACTACGTGTACCCTGATCCCCTATTGAACGAAAGGTGGTACGTAGGCACTAAATGTTCGCAACCGCGGCGAGTGCAAAAATCATAAAAAATATTTCTTTTCTCACCTCCACCACCCATTTTTCATATAACACATTTTCATAGCCAAAATATACAGATTTTTTCAAAGAGGTTCCTGTGGAGTACCGTAGATGTTTAGGGTGCTAATACCTTCCCTTTGCATAACCAACCCCCTTACCTTGAATCTTTCCCCCTTTTTTGGGTTATTCGCTCTTTTCCCATTCCTTTGGAAACAATAAAGCGCGGTGGCGATTTTTATTTGTATAAAGTCTAGTCAATCCAATGGCTTAGTCTTGAACATTTCTACTACTACAAAAAAATCGCAACTTCACTAGGGAAATATTGACCTCTTGCTGGTCCATCCCTAAGTGGGTTGAGCCTATCTTTGTTTATATATGTATATGTGTTATTGTGTTTATGTGTTATATTTTATATATATGTTTGTTTTGATTTTCCTGGTTTACAGGGTGCTTGGTGATTACTCATGAGTCCTATACCTGGACTTGGGCAAATTTTAAGATAGGACGGGCGGTATAGTCATGTTAACTTTGAGGGAGTAATCCCAAAATGAGGCATGAGATCCCCCACTCAGTGGAGGCCCCTTTGACTATAGTGTCGTTTATCGAGTAATCGGGAAGACGTACTGCTTTCGACCTGGGAGCCTGCCGAAGATGAGGATCGTAGATTACCTAACCCATCTTGGCCTTTTAGGTGTAGTGCGGAAGCTATGACGGAGTAATTCGGAAATAGTTGTCACGCGATACTACGCTCGGACAGGTCTTTCTTGAGAATACTACTAATTACCGAGTTAATCGGGAAGTTGGTAATATCCGAAGGAAGGATGTAGACTCTGGGAACCTCTAGAACCTTGTTCAGCAGGTGATAACTTTTTTAGACCAATACCTTATGGGTAGTACCTTCGGCCTCATGCTCGTGACGTTGAACCTATGAACCCTATATGTGTCATCTTATGTGTGATTGTTGCATCATGCATCCATGCACTCATAAGCATCTTTTGAAGATAACAATATTTCAAGGGATTTAAAGGTTGACTATTTGTGAATATCTCAGGTACTTTTAAACCATGGATTCTGGAAAGAGAAACAAAAGCTTTATCACTTGGATGTTTGCAATGTGTCCATAAGCCATAAATCCTTGAAATATTAAATGATAAAGTAAAAAAATAATCATATGCATTGCATATCATGCATCATATTGCACATATTTCTTTCATTTGTTATGCATATCCAGGTGTCTTACCCAGCTTCTTTACTTCACTCAGTAAGCTGACTCATCACTACAACACTCGGGCTAATTTCAAAAAGAAGATGGACAACTTAGAACAGGAGAATCGCGAGCTGCGCGAAGAAGTTTCCGCTTTGAAGGCCAGCTTGGCCAACTTGACTACTCTAATGGAAGCTCTGGTGGTTTCTCAGAATCAGCCACCGAGTGTTCAACCTCAACCAACAAGGGAAAATGCTGAAATTCCTATTGTTCCTGTGTCTGCCACTCCAGCTGTCGTTCAAAACCGTATGCCTCAGGGTTATCTGTGGGGAATTCCAGAGAATTTTGCACCTAAAGGTTTCAATCTTGGCCCTCAAGATGCTCCAGTGGTTCAAAATGTTGTTACTCCTGCACCTCCTGTGGTGCATACTGTTCCTGCTGCACCTCCTTCGGTGAATTTGGTTTTGTTTGTTAATGAAGATATGTGTCGTCTTTTCCCTCCGCCGAGTGAAAGCTTGGGTCTTTATGACAGAATGGATGATTTCTAAGAGCAGTTTGATAGAATGCAAAGAGAGATGAAGGCTCTTAGAGTAAAAGAGTTATTCAGGCAGAATGTGAATGAGTTGTGTTTGGTCCCGAATGTTAAAGTGCCTGCTAAGTTCAAGGTCCTGGAATTTGACAAGTATAAGGGCAACACTTTCCCTCGTTCTCACTTGGTGATGTACGTGAGAAAAATGTCTACCCACACTGATGATCAGCATCTGCTGATTCACTTTTTCCAGGATAGTCTGATCGGCGCAGCGTTAAAATGGTACATGAGCTTAGACAACGCCAACATCCATACTTTTAATGATTTGCGAGAAGCATTCATTAAACAATACAAGTACAATCTGGACATGGCTCCTGACCGTGATCATCTTAGGGCCATGGTTCAGAAAGACAGAGAATCGTTCAAAGAATATGCGCAGAGATGGCGCAAAGTGGCTGCGCAAGTGATTCCTCCCATGGAAGGGAAATAAATGACTAATAATTTTATGAAGATGCTAGGCGCTTTCTACTACGAAAGAATGGTAGCAAGTGCCCTAAGTGATTTTACAGAGATGGTGGGCATGGGTGTCCGTTTAGAGGAAGTTGTCAGTGAAGGTCGTTTATCTAAAGACGGGGACTCGTCAAATGGTGCTAAGAAGTATGGTGATAGTTCTTCCAAAAATAAAGAGCAAGACTCATACGCTATAATTTGTGGTAGGCAAGGGAGATCTCATAATAGGAATCAATAAGTTGCTTCTGTGACTCCTTTCGTCAATAAGACTCAGACTGTTGTTGCATATCAGGGGGAACCTCAACAAGGAAGTCAAGGGCAATGTCATCAGAGGAAAATGAGCTTTGATCCAATCCCAATGACATACACATAGCTGTATCCTTCTTTGTTGAAGAAGAATCGGGTCCAAATCCGAGCTCGGCCAGTTGTTCCTGAAAAAATGCCAAGAGGATATAAGGCTGATGCTTCCTGTGCCTTTCATCAGGATGCTCCTGGGCACGATTTAGAAGATTGCTTTGCTTTGAAGGTCGAATTTCAGAGGTTGGTCCGAAGTGGTATCTTGTCGTTTAAGGACATTGGCCTTAATGTTCAAAACATTTCGTTAGCAGGGCATGAATGAATCTTTGTCGTTGATAGTTCCAAAGCTTGGGAAATGTTACCTTCAGCGTAAGTCCAGATAAGAGATTCATCTTAGTTTATTAGCATTTTTACTGCTTTCTCATTTGTAATTTTTCTTGTTAATCATTGCACGGTTTGCATGTAAGAACTTGTTTGCATTTGAATGTTTAATCTTAATACAATGAGTATGTTTGTCTTGAAGAAATTCATTCATTTCACTTGTATTTGTTTTCAATTTTAAATTTCTTTATGATACCAACTTGTTACCCATTCTCTTACCTAGGCAGAGATTGGGAGGAGGAGGAGGATATTAAAACACAGATTTTTTAGTTGTATGCTTTTGGATAAAACCCTGTTGACGATGTACAAGCATTGTTTCAAATCCTCAAACACTGGATATATAAGGGAGTGAAACCTTTGTTAACCTCTTTGAGCCTTGAAGTAGGAGTTTCTTTTTATATTCAGAAAAAAAACCCTCATTTTTAACCCGGGCAGGGTAGTGTTCAGTTAATTTGATCGAGCATTCAGAACTCATCAAGAGTGTGCATCTAAGGATACAACAATGGTTATCCCTCAAAAGGTTGAGGAAAGTAAAAACCACAATGGTTAATCTTCACTTATTAGGAGGGTGTGTCAATTGACAATATCTTAATGGCTATCTCTCGCACACCAGGATTTCAGCAGATGACGATACAACAATGGTTATCTTTCATCTACCCAGAAATAGGGCAGTCACAATTCTTCCAACTAGTCACAAATGACTCGAAGTCACGCTACATGTTAAAAAAAAGATGACATGAATAAAAAAATTATGATGAAAAAGAAAGATACAAAAAGCCCCGGTAAGTCGGAACTTGAAAAAACAAGTCGCTTAGGCAAAAGTCAGGGCATCCCGCTGCACTTCAGAGTCAAAGTCAAAAGGAATTTGTCCCGAAGGCAAGGAAGAAATGGAAAGCCTAAAATGAGATAAAGGATTACAATGTGAAATCCTCAGCAAAGAACAGCGTTGTGTGACAAGAAAACCAAAAGAAGCAGGAATGAGTGACTTGCATGTCCAAAGAAAACCTTGTTTGATTCCTCAACTATCTCGAAATTTCTTTTGAGAGATGAATGTTCGTGTCAAGTTAACTGAACTTAGGACTGAAGAACATCATGAAGGGGGTGGGCACCAAATATTTTTTAGCCTTAAATCTTTTTTTTCTAAAACCGTGAACCAGGCCACATTACAACCCTCAAAAGTCCTAATTGAAACAGGGTTTATTTCGAAAGCATACTTCAATGAGATAGTGTTTCCAGACCCCCATTAATTTTGATAAATTATTGTGATTGGTATCATATGCTTTTGTTATCTTTCATACAAAAAAATCCATGTCGCATCCTGGCTAGTGATTCGTTCACAAGGTTTTGCGACATCTTTTCAAATGAAATCTTCAAGACTTACATAATTGTTGCATTAGAATTTTCATTCTTAGAATAAACATTTTCTTCTTGTAAAACAACTTCTTGATATCATGAAAGTTTACATTTGAGTATCAGCAAAAGGCATGTTACCGAGAAGAGTTGTGGAGAAAAGTGGATGTAACATTCAGCCAATCTAGGGCAGTTACGTCAAGATTCAACAAATCTCTAGAAGCCATTTGATCAGAAATGTTACCCTAAAAGCATGTGGCTAAGGGCAAGTTATGGAAGTTACCTGGATCAGCACGGTAAGCTTGAGACCCCGGATTGGTTTCCAAGGGCATATCCAGATTTTGTCAAGATAGCTGCTATGTCTACCCCAAGCTGAAAATCTTCCTCAAGTTGTGTTATGGTGTTGGGTTCATAATCCCATTTTTTTCCAGTCTTGCTGCAGACTTCTCCAGCTGAGTGTGATTCTTTACCCAGCCAGGTGGTGATCAAATGGAGATTAAAAAGAGATATGAAACCTTTTCTCATTTGATGGAGTTATTTATCCCTTTTTATTGATATGGAATCTCTTGTAGAGCCGTGTTTTCTCCAGTTATGACATTCTTGTTGCTATGTGCTTCCCAAGTAGCTATACAAGGGCAGTTTATTTTCTAAGAAGCATTGAGACAATTGTCAGTTTTTTTTGGTTTTCTCTCACCAAGTGTTGAGTTTGATTTAAAATCCCCATAATTTTGACTTCTTATTGTAGTTTTAACTTCTTGGTTCCCCAGGAAGGTTCTCTCAGGTCATTTTGCTGGTATGTGCGTAATCTTTGTGTGTTTCTCAGATAGTTAAAGACGATACCAGTGGGTGCAAGGTACGGTATTAGGTTTATGATTCCATTATCCCCGACCAAGTCTTGGTTCACCTTTGATTTTGGGTTTGCATGGTTAGAAACCTCCGTCTCAGATTCCCCAGCGAAGTTTTCCCTCATACGATGAAAGGTTTTATTCCCTTGGTGTGTTGAGATGTCGCTCTTTCTACAGTATTGGCATTAGTGTTGACTTCTTGATTTCCCAGGAAGACTATACCAGGGCATCTTTTGTTGGAATAGGTTTGCATGATATGAATACTTGATCCAATATTCTCCAGTGAAGGCCTCGTTTATTTGATAGAAGTCCTTTCTCCCCAAAGGAGTTGGTGCAATAATTACTTCCGTGGAGCACGTATCTCCGGTTTCCCCAGTGGAGCACGTATCTCCGGTTTCCCTCAATGAAGAACTTATCTTGATTTCACCTCGATGATGTGGTTTTGACCTCCCCATTGAAGTCCCCAGTAGATGTCTCGATGATGAAGCATTGTCTCCCTTAGCGAAGCCTGTATGTTTTTCCTCCTTCAAAGTGGGTCTGAATTCCCCAGTGAGGTTTGATTATCTCGGCGTCAGTCTGCTTTATTTGAGGCTGGTCTTGCAATCTCCAGTAGGTATGTTGCTTTTGAAAAAACTGGTTTCTCTGATGAAACCAGAAGAAAGATGTTCTATCCCGGTATTTGTTTGATTTAGCTACATCCAGATTATGTTCCTCCTCGATGAAGTTAGGATAGGCAATAGGTTTGGTTTCCGCAGTTGCTTTTATCTTTCTTGGTTTGATCTTTCTGGTTGAATTTTAGCCCAATGTTGTTAGTACTTGAGGCGGTTTTGTCTGATTATGTATCCTTTTACCAGCATATGCATGATATCACTCATACATTCATACATACATTATACATAGTTGAATTTAGCAAATCATTGCTCATTCACATTCATTAATATTTTGTTGACATATTACCCTATTTTACAGAGTCGTGTTGTCCTATTTCCAATAGAGTGTCAACCTTAAGCAGAAAGTGTATATTCTTTCAATTTACCCACTGAGTTGTCCCTCGTGCAAGATCTTTGCTTTAGTCTTCATGTACAGCTCTTTGTATGGATGATTTAGTTTTCCCTCTTCAGTTTATTTCTCAAAGGATGTATCTTCGTTGGCCGTCTTGCTCCAGTTTATATCTAATTGGATTCGTGGTTGCATGACGATATTATTTACTTTGGATTTCTGAGAACTTTGAGTTTTGGTTTGTGCATTTATTTTGTACGAGAAGACTTTATCTCCTCAGCGGGAATAACGTGGCATTTCCCCAGGAAGTCATATCTCTTTCCCTAGGAAGCCATATTTCTATCCCCGGAAAGTCATTTCTCTTTGCAATTCCCCTTGATAATAAGTGGAAGTCTATTTATTTGATACAAATTACATATTACCCTTTCCAGGTAGAGTGCCTTGGTTAAAGAAGAAGTTGAGACCCGTCCTAGGTGGAATACCAGGATTTTGGGGAAAACTTGATATTTTCAAATCTACCTTCAGTGAACATTGGTAGTACATCGGCAGTGAACGTTGGTGTTTCTTATCTTTTTGCTATCATTAGTGAACGTTGATAGTTCATCGTCAGTGAACCGCGGTGGCATGATATATGTTCTCTCTACCTTCAGCTATTGAGTTGGTATTTCACCGTCATCTGTGAGTCAGTATCTTTTTTATCTTCTACCTTCAACTATTGAGTTGGTATTTCACCGTCATCTATGAGTAGGTATCTTTTTGATCTTCTACCTTCAGCTATTGAGTTGGTATTTCAGCATCATCTGTGAGTCAGTATCTTTTTGATCTTCTACCTTCAACTATTGAGTTGGTATTTCACCGTCATCTGTGAGTTAGTATCTTTTTGATCTTTTACCTTCAACTATTGAGTTGGTATTTCACCGTCATCTGTGAGTCGGTATCTTTTTTATCTTCTACCTTCAACTATTGAGTTGGTATTTCACGGTCATCTGTGAGTTGATATCTTTATCTTCTACCTTCAACTATTGAGTTGGTATTTCACCGTCATCTGTGAGTCGGTATCTTTTTGATTTTCTACCTTCATCCATTTAGTTGGTAGTTCACAGTTATCTGTCGATCATTATCATTCTTTACTTTTTCCTCAATATTTGAGCTGATGCTACCTTATCTCTTCCTTGGGTTTTACACCAATAGAGTAGTGTCTTTTGGTCCACCAGTGATTTATTTTCCTGGTGAGGTTGCTCCTTTGTTTCTTCATTTTTGTTGCATCCCCAGTGGTACTTTGCGTCTCTTTTATTCTGTTCATATGCATTCATAATCATAAGCATCCCATGGCATCTTAGAGACAAAAATAGGGCTTGTTTTATATTTAAGTATCTTAAATCGCTTCGACACGAAGATTTTTAACCTTCGTATCTCCGGATAGAAGACACTTAAATAAGGGCAGCTGTTGTACCCCAATTTTTGCCCCTAAGATTCCCCTATCATATCATGTCAACTTGATCATAACAAGATCAAATTAGGGTTGGTTCTTCATCTTGCTCTATCTCCTATCTTTAAGTTTGCTCTTGAGGAATTTCCAAGCACCTTGGTTGTGTATCTTGTATATGTGTTGTTGGCTAACCTCTAACCAAAATACAAAAAAAATATTTGTCTTTGTCCTTGCACAATTTGTGTTTTCTAGGTACCAAGTCAAAGCATCCAACAAATAAGGTCATGCAAAGTTGATTGATCCTATTGTGGCAAAAAATCCAGCATGCATCGACCCATAAAGGTATGCATCGACTCATTTTGTTGTGCATGACCAGCATGTGTCGACACATGCATGTATGTATCGACTCATCCTAATTGTAAAACTTGCATGTGTCGACACATACGTGTTATGTATCGACTCATGCAGTTTGTGTGGTTCTGTAATGAGTTGAAACAACAGTATGTATCGACACATAGAGGCATGTATCGACATATATTGTGTTATACATCTAGGATGTATCAACACATACCACCCATGTATCGACTCATAAGAGCAAAATGCACGTGTTTTTTGAAAAAAGCCAGCAAATTCAAAAGTGTCATCATTTTGGCTCCAAGAATCAATTACCAAATTACCACTAATCCCAATACTAAAACTCTATAAATATAGCCCTCATTTCACTCAAATGGGAAGCTTTTGATAGCCAAAATTATCTTGCTAATAAATCTCTCAATTCTCTCCATTTTACCAAATTCACTCAAAGCTCCATTTTTAAAAAGTTAGTAAGCTTTGCATTGAAGCTTACTTATCTTTGAGCTAAACCTTCATCCAAACACTTTTTCTCCATCAATTATCTACATCCAAGCCTTGGTGATTGATTCTTGTTGTTGAATTGAAGCAAAACTTTGAAGTTGTTTGATAATTCTCAAATTCTACCTTTGGTAAGTTGGATCATCATCTTTAACAATGTGATCTCTTGTGGATTTCTGGTTTTGATTCATTGAGCATTGTTTTTATAACTCCATTAGTGCTATTTTCTCAAAATTTGCTGGAATTTTCATGCTCAATTGGATCCATGATCATAAAGTGTTTGATGAAAAGTTGGAACAAGAATTTGATCTTTAAAATGTTGTTTTCTACTAATTTTTTTTACAGGTTGCAATCAATTGTTGTAACATTGCAATTTATTGTCACATAAAATTGATTTGATAAAAAAAATTGCATTGATGCAATAGGTTGTTGTCTAAGCAATTGATTGTAACAGTGCCAAAAATACTGTTTCTGCCTTTTTGGGGTTGTTTTGACTCAAATATTTTTCTGCTCACTCTCTTTGATGGATAATTTGGATTGCAATTTTAAATGTCCAATTTGTTTTTAAACTCAATGAACTTTGTGATGTAGATGAAGCTGGATAAATGTTCATCAATTCAAATCTATCAAAGAATGAATTATTTAATTCATTCTTGGTGCTTTGGATTAATGATGTATTTAGTGCTTTAATCCATCTAGAGGAGTGGTTGAATTTAAAGATGAAAGGATTTTGAAATGGTAATCCAAATTAGCTTATCATTTCCCTCCCTCTTCATCTTATCCCTTTCTTTTTTAATTGTGCTACATGTTAAGGGATGGTGATCTCTATATCATTTATCCAAATATGAAGTACATAGATTGCTATTGACCAGCCTCAAAATAGGTGCGACTTCTACATAAGTCCACTTACGATTGCTTAACATAGCGCTAAATTTTGTTCCGATTCGAATAAATGATCATTCATGGCCCAAACGTATGATTGCAAGCCCAAGTGTGTTAATTTGATCTCTTTGATTCAATAACCTTGAGATTAATTGTGTGGAGGCTTTGGTTCTACCAATCCTCTAATGGATCTACAACACCTTTGGTCAACGCGGATCACTTAAACATCGTTTATCATTACATGTTACTTTTGAGGATTCCAAAATGGATTATATACTTGACAAAAAGCAAATTCAACTTGTTGTGTGGAGGCTTTGGTTTTACCAATCCTCTAATGAGTTCCAAATGCAAGTTTCAAGATGGTTATCCAACTAACCACTAATTACTAACAATTGACTTTACTTTATGCTTTTATTTTTATGCTTTTATGTACCATTTAATTTGAGAATTTATATTTCATGCCATTTTTGTTTTTGCTCACTTGAGCATTTACTTTTATGTCATTTTTATTTTTCTCACTTGAGCTTTTCTTTTCCTTTTAAAGACACCTAATAATCAACATGAACCATAAAAATCTTTAATGATATTTGGACTATTGGTTACTATCATTGGCATTATGGAGCATTGGACTTCTTGGACTTAGGATTAGAGATCTTGGCCTATCTTGGAGACTTTGTGACTTTAATTCATTATTTTGTTTGGAGTTCTTGAGGTTTAACTCAAGACATTGGGTTGTTTGTTTGTTTTGTGTGCAGGTTATTGTGATTACATACTTTGTTTGTAATTTGGACTATTGGTTACTATCCTTGGCATTATGGAGCATTGGACTTCTTGGACTTAGGATTAGAGATCTTGGCCTATCTTTGAGACTTTGTGACTTTAATTCATTATTTTGTCTGGAGTTCTTGAGGTTTACCTCAAGACATTGGGTTGTTTGTTTGTTTTGTGTGCAGGTTATTGTGATTACAACCATTACTCTGCCCAATTTTTGTGAGGATTTAATACACTTGAAGTTTGGTTCTCTCAAGAGGTCTAGTATCTTTGTTTGCTTGGTTTCAATCCAAAGAATGAGAGTTCTATATTGACTAATAATGTCAAGTATTGGCTTCTTGTTGGTTAGATGGTTCTTATCCCTAGCTTTTACCTTATGCCTTATGATAATCTCTTCATCTCCTCCCACCTTCTTTAATTTCAAAAATCTTCTCCCTCCTTTTGAAAACTCTTCTTGTTTATAAACTTGAAACACTTTCATAATAAACTTGGACTTAGGTCCATCCATTTTCAAAACATTTTCATAAATAAATTTCAATAAATTTAATAATACTTTGACTTTTTTTTTGTGAGAAGACTAAAAGTCAATCAATCTCATTTCAAACCATTTTGCCACTTAGGATTTTACCTTTAAACTTTTCTTAAAAGATTAGACTCTTGTCAATCCTTGTAGTGATGCAAACAACTATACTTCTACAATATGTAGTGAAGTGAGATATTTTCCACTTGGGTGTTGAGTGAGGCGTTGTTGATTTTAAAATCCAAGCCATATCCTCCACTTTGAGATGATGCAAATTCTCCTTTCTCACGATTGTGGGTAGTAAGTATGTTTTTCACACGGACAATTGCGATGATGTCTTATCTCATAAAATTAACCAACACACTTGTGTTGTTTCAAATTTTTAAAAGAGGAACTACGTGTACCCTGATCCCCTATTGCAAGAAAGGTGGTACGTAGGCACTAAAAGTTCGCAACCGCGGAGGGTGCAAAAATCATAAAAAATATTTCTTTTCTCACCTCCACCACCCATTTTTCATATAACACATTTTCATAGCCAAAATATACATATTTTTTCAAAGAGGTTCCTGCGGAGTACCGTAGATGTTTAGGGTGCTAATACCTTCCCTTTGCATAACCAACCCTCTTACCTTGAATCTTTCCCCCTTTTTTTGGGTTATTCTCTCTTTTCCCATTGCTTTGGAAACAATAAAGCGCGGTGGAGATTTTTATTTTGATTTGTATAAATTCTAGTCAATCCAATGGCTTAGTCTTGAACATTTCAACCGCTACACTGGTCCTGTCCCATACGCCTTAGACAAAGTTGTCCCTTCGCATTATGGTGCCGAGATTTACTATCATGACGTTAAACAAGATTTGAAGAATACAGAGGATGATCCTGATGTCAATAACAATGTCGGGACCAGCAAGATTACCCGAAGTGGAAGGGTTTTCTCTCTCGAGATTTCCCCAAAGACTGAAAATAAGCCTGTTGTTATTCCATCTATTGTTCCTGCTAATACTTCAGCTACTACTCCCGTTCTTACTCCATTTGTTACCCCTGCCAATGAGTCATCTCGGACTCAAAGCAAAGAAGCTGTAGGTGAGCCTGCCTGGACGGAGGCATCTAGAAAAGTCGTTGTGGAATCCTCTAAGCAAGAGATAGAGGAAATCTTAAAAATAATCAAAAAGAGCGACTACAATGTGGTCGAGCAGCTTGGGCAGACCCCTTCGAAGATATCAATGGTGTCTTTGTTGTTATGTTCTGAGGCCCATGCGAAGGCTTTGATTTCATTCCTCAAGATTGCGCATGTGCCGCAAGAAACCTCAGCCGATCAATTCAAAGACTATGTGGCCAGCTTGACTGCTGACAATGGGCTGGGTTTTTCAGATGCCGACTTGACACCAAAAGGGAGGAAGCATAATGATGCTTTGCATGTCTCGATCGAATGCAGGGGCACCACTATGGCTCATGTGCTGGTGGATATTGGGTCTTCACTAAATGTCCTGCATAAGAAGGCTCTCGATCGACTAAATTATGAAGGCTTGACCCTAAAGCCCAGTAACATTGTGGTAAGGGCTTTTGACGGGTCGAAGAGAATGGTGCATGGGGAGGTGGACATCCCTGTCAAGGTAGGATCTCAGAACTTTGAGTCTACCTTCTACGTGATGGACACAGGCCATCGTACTCCTGTTTGTTGGGTCGTCCTAGGATCCATGAAGCTGGGGTTGTTACTTCTACACTGCACCAAATGCTGAAATATCCGGTAAAGGGGAAGATTATCATTGTGCATGGTGAAGAGGGGTATATGGTGAGTCACCTGAACTCCTTCAGGTATGTAGAGATGGACGGAGAATTCAAAGAGACTCCTTGTCAAAAATTTGAAGAGGTTCCCCAGATTTTGGCGTCAACCGATACTACCACCAGCACCAAACCTCCTCTGAAGATGGCTTCTCTCAAGGACGCCAGAGGAGTGGTCGAAGAAGGTGGGTGTACCAATTGGGGACAGCTCCCTGATTTTACTCACAAAACTGACAAATTTGGTTTGGGCTTTACTTCAGGGGATCAAAGGGTTGTTCGATGCGCTCGGGTTGGAGGACCTCCCCTACGCATCAGCAATCGTGGGGTCAACACTATTGAAGACAGTGAGTAAGAATTTGACATTGACAGCTGGATCTACCAGACTACCAATGGTGGATCGAGTAACTGGACGGCTAGGGATTATATACCAGTTTCTTTTATTCCGCAGTAATTGTCTTACTTGTGTTCTGAATTTGTAATGAACAATTTTTAACTTTTTGGCCTTGTGCCTTACCAGAGGCACAATGGTTCCATCTGTGAGGGTTATTATATGTCATTTCATATGTCATCAATAAAGCATTAGACGTTCCTTGCATACAAATTTTGCGTTCTCTATTTTTCTTTTCTGTTTTTACTTTATCAATACAGCTATGCTCTTACACACATTCACATATCAAACTGTTGATCCATATCCACTATGGATCCCATTGATAACAATTTTGCTACTGCCAGTTATGATTTCGAAAATCCGATCAACCAAGCCGAGAACGAAGGTGAGGACGATTGTGAAGTGCCTGGAGAACTGGATAGACTGTTGCAACAGGAAGAGAGGGCTATACAGCCTCATGAAGAGTTAGTTGAGACGATAAACGTGGTCACAGAGGTGGAAAGAAAAGAAGTCAAGATCAGTGCAAATTTGGAATCTAAGATCAAACAACGGTTGATACAAATGTTGCACGACTATGTTGAGATCTTCGCCTGGTCATATGAAGACATGCCTGGTTTAGACACTGACATCGTGGTACACCGACTACCGACTAAAGAGGATTGTCCTCCGATTAAACAGAAGGTCCACCGTATGCACCCTGAAATGCCAGAGAAGATCAAAGCAGAGGTTATGAAGAAATTCAATGTTGGTTTCTTGGCTGCCACCTCCTATCCGCATTGGTTTTCTAACGTCGTTCTGGTGCCAAAAAAGGACGGTAAGGTATGGATGTGTGTAGACTACAGAGACCTGAACAGGGCAAACCCCAAGGATGACTTCCCGCTTCCTCACATTGATGTTATGGTTGACAACACCACACAACACAAAATTTTCACCTTCATTCATGGTTTCTCTGGATATAACCAGATCAAGATGGCTCCTGAAGACATGGAGAAGACAACCTTCGTCACACAATGGGGAACTTTATGTTACAAGGTGATGCCTTTTGGCTTGAAGAATGCTGAGGAAACTTATCAGCGAGCCATGGTCGCTTTGTTCCACAATATGATTCACCATGAGATAGAGGTTTATGTTGATGACATGATAGCCAGATCCCAAACCGAGGAAGAACACCTTGAGCATCTACAAAAGTTGTTTGACAGGTTGAAGACATACAAGCTAAGGCTAAATCCGAACAAGTGCACCTTCAGGGTAAGGTCTGGTAAACTTCTGGGGTTCATTGTCAGTGACAAGGGTATTTAGGTAGACCCCACAAAGGTAAAGGCCATACAAGAGAAGCTGGCTCCCCGCACAGAGAAGGAAGTTAGAGGTTTCTTGGGACGCCTAAATTATATCGCCAGGTTCATCTCACATCTAGCTGCTACTTGTGAGCCCATCTTCAAGCTTCTGAAGAAAGATCAAGTGGTGAAGTGGAATGACGAATGCCAGACTGCTTTCGAAATAATCAAGGAATACATTTAAGAACCGCCAATTCTGATGCCTCTAGTTGAAGGAAGACCTTTGATATTGTACTTAATAGTGCTAGACAATTTAATGGGGGGGTGTTGGGGAAGCATAACGAGTTTGGTCGAAAAGAGCACGCAATATACTACCTTAGCAAAAAATTTATCGACTGTGAGACAAGATACTCACTGCTCGAGAAAACTTGTTGCGCTTTGGCATGGGCTGCTCGCCGGCTAAGACAGTATATATTGACCCACACTACTTTGTTGATATCTAAGATGGGTCCAATCAAATACATCTTCGAGAAGCCCTCTCTCTTCTGAAGAATAGCGATATGGCAGATGATTTTAACTGAATACGATATATAATATACAACCCAGAAAGCAATCAAGGGAAGTGTATTGGCTGATCATTTGGCTCATCAGGCCGTGGATGACTACCAGTCCATGAATTTTGAGTTCTCGGACGAGAATATCATGCTAGTGACTAATTACGAAGAACCTGGACCGGATGAAGGACCCAAGGAGGGATCCCGATGTACTATGGTTTTTGACGGAGCTTCGAACGCACTCAGTAATAGCATTGGCGTCGTACTCATATCTCCTGAGGGCTGTCACACTCCTTTCACTGCCCGACTATGTTTCAACTGCACTAACAATATGGCGGAGTATGAAGCCTGCAACATGGGTCTCAAAGCTGCTATCAACCTCAGGATCAAGTTCTTAAATGTTTTCGGGGATTCAGCTTTAGTGATAAGTCAGATCAAAGGCGAACGGGATATGAAACATCCAAACCTCATCCCATACAAAGAGCATGTACTAACATTACTCCCACACTTTGAGAAGGTAACCTTTGAACATTTCACACGAGAGGAGAATCAGTTAGCGGACGCACTAGCTACCATGTCTTCTATGTTCTAAGTCAGGTGGGACAATGAAGCTCCCCGGATCACCATTGAGAGGTTGGATGAACCAGCACACTGTTGCGAGATTGATACTGAAGAGGTAGCAAATAAGCCTTGGTTTCACGAAGTCAAAAGGTATCTCAAGACTCAAGAGTACCCCGAAGGGGCATCTGTCAATGATAAGAAGTTTTTTAGAAGGTTCGCTGCGAAATTTTTCCTTAGTAATGGAATCCTCTACAAGCGCAACCATGACTTTATCTTACTGCGGTGTGTAGACAAGAGCGAAGCGGAGAGGATTATGACCAATCTACATGAAGGTACCTTCAGAACCCATTCTAGTGGACATACCATGGCTAAAGAGATCCTACAGGCAGGATATTACTGGTCCACTATGGAAGCATATTGTTATCAGCATTCTCGAACCTGTCATAAGTGCCAAATCTATGTTGATAAGGTGCATGTGCCTCCGGTTCCTTTGAATTTCTTGACAGCTCCGTGGCCCTTTGCAATGTGGGGCATTGACATGATCGGAGAAATCAGGCATACCGCTTCCAATGGGAATCGCTTCATCCTGGTAGCTATTGATTACTTCACAAAGTGGGTTGAAGCTGCCTCTTTTGCTACTGTGACCAAGAACGTGGTGGCGCGGTTTATCAGGCATAAACTGATCTGTCGGTTTGGTGTGCCAGAAAGAATCATCACAGATAATGGTACGAATCTCAATAATACGATGATCACCAAACTTTGTAAGCAATTCAAGATACAGCATCATAACTCTTCTCCCTACCGGCCGAAGATGAATGGCGTTGTTGAAGCGACTAACAAGAACATCAAGAAGATTATAAAAAAGATAATGGTGACCTACAAAGACTGGCATGAGATGCTACCATTCGCTCTTCATGGGTACCGTACCTCAACACGGACATAGGCAAGGGCAACCCCCTACTCTCTGGTATATGGCATGGAGGCAGTCCTACCCATTGAGGTCCAGATTCCTTCTCTAAGGATTTTGAAAGATGCGGGTTTGGATGAAGACGACTGGATCCAGACTCGACTTGATCAACTGAATTTGATCGGTGAGAAGAGACTTACTGTTGTCTGTCATGGTCAAACGTATCAAAAGCAGATGATCAATGCTTTCAACAAAAAAGTCAGATGCCAAGAGTATCAAGTCAGGGATCTAGTGATCAAGCGCATCATACTTCCGCAAGGTGATCCCATGGGAAAGTGGACTCCCACTTACGAAGGGTCGTTTGTAATTAAAAACATTTTCTCAGGTGGAGCCATGATTCTAACCACCATGGACAGTGACGACCTTCCTAACTCTGTCAATGCAGACATAGTGAAATGATACTACGCATAATAAAAGACACGCTAGGATGATTGGCCTAGGCAAAAATAAGGGCTTCCCGGTGAACCAAAAGGGTTCGGGAAAAAATAAGGGATGAAAATAAAAAAATTTGTACACCCGGCAAGTCAAAAACCTAAAAAGGCGGCTTGGGCAAAAAAGGGTATCCCGGTGGACTGAAAACCCGAAAGGGCGGTCCAGGCCTCAGTATCGACTGTCAAACTCAAACGGAACCAATCAATCTAATCAGCTTCAAACAAGCAGCAAAGTGATGAGACGCTCGAAGACATAGTGGCATTAGCAGAATTGAAACTCACTAGGATTATTGTACATAGATGTTTTATTTTACACAATATTGTATAGTTTCTATTTTTACGGCATCGTTCTCTTACTAGAGCGTCAGCCTCTTTGTACGAAAATGCCTATTATAGGCCAACTTCGAAAATCAATGCAAATCATTTTTACCAAAAAAATGTGTTTTCCCTTTTCTGTTTTGTCTTGCAAGAACGTCCAATTGTTTATTCTTGACATATGAATTTGAATATGATTACTACTCACAAACATTCACATAAGAAACGAAAATAAAAATTGCTCGGGATAAAAACAAGAAATGTCAAAACCCAACAGTCACTCTGTCCAGCAGGTACCTAGGCATAAACAACTTTAAAACATAATCATCAGTACCCACGACCTCGTGACATCTACACTCCCCACAGAATGGAAGCAATCAAGGCATTGGCATCAGCTTTCCCAAAACATGAGGTAATCTCCCTAGCCAGGGTCTTTCAAGAATTTGACATCTATATACCCCAGCTGAATCTCATAATCACGAGCGGGTCATAAAATTTGTCTCTCAAGCAGAAGTTCATTCCCCTGAATACAGAAACTCGATCCTCGACAGAGTTTATCCCTCCAGCTATGGAAGTTCATCCTCCAACAGATTTTCTTTTTTTCTCGCAGGGTTATTCTCAAAGCAGAGTCTCTCCCCAGCAGAATATCCGTAAATAAGGAGCAAATCTCCAGCATGATCATCTTCGTTCACCATCCCCAGCGAAAGTTGAAGAACCATGTTTTTCCACAACAGTCAGGAAGGCTATTTCCAATAATCTCAGGTAGCAGTCAGGGATTTATTTTCCCAGACTTAGATTTGTCACAATAGCATCTGATGTTCATATATCATGACATGCGCATACATATCGCATACAGCACAATCTCATTATTTTGAGAACATCGACCCACCATGCATTTCATGCATCGCACATAATTAACCTTATTATCTTTTCAGGAAAGACAATTATCACTAACAATTCCAGCAGTTGTACATATCACATCTACAAACAACTTATGGAAAATCAGTTCTTGAAATCAAACGGGTCAACTAATCTACACGATAAAATGAAGTAGCCTTACTATCCAGGCTTTCATTTCGAGGTAACCCTACTATCCAGGTTCCTTCTCATAGCCCTACTACCCATGCTTTCATTCTGAAGTAACCCTATTATCCAGGTTCCTTCTCAAAGCCCTACTACCCAGGCTTTCATTCCGAAGTAACCCTACTATCCAGGTTCTTTCTCATAGCCCTACTACCCAGGATTTCATTCCAAAGTAACCCTATTATCCAGGTTCCTTCTCATAGCCCTATTATCCAGGCTTTCATTCCGAAGTAACCCTACTATCCAGGTCCCTTCTCATAGACCTACTACCCATGCTTTCATTTTGAAGTAACCCTACTATCCAGGTTCCTTCTCATAGCCCTACTATCCAGGCTTAAATTTCGAGGTAACCCTACTATCCAGGTTCCTTCTCATAGCCCTACTACTCAGGCTTTCATTCCTAAGTAACCCTACTATCCAGGTTCCTTCTCATAACCCTACTATCCAGGCTTTCATTTCAAGGCAACCCTACTATCCAGGTTCCTTCTCATATCCCTACTGCCCAGGATTTCCTTTCGAAGAAACCGTTCTATCCAGGTTCTTTCTCCCCTATCTCCAGATAACAGTTTACAACATTGTAAGACCTGGACCCGACCAGATACGGTCGATTTCATATTTCCCCAATTGAAGTCCAACTTGGATTTAGTCTAATTTCTGTCAACAATCACCTTCGAATGGCATCTATAAGCCCATCTCTGCCATCTTTCCATCATCTCTCCAAATGGCATCTTTAAGCCCATTCCCTATGAAATCAACCCCCACATCATCAACTGCAAATTTCTGGGCACTCTAGTGTTCAATCATCTTCCACTTTCAAGCTACGAACGGCAAACTTGCCAATCTCGCTTTTCAAGTTTAAGAAGATTGAACAGGGGAAGCTGTTGTACCCCAAAATTTGCCCTCCCATTTTTTATTCAAGATACTATTCTAGATCTTCTCGAATACTCAATTTGGCTCAGAAGTTTGATCAGGCAGATTCTCTTCCTAGGCAATAAGTCAACGATTAGGGTTTGACGTTTCTCAAAGAAAATTAATTCTACAAGATTGGTGAATGTTCTTAAAGCACGTTTGTTTGGCAATGAAGTTCTGTTCTAATCGAGCACGGCGTGCGAGTTCATTTTGAGTGAAAATTTGATTTGGACAAGAGGTGAAGTTTAAGACTGTCATTTAGATAACCAATTGTTTTGAGTTCGAATAAACCAAGTAGAATTGAATTCTTAAGCATTGTTTTGTTCAAGAATTTGATTGGAAGTTTAAAAGATAAGGCGCAGGGTTTCATTTGAAATACAAATTACAAGGGTGTTGGATTTTCTTGAAGTTCAAGTTATGAAGCAAGATACATGTTCAAATCATGCAAGTAGGGAATTTAATTTTCATCAAGATTCAAGAATGATTTCCATACGATAAATTCCTAATTCATAAAATTCACTCAAGTTATGTGTTCATTACATTTTTGGGATAAGTTATAATTTTTGTTTACAAAGCAAAAAAAAATAGAATTAAATATTTCTTCTTCAATTTTCTGTTTCTTCCTCTTGAAGAAACTCGTCCACACTCTTTGCTAGCCATGGCCTTTTCATCTCTCAACTTCGTGTTCGCCGTCCAATTCTCGTGTTCGTGAAATAAGAAAAAAGAAAGTTAGCAAGAATTCCAGCAAAAGAGTATTTGTTAAAAGAGAAATTTCATCACTAGGGTTAGTATATAGGAATCAGAATTTAAGTTGTTTGGTTTTATCATAATCCCTCTTCTCCCATTATTTCAAATCACAAGGTTGGACCTTGGTTCACAAGAAAGAAAAGAAAATATACAGCAAGCCCAAAACTGCCAAAATATGCAAGCTTCAAAAAGCAGCAGCAAACTGCTACACAAAACAGGCTGCAATGCAAAACCAGCAAACAAAGCAAGCATAGAAACGGGGCAAGGCTGCCAAACAGCAACTAATGTAACAGCAACAGCAGGCTGCTATACAACCAGCACAAAGTAAAAACAAGTGCAACAAGCAACAACCATATGCAAATAAACAAAACGTAGCAAGCAAGGCAGCATAGGTTGCCAAGATGACAGGAGAAAGCAGCAATGAGTAAAAGAAAATGGAACAAGGCAAAATAGCAACTTAACTTGCTCATCAAACCAAACATATCATCATGTTCCTAAGCTATACAAACCCTTCAGAATTTTAAATAAATAAGCTGAATTGCTTTATTCAGTGAAAGATGAAAGAGGAAAGATGAAAGAGATATCACCTAGCAAATAACAGTCCAGAAACCTACTATAAAGACAGTCAAAACCAGACAAAAGTCAGCTCTTCACTTTACTTCCAAAAACTCTTTCCATCCTGCACATAATAACCTGCCCAAGGCAGGCCAAAAACTTGCACCAAAATAGGCAACTTAAAATCTGAGCTCAAAAGGCCAAAGTCAGAAAACCAATTTTGTTCAATATTGCCAAAACCTTCCCTCCAATTCCCACTGGGTCAGTTGCTATAATACAAAAACAACCAAGCAGCAAAAAGGGAGCAACGATATATGAAAACCAACAAAGAGCCAAACCGGGAGGGAGAAAAAAAAACATAACCAACAAGATTCAAACCAAGCAGCAAAAACAACCAAGAACAAAGCCAAACCAGCAAAGATATTAGAAAATCACTAAAAAACCAAAATCTCCAATTCCTGTTAAAACATAATACAAGTAATCCCCATCTGTTCTAAAGAGAAGCTTTAGCATGAACCAAAAGGAAAAAACAAGCAACCTGGTTCCATCATCAACCTCAGAATAGCTAGCCCCCAATACAAAACCAACAAGCATAAAAACACTGCTAATAACAACATCAGAAAATTTACAAAAACCACAACAATGTTCATCATTTTTTCAATCATGGTCAGCACAAACAAAAACAAAAAAAAAACCGCAGCAAGCATACAAACATCAGTCCTAAAACCCTCATTTACCTCATCATTTTCCCTAAACAAACCCTTCAGAAACACAACAATTTCTATTCAAAACAGAAGAAAATAAAAATGAGAAGTTTACTCCCCTGATTCAGTTCGGCCGGCCACTGCACACCATCGCAACGGAGTCCACCATGGGCATCTCCCTCAACACCGTTCACACACGTAGATCACCTCGGAAGCACATCACCGTATCGGAATCACAGGTAGGTGATACTGGCTATTTTGTTTATAAATCTACATGTGAGTATCAATGTTGTACTGAGCTAAAAGAACAAAAGAGAAAATGGAACAAAATAACGAATTGATGTTGAGAGTATCCACGAGAGAGGTAGAAAGAGTTTTGTTGCAAACACAGAAGTGAGAGAGAGAGAGAGAGATGAGAGTGAGGAAGAGTTTCTTTGAGAGAAAAAACATTGAAGTGGTGAAGAGAGTCGCTGGTAATGAGCTAGGGTTGCTTCAACCCATGTTGTTTTCTTTGTTTGAAAAGGGGCTGGACCCGGGTCTGACCCAACCCGGTCCATTTGTGGCCCAGTTTTTTAAGTTTTTTTTCTCTTCTTTTTAACAAAACAAACAATAATGCTTGGGCCTTTCATCCCAAATTCAGCCCAATAACAAATTGAGACAGCATCATCCCATTTTTTTAAATTTAACACCACCCCTCCACTTTGTTTTGTTTTAATATTTACTTATTTCTATTAATTTAATAAATCTTGAATTTTGTTAATTAATTTTCTTAATTAAGTTTAGTTCTTAGTTCTAATTTAATTTAGGAAAAAAACATTGTAAACATTTTTACTAATTAATTTTTGTATTTTAGTCTTAATTTGTTTATTTATTTCTTTTAATAACAAAAACCCTAAAAGACAAAATACATGCATTTGATTTAATTTGTTTAGCTAATTAATAGAATAGTTTTTTCTATTTTTCTTTTAAAACTCTTTTTCAAACAAAAATACCAAAAATTTCTATACTTTGTCAATTAATTTTATTTCATAGACTGTTATAATTTTAATTAATTGTTCGATTCGATTTGGTTGTATTGATTTCCTATTCAGACTTTTAATCGCATTTGACTCATCCCCATTTGTGAATTTGTACCCCCATTCCCGAAAACTTTGTAATAGCGTAGAATTTCAATTTCCGCAGTTTATTGTTTTTCCTTATATTGTATAGTAATTAGGCGTGCATGGCAAGATTCAAAATCAATCGCTAGATAACCTAATTTCAAAGACAAAATAACTTGAATCAAACACACTTTTGCACACGCGCACCTCTAGGGTAACCTCGCTTGTTGCCTCGGAAACACAATCATGTTTGTCGAGTATGGGACGCTTTAGCAAAGACCCTTCGATAAAAAAGATAGTAGTCCCTCGATGACCCTCGATGTTTCCTTCGATAAAACCATTTAGTCCCTTACAAAAATTGCTAAAGCGTCTCACAAGTTGCCTTCTATAACTGTACGATTGACCCGTGCCTGTCCCTTCACATCCAACGATGGGACTTCTTACCAAATAAATGGTAAGATAGCAACATCTAAAGGAGGAAAAGAACATTTAAGACCTTTCGAGTAGGTAGATTCGCTCTTAGTTGCTCGCTTGCTCACAATAAAAACATTTTTACACCAACACTTTCATCTTGAAACATTTTCAAAAAACAAAACACTTTGTACGCGTTCTTATAGAGACGATAACCATTAAAAAATCATCCTTTCAAAATCACTTTCAAAAAACACACTACACAAACACCTCTTTGAACTATTTTTTGAAACAACACTTTGTACGCGTTCTTATAGAAACAGGAACCATTACAAAGACATTTTCAAAATACTTTCAAAAACCACACCACAAGCACACTGTCAAACAAAAGCAAGTGATCTAGAGAGTAACTAAGAGCCCGTAGATAACTACAGATGAAAAGGATGCTAACACCTTCCCTTTTCATAATCTACCCTCGAACCCGAGAAATAATCTGGAAAGGTCTTTCATGTGCTTGTTTACCTTTCCTTTTAGATAAAAGAAAAGTCGGTGGCGACTCTTGCTATCCGTATAATTATGATCAAATGCAAACGACCCGAGTCAGTTCTCCCATCGTATCACATAATGAAATATGAATCAATTTAACAAGGGAGTGATTGTTGGACCATTGGTTCATGTAGCACAAGTTATAAAGAAGATAATAAATGATCTTGATTCTAAAAGAAGTATAAGTTATTTAGAGCCAATTATGGATTAGAGCAAACTGCTTGGAGTTGCATCCTTTTATTAATGAAATTTTGTGAAAACGGATTAATAAATGTCAAGTTTAAAATCGTGTGCACATAAGAAGGTTACTGGAAGTATTTGCATTAATCTAGTATAGTATGTAGGTGACATACTGATCATCAAAACAAATTTCCTACAACACCAACATAGGACATGGTTAAGGAAATGGTTTTGATGAAATGCTTATGCGAGGTTTCGTAAAAGGTTAGAAATCATAATCTATATAGATAGATGGTTTATGAATCTCAATCCTAGCACAAGTACATATTCCGACGAAGTGTTGAGATACCTAATATGCATAAATCTCACATTAGGATTATTGCATGTGGAGCATGGTGTTTGGTCTAATGGACAATGTCTTACCTCATTGGATGAGAAAAACAACACCATGATATGTACTACACTAGATGCATCATATGTTATGAGCATAGACAATAAGTACCAAGATGATTGAAGTGTTCATCACTAGATCACCATTAAGAATGTCTATGAATATCTTGAAAGAACTTGATGTTTCTTTTATTGAGAGTAGATGGGAATAATCATTGTAAAGGAGTTACAATGATGTTATTCTAAAATTTATGAACTATATATTCATATCATAATATAAACTAAGAGTTATGTTTGGATGAAAATTGTATATGTTGAAAAGAGTTTAAGATAATTGTCGTTTCTAGTACAAAGGTTTAATATATGATTTGGAACGCTTTGATAATTCTTGGGAAGAAAATTATGTTTCTTGTATTGCAGATCCTACTGATCTCATTCACGATGATAATGGGTTAATCTTGCAAGTAGAAAATTCTAGATCTCACTATCGGTCCAAATATGTATATTTTGACACTTGTTTTTCTTTTTCGATAGAAGATCAGAAGTTGAAATTGGAAGAGGTGTATAGTACCAATATAGGAAAGAGTTCCTTATATCCTAATAGAGTATCATGTTTAGATGATGCTTGATGCACAAAATGGGCAACTAGATGTTAAATTAACATCTGATTGGCTTTAGTGCTAGTGGGAGATTGTTGGAGTAAGCCCTAATAGCCAATCAATATGGGCTTAATATGCTTTTGAATCATGACCTGGATATATGTTATTTGTTAATATATATATATATATATATATATATATATATATATATATATATATATATATATATATATATATATATATATATATATATATATATATATATATATATATATATATATATATATATATATATATATATATATATATATATATATATATATATATATATATATATATATATATATATATATATATATATATATATATATATATATATATATATATATATATATATATATATATATATATGTGTGTGTGATCGGTGGATCTGGAACTGACTGTTTAACGCTGGTTCGCGAAATGTCGCGGAAGCAAGAGTCGCCACCGTCTTTTATTTTCTCCAAATGGAAAGGACAAAAGCACAGAAAAATTCCTTATAGAGATACTTGCTAATTGTGTTTTCAAAATTGTTTGTTTGCTTTTCAACTGTGGGTTTTAAAAAGTTTCTTTGAAAATTCCAGTTCGACTCTTGTATCGGTCCTCAAGAGTGTTTGAAAAGTTGCTTTCGAAAGCTTTTGAAAAGGTGTCGGTGTGAAAAGTATTTTTGATTTGTTTTGAAATTAGAGCAAGTATCTAGAGTTGTCTACCTACCCTAAGGAATTCGTCTGTGTAGATGTCCTTTAAAGTAGTGCCATCCCACCATTGAGAGGTAGGTAGCACCACCGTTGGAGGTGTTCGGGTCAATTCGAGGTTCGGGATATGGTGATCACCAGAGCAATGGGAAGACACCTTAGAAGCTACCCTCATGCCAGGTTCCCGGATCATGAGGACTTACTAAGACATCCTCTACTCGACGATCACCTTTCGAGGCAAGGCAACAGTGAGGCGTACCCTAGGGGTGGTGTGTGATTTGTGTGTCAGATTCATTACATTTATCTTGTTCATGTCAAAGTGATCTATGCATTTGTTTTTTATTTAATCATTCATTCTTGCATGCATTTGTTAACAGTTAAAAAGTTGCGAGAAATTAAAAGTTCTAAACTATTACAAAAGGCGCTGGTCCACATCGCCAAAATTTCCAGAACCCAATTTGACAGAAAATAAAGAATTAAAGAAAAGTAAAGTGCGAGAAATTAATTACACGGCTTTGGGAGAGGTACATAAATACTAAAAGAAAAAAGGAAATGAATACGCGCGTTGAGATTTTAAATTGAAACGAGGGCGTTGGACCCTTTTTAATTAAATTAAATTAAACGATTATTAAATTAATAAAATTAAAATGAAAAGAAAGTTGTTTTTGGTATTTTAAGATTTTAATGGAAAAAAAGAATTAAATGAACTTGAGAAACTAACCCTAATTCTAAATTTTTTTATTTGTTAAGAAAGTATTAAACTTTAACCTAAAATTAAACCTAATTATTTTACATGCAATTTTAATTTATAAAAGTAAATAATATTAAATATTTAATTATTATGAAAGAAAAGAAAAAGGGGTAAAAATTATTATAAACCCTAATTCTACCAATTTTAGGTTTTTATTGAAAAATGTTAAGATTAAACCCTAAATTAGAACTAAGTGAATTAATGCAATTTATTTACAAAAATACTAAAATAAAATATTTATTATTTTTTATCTTTTCTGATTTTTTTGGTGTTTTTTATATATTATGAAAATATTAAATTAATTAAAAAAAAATTGAAAGAAAGTAAAAATAATGAAAAAAAAATAAAGAATGTAAAAAAGGTTTGCAAACCTAAGGGGGTCTGCCCCTAATTTGGAGGGTGAAGTCTAGCAATTTGAGCCCAATAAGCCTTAGGCCTGGCTGACTTTTCCACTCACGTACCCAAGCGTTGACTCACATGTACCATGCTCTTCAGATCTGGGCCCTTGAATTGATGAGATTGAGCGCGTGGCAGGCTTGATGGAGGAACGCATGATGGTCTTCAAGGCTTGAACTGCATAGGAATGTTAATGAAAAAATAACATGGAAAGGGTGAGGACCTGGGGCTCGAACCCAGGTCATGAGGATTAACACTAACCAACTTTGCCACTGAAGCACTCAACGCGTTTTGATTATTATATAACTAAGAATTAATATGAGACAAAACGCGTATTAGTGAACTTTTTAGCGCGAGAATTCAAATTAGCCAATCGGCTGATGCCGCAGGGGTCGTCTTCTTCGTGGTTTGTTTTTCCCTGAAATAGAAAAAGAGTTAGCGGGGGTTTTGAACCCCCCCAAATTATGCTTAATTTGATAATAGCGATTAGGCCATGTGGCCTCAGAAATTAGGCGCGAGGGTCCTAATCTGATCGTCCAAGTCTTCTGAACATGGTCATGGCATTGAGGTCCCCTAATTTTACAGTATCAAGAAACCCCTAATTTGGAATTCAAGAAAACCTAGCCTGCATCAATGGTAGAATCATGTATAGCGCATAGAAACACAATTAACTTATATGGTTAGCTTCAGAATCTTATAATGAACATAAATCAAGCATAAAAAATTATGAAAAGTGTATGAATCGAGATGCAAGAGTATCAAATATTTTCTGTACAGGGTGAGGTCGTTCTCACATTTCTGGGGATGGAAGCTTGTGGTTTTGATCCAAATGCGTTGCTTGATGTCCCAGGAATGTGATAGAATACGTCTCTTTGCTTGAATCAATCTCTAACCTTGTTTTCAGTTTTGAAATTTTTAGGCCAAAAGTGTGAGTTTGATAATGGAGTTTATGCGCAACTTTTAGGTTAGGGAGCATTAGGTCTTGATCAAGCTTATGTATGGAACAAATTAGGTCAAAAATCTGATCAAAAGAATCAAGGAATTGATTATGCAATATTTGATTTTTTATGGCATTAGCTTTTCAATCTTTTTCATGCAATTTGATATCAAATCATGACAAAACTTTCCAAAAATGATTATGCACGAATCTTGAGTGTCCAATGAGAGTATTTTCTGCACAAAAAGATTTGATTTCATTAGTTTAGTATTTTTTTCATATTTTATTTAGTTTAAATGAATTAATTGTAATAAAAAATTCAAATAAATAAATAAAAATAATAAAAAACTTCCCTTTGGGCCAAATGGTCGTGTGCATGTCTTGGATGATGAATTGTGGAAGAAAAAGAGGCCCATTAGCAATTTTAGGTCATTTGAATCAATGTTGACTTTTCAAAATATCCAAAAATTTCCCAACTTCCACAAGGCATAACTTGCTCAATTTTTAAGCTTTGCTCATGTTCTTGGACATTTTGGAAAGGTCTTTGAGTCCTCTAACCAATGTCTTTGGTCCCATGTCATTTTGATTTACCAATCTCAAGTTATGGTCTTTGACTTAATGTCCCTTTTTGTTGACTTTTGAAAATGACCTATAATGTTGAAATTGATAACTTTTTGTGAGAGCATTTCTTGGACTTGGAGTGTGAAGAGGAGTTGTAGGAAATGTCTTTATCTTCAAAATGAGATTTGGATGGAATTTTTCTGATGATCCATGTGAAAGTTATGCCCTGGTCAATTTACAGTTGACTTTTTCAATTGTCCAAATAAGGAAACTTTTGCATCTTGATGATTTTTGAGCCAAGCTTTGAGAATCATGATCAAGCATTGATCAAATGATTTTTGTGGCTTCAAAATGAGATGTTGACCAAAAATTTGGACTTTTGACTGTCAAATGACCATTTTGCCCCTACAGTTGACTGTATTGCAATTAGGGTTTTTGACTGTGCAATTTTGTGCTGAAAGTCTTGAAACTTGGTATGAGGATGCTTGACCATATTTATAGGCATGTGGGACTTGATTGGACCCTTGGAAACTTCATTTCTTGATCAGAACCAAAACCCTAATTTTGACTGTTCAGGAGGCTCTTGAACTGTGCAACCCTTGGGGAATTTTGAAGCATGACTTGGCAATTTCTTGAAGAATATGGGAGGGCAAATTTTGGGGTACAACAGTTTCCCCTGTTCAATCTTCTTAGACCTGAGGATGCAGATTGGCTGACGTGCCTTTCGTAATCCGAGGGTGGAAGATGATTGAACACTAGAGTGCCCAGAAATTTGCGCTCACATAGTAGCAGTGATGGTGGAAATGGGCTTATAGATGCCCCTTAGAGATTGATGAATAGGATGATGGGCTTATAGATGCCATCTGGATGTTGATCGCGTAAGAGATTTCTTAGCGAGAACTTGCGTACCTGCAAAAGAAAAATGAGTACCTGACATGTTGCAGGAGCTGGTCTTCAGATGCTTTGTGTAGATATGTCCTGACAGGTTACAGGAGCTGAATCTTCGAATTCTTCAGACGTGCCCTGGCGAGATACAGGAATCGAGTCTGGTAATGTTAGTCTCCAACGGATAAACCCTGGCAAGATTCAGGTATCGGATCCTCGAACTCTTCCGACACACCCTGGCAAGATACAGGAATCGGATCTGGTAATGCTAGTCTTCAACGGATACACCCTGGCAAGATTCAGGCATCGGATCCTCGAACTCTTCAGACACACCCTGGAAAGATACAGGAATCGGATCTGGTAATGCTAGTCTTCAACGGATACACCCTGGCAAGATTCAGGCATCGGATCCTCGAACTCTTCAGACACACCCTGGCAAGATACAGGAATCGGATATGGTAATGCTAGTCTTCAACGGATACACCCTGGCAAGATTCAGGTATCGGATCCTCGAACTCTTCAGACACACCCTGGCAAGATACAGGAATCGGATCTGGTAATGCTAGTCTTCAACGGATACACCCTGGCAAGATTCAGGCATCGGATCCTCGAACTCTTCAGACACACCCTGGCAAGATACAGGAATTGGATCTGGTAATGCTAGTCTTCAACGGATACACCCTGGCAAGATTCAGGTATCGGATCCTCGAACTCTTCAGACACACCCTGGCAAGATACAGGAATCGGATCTAGTAATGCTAGTCTTCAACGGATACACCCTGGCAAGATTCAGGCATCGGATCCTCGAACTCTTCAGACACACCCTGGCAAGATACAGGAATCGGATATGGTAATGCTAGTCTTCAACGGATACACCCTGGCAAGATTCAGGTATCGGATCCTCGAACTCTTCAGACACACCCTGGCAAGATACAGGAATCGGATCTGGTAATGCTAGTCTTCAACGGATACACCCTGGCAAGATTCAGGCATCGGATCCTCGAACTCTTCAGACACACCCTGGCGAGATACAGGAATCAGATCTGGTAATGCTAGTCTTCAACGGATACACCCTGGCAAGATTCAGGCATCGGATCCTCGAACTCTTCAGACACACCCTGGCAAGATACAAGAATCGGATCTGGTAATGCTAGTCTTCAACAGATACACCCTGGCAAGATTCAGGTATCGGATCCTCGAACTCTTCAGACACACCCTGGCAAGATACAGGAATCGGATCTGGTAATGCTAGTCTTCAACGGATACACCCTGGCAAGATTCAGGCATCGGATCCTCGAACTCTTCAGACACACCCTGGCGAGATACAGGAATCGGATCTGGTAATGTTAGTCTTCAACGGATACACCCTGGCAAGATTCAGGTATCGGATCCTCGAACTCTTCAGACACACCTGGCAAGATACAGGAATCGGATCTGGTAATGTTAGTCTTCAACGGATACACCCTGGCAAGATTCAGGTATCGGATCCTCGAACTCTTCAGACACACCCTGGCAAGATACAGGAATCAGATCTGGTAATGTTAGTCTTCAACAGATACACCCTGGCAAGATTCAGGTATCGGATCCTTGAACTCTTCAGACACACCCTGGCAAGATACAGGAATCGGATCTGGTAATGCTAGTCTTCAACGGATACACCCTGGCAAGATTCAGGCATCGGATCCTCGAACTCTTCAGACACACCCTGGCAAGATACAGGAATCGGATCTGGTACTTGGTCGTCAACAGATACACCCTGGAAAGATACAGGAATCGGACCTTTAGTTGCGACCATTGATGGTAATCAATTTTGTACTTTTGTCCTGAAAAGACAAGCGTTAGTTGTATGCGATGTCATGTGGTATGACATGCGAGATGCTCTCTGAATACGTGAGATCGTATGTTCATGATGTGTATATGCATGCTATGATGTATGAAGATGTTTATGAATGTATTTTTCGTCTAGGAAAGTAAATCCTTGACGGGTGCCGGGAAGTCACTCCTGGGCTGATGTTGAAGAATGGATTTTGCTTCCGCTGGGGATGATAATTGCAAGGATACCGGTTGGGAGAAGATAACTCCGTTGGGGAATAAACTTGACGAAGGGATTACTCTGCGGGGAGCAAAGTACTCTAGCAATCTTGTTGGGAAGCAATACTCTGTGGGGAGAGAGATACTTTGTTGAGTGTTGATAATAACTTGCTGGGGATACCTTTATTCTTTTGGAAGTGTCAACAGACTTCGCTGGGGATAAGAAGACTTCGTCGACGACGATCTTTCTGTGGCTCTTGGCTGAGGATAACCCAGTTATATCCTAGTAAGGAAATAACTCTTTGAATAAAGCCGGGGAACGCGTTCGTGCTCTGCGAGGATAAGCTTCCCGAATCTACTGGGGATAAGCTTACTGCTTGGGGAGATGGATTCCAACTTTCCTGGGGAACTAGATTGGACTCTCTTGGGGAAGTCTTGAATTTTATCGGGGAAGTAACTCCATCGAATGTTTGATGTACCGTCGGGGAACACTCTTTAGACCAAGACTGTCGGGGATGCTCGTTAAAAATGTCCGTACATTGCTGGGGAATGTTGAAATCTGCGGGAGGATACCCAACTTCCTTAAGGTTTGATAGTAGCTTTGCTTGAGGAGAGTGTACTGACTTGCTGGCTCACTCTCTGGGGAGTTAAGATATCTGGTTATGTTCTTCAACCGAACCTATCTTAGTACTTTGGGGGACGGAGCCATTAGATCGTGTGGACAACTCATCATTGCCCCTGTTTCTGAGGTGGGAGAGGAAGACCTGTGAGGTGCTGATAGTTATTTATGGACAAACCTTCTTCTGGTAGGCAGGTGACAGGATGACAGGACATAGTCATACGCTTTAATCCCTAACTTTTGCCTGGACCGCCCTTTCGGGTTTTCAGTCCATCGGGATACCCATTTTTGCCCAAGCCGCCTTTTCAGGTTTTCGACTTGCCGGGTGTACAAATTTTTTTTTAATTTTTATTTCATCCCTTCATTTTTGCCCGTAACCTTTTGGTTCGCCGGGAAGCCCTTATTTTTGCCTAGGTGTGTCAACCTAGCGGGTCTTTGATTTTGCGTAGTATTTTTTCGACTATGTCCATGCTCTCAGAATGTAGGGAGTTGCCCTGTTAGAAGTGTTTTGTCATGCCACCAGAAGATTTTTTGACCAGGCAAGATATATTATTGAAATGCCCCAAGTGACTCAGGCGGAGATTTGCCCCAGGCTATTTGGCCTTTTGAGAGATTCTCTGAATCTTGACTGGACTGCCCCAGATGATGGACCATGATTATGTCATGCCCCTTGATTGGAAGTGCTTCTGTTCATTAGGCATTCGTCGTGCAAATTTCTATGCTGTTCAAACAAAAAGTCATATGCAAACAAAGTTATGTTAAAAATGCAAAGCTTATGTCTGTCTTAAAGATTTTGAAAACGCATTCTTTTTCATAAAACAAGTGAATGTTTGTAAAACGTGATGTCAACTTCGTATTTACCATAGGCCTTAAGGAGTCAGGATACCTTTCGTAATAGTATGCTTTCGAACTAACCCACGCTTCAGCTAGGACTTTTAAGGGTTATAACGTGGCCTGGTTCATGGTTTAAGAAACAAAGGATAAAGGCTCAAATTATATCTGTACCCACCCGTTCTTCGTGATGTTCTTCAAACCTAAGCTCAGTTGATCGTGCGTTAGACCTTGTTTGAGTATTTGTCCTGATGTTCCAATGATGGTTCAGATATTGATGATTTATTCTGAATAGGCAGTCATTTTTTGTTTTTGTTGAGGGTTTGTATGACCTCTTTCTTTTTGATTTCGCTATCCCTAAATTTTTTTCCTGAACTGTTTCTTTTGTGATTACAGTCAGCGGGATGCCCCAGTTTTGTAAGTCTCCTTCATAGGTTTTGACTTATTGGGTTTTTATTTTTGAGATATAATGACTGCCTATCCTTATGATTGTTTGGAACCATCATTGTCTTTTGTTTTGTAAGGACCTCTTTGGTGCCATTCGTTATGCACTTGGATCAACTGAGAGAACTACCCTGCCCCAGGTTATGATAAAGGGTTTTAATTTTCGAAAAGAAAAACTCCTACTTCTTTGGCTCAGATGGGTTGACGAGGGATTATCATCCTTATAACTCCAGTGTTTAGGGATTGAAACAATGCTTGTACCTCATCAGCGGGGTCTGTTCAAAAGCATATTGTAGATTGTGGTATCGTTTTCGTCATCCTCCCTCAAGAGGATTAGAATTATTATTTAAGAGTTGATCATCAGAAAAAATATGAAAATAATTTGCATTTAGTGAATACGAATATATTATTTCAGAACAGACATATGCGATGCATTAATGAAATAACAATGTTTAACATGAGTAAATGTTTGAACAAAAGAAAATCACAACTTGAAAAATTCTAATGAACAAAAGTCCTCTAGTCTCAGGGCTTGTCACTTCAAATGGTGAGCCTTGGAGGGATGGTAGAAAAATTCAGCCTGACCATCTTGTGTGAACTCCAGTGCTCCCTCATCAATCAGATCTTGGATCTTGTTCCTCAGAGCCCAACACTCATTTGTATCATGTCCTGGACAGGCAGAGTGGTAGGCACATCTTTTATTGGGATCATAGACAGGAGATGCTGTGTTCTAGTTCCGAGGATGAGCCCTTAATGTGATTAGGTTCAATCTTAACAGGCGTTGTAAAGCTTGGAACAACGACATGTTGAGCTGGGTGAATTGCCTCCTGGGCTTGTCTGGTTGGAGCTGGTGAAGTTGCTGCTGAGTTTGTGACACTGGAGCCATTTGAGGAGCTCTCCCCTTATCTCCTTGTCTCAAAGGTGGTTGAACGATAACTGGCTTTTTACCCTTAGACTTTTTCCCCAGTCGGTTACCTTGAAGCAGTTGGTTGACGAGAACTCCGAGCTCTTCTTGTCTTTGAGCTAAGCCTTGAATGATAGTCACCTGCCCCAACATTTGGGCTTTCATTGCATCCATCTCAGCTTGCAGGCGTTTCAGTCGTTCGTCCTCAGCACTGTTCCTGACCAAGGTCTCCATGAGAAGTGTCCTCATCTCCTCCTGCCCCTTGGATAGATTCAGGAGGATTTCCTCAAACCGAGTCTCTTGAGCAAGAAGGTCCTGGTTATCTTGTTGGGAAGCCATTGCTGAAATAAACAGCGAGAACGGTAAGTGACCTGTCAGAAGGGTACCTGTAATACAATGATATGCATGATATGTATGTAATGTTTTCAAGGACCTCGCAGGGTAGACAAGAAAATTGTTAGAATTGGAATCCGGTGACTTGATTGAAGGCACTTCATATTGTTGAGAGTCCTTCTTCAAGAGTCAAGGCTCACCATATCGAGTGGGTCATAGCCCCTGACAACCTTGGCTAGAGGAAAATAAATCCTCTTTGCCCCTTGCTAGACATTATGGTTCATCATGACCTGCACCACAGACCCTTGAGATCCTTGAAATGGATTAGGATGTATGCAATGGTATGATGTTATGTTATGCATGGGGTAATGTGAGTAACCCTGTTATGAGTCCCAATTAAGGACTGTAAACCAAAACCTGCAAGAAACTAGTCTGCAAGAAACTCAGTACACTCTGTTATAAGCCCTAATTAAGGACTATAAACAAAACCTACAAGAAACTCAATACACTCCGTTATGAGTCCTAATTAAGGACTATAAACAAAACCTGCAAGAAACTTAGTAAGCCCTGTCATGTGTCCCAATTAAGGACTAAAACGAAACCTGCAAGTAGTTCATGTGTCAGATAAAGCATGCAAGCAGTCAAGTACGAAGGCACACAAGTCACACAAGAGAAAGCCCTTAGAGTTTAGGCCAGCATGGGGTTTGGGTATTACCCTCTTGAAGTTGGTGGGCTCAACCTGTCCTATTAGAAGTAACCGGGTTCTAAGGGTCCCAATATCACTGGATTGCTTTCATTGTTCATCGTTTCGATTTAGCCACTGAACTGGCGACCGAAATATTCCATGAAAGCAACCCTCAATTGAGTGTAGTATCGAGTATCAACCAACCTCGGACTGCACCAAAGTCAGTTATCTCACTACCCTAAAGAGGCCAAGATAGTTCAATTAAGGTTCCTAAGGTCTGTTGATGCTTCACGACACCACGCGGAGGCCCCGTACTCTCCTTGACTGAACTCAAGGGTTACCGGTACACACCAAAGTGCCACATCAACGTAGCAGACTGTTTCAACCATGTCGGTATACCCCGCACAGTTCCCTCACAGCCTTGTTGCTACTTTCTAAGAAGGTATCCCCAGATCCGGGTTAGGATCTATAGAACTCCCAAGACAGTCCCACAATTTAAAGCAAACAAGGAAAGCAATTGAAAACACAGTTATGAACTAACCCTAAGGTACACCTCACTTTAAGTTAAGTCCCCAGCAGAGTCGCCAGTTCTGTGATCGGTGGATCTGGAACTGACTGTTTAACGTTGGTTCGCGAAATGTCACGGAAGCAAGAGTCGCCACCGTCTTTTATTTTCTCCAAATGGAAAGGACAAAAGCACAGAAAAATTCCTTATAGAGATTGCTCTCGGTTCGGGAGGTAGATTATAGAAAGGGAAGGTGTTAGCACCCTTTCTATCCATGGTTATCCATGGGCTCTTAGATACTTGCTCATTGTGTTTTCAAAATTGTTTGTTTGCTTTTCAACTGTAGGTTTTAAAAAGTTTCTTTGAAAATTCCAGTTCGACTCTTGTATCGGTCCTCAAGAGTGTTTGAAAAGTTTCTTTCGAAAGCTTTTGAAAAGGTGTCGGTGTGAAAAGTATTTTTGATTTGTTTTGAAATTAGAGCAAGTATCTAGAGTCGTCTACCTACCCTAAGGAATTCGTCTGTGCAGATGTCCTTTAAAGTAGTGCCATCCCACCATTGAGAGGTAGGTAGCACCACCGTTGGAGGTGTTCGGGTCAATTCGAGGTTCGGGATATGGTGATCACCAGAGCAATGGGAAGACACCTTAGAAGCTACCCTCATGCCAGGTTCCCGGATCATGAGGACTTACTAAGACATCCTCTACTCGACGATCACCTTTCGAGGCAAGGCAACAGTGAGGCGTACCCTAGGGGTGGTGTGTGATTTGTGTGTCAGATTCATTACATTTATCTTGTTCATGTTAAAGTGATCTATGCATTTGTTTTTTATTTAATCATTCATTCTTGCATGCATTTGTTAACAGTTAAAAAGTTGCGAGAAATTAAAAGTTCTAAACTATTACAAAAGGCGCGGGTCCACATCGCCAAAATTTCCAGAACCCAATTTGACAGAAAATAAAGAATTAAAGAAAAGTAAAGTGCGAGAAATTAATTACACGGCTTTGGGAGAGGTACATAAATACTAAAAGAAAAAAGGAAATGAATACGCGCGTTGAGATTTTAAATTGAAACGAGGGCGTTGGACCCTTTTTAATTAAATTAAATTAAACGATTATTAAATTAATAAAATTAAAATGAAAAGAAAGTTGTTTTTGGTATTTTAAGATTTTAATAGAAAAAAAGAATTAAATGAACTTGAGAAACTAACCCTAATTCTAAATTTTTTTATTTGTTAAGAAAGTATTAAACTTTAACCTAAAATTAAACCTAATTATTTTACATGCAATTTTAATTTATAAAAGTAAATAATATTAAATATTTAATTATTATGAAAGAAAAGAAAAAGGGGTAAAAATTATTATACACCCTAATTCTACCAATTTTAGGTTTTTATTGAAAAATGTTAAGATTAAACCCTAAATTAGAACTAAGTGAATTAATGCAATTTATTTACAAAAATACTAAAATAAAATATTTATTATTTTTTATCTTTTCTGATTTTTTTGGTGTTTTTTAAATATTATGAAAATATTAAATTAATTAAAAAAAAATTGAAAGAAAGTAAAAATAATGAAAAAAAAATAAAGAATGTAAAAAAGGTTTGCAAACCTAAGGGGGTCTGCCCCTAATTTGGAGGGTGAAGTCCAGCAATTTGAGCCCAATAAGCCTTAGGCCTGGCTGACTTTTCCACTCACGTACCCAAGCGTTGACTCACGTGTACCATGCTCTTCAGATCTGGGCCCTTGAATTGATGAGATTGAGCGCGTGGCAGGCTTGATGGAGGAACGCATGATGGTCTTCAAGGCTTGAACTGCATAGGAATGTTAATGAAAAAATAACATGGAAAGGGTGAGGACCTGGGGCTCGAACCCAGGTCATGAGGATTAACACTAACCAACTTTGCCACTGAAGCACTCAACGCGTTTTGATTATTATATAACTAAGAATTAATATGAGACAAAACGCGTATTAGTGAACTTTTTAGCGCGAGAATTCAAATTAGCCAATCAGCTGATGCCACAGGGGTCGTCTTCTTCGTGGTTTGTTTTTCCCTGAAATAGAAAAAGAGTTAGCGGGGGTTTTGAACCCCCCCAAATTATGCTTAATTTGATAATAGCGATTAGGCCATGTGGCCTCAGAAATTAGGCGCGAGGGTCCTAATCTGATCGTCCAAGTCTTCTGAACATGGTCATGGCATTGAGGTCCCCTAATTTTACAGTATCAAGAAACCCCTAATTTGGAATTCAAGAAAACCTAGCCTGTATCAATGGTAGAATCATGTATAGCGCATAGAAACACAATTAACTTATATGGTTAGCTTCAGAATCTTATAATGAACACAAATCAAGCATCAAAAATTATGAAAAGTGTATGAATCGAGATGCAAGAGTATCAAATATTTTCTGTACAGGGTGAGGTCGTTCTCACATTTATGGGGATGGAAGCTTATGGTTTTGATCCAAATGCGTTGCTTGATGTCCCAGGAATGTGATAGAATACGTCTCTTTGCTTGAATCAATCTCTAACCTTGTTTTCAGTTTTGAAATTTTTAGGCCAAAAGTGTGAGTTTGATAATGGAGTTTATGCGCAGCTTTTAGGTTAGGGAGCATTAGGTCTTGATCAAGCTTATGTATGGAACAAATTAGGTCAAAAATCTGATCAAAAGAATCAAGGAATTGATTATGCAATATTTGATTTTTTATGGCATTAGCTTTTCAATCTTTTTCATGCAATTTGATATCAAATCATGACAAAACTTTCCAAAAATGATTATGCACGAATCTTGAGTGTCCAATGAGAGTATTTTCTGCACAAAAAGATTTGATTTCATTAGTTTAGTATTTTTTTCATATTTTATTTAGTTTAAATGAATTAATTGTAATAAAAAATTCAAATAAATAAATAAAAATAATAAAAAACTTCCCTTTGGGCCAAATGGTCGTGTGCATGTCTTGGATGATGAATTGTGGAAGAAAAAGAAGCCCATTAGCAATTTTAGGTCATTTGAATCAATGTTGACTTTTCAAAATATCCAAAACTTTCCCAACTTCAACAAGGCAAAACTTTCTCAATGTCTTTGGTCCCATGTCATTTTGATTTACCAATATCAAGTTATGGTCTTTGACTTAAAGTCCCTTTTTGTTGACTTTTGAAAATGACCTATAATGTTGAAATTGATAACTTTTTGTGAGAGCATTTCCTGGACTTGGAGTGTGAAGAGTAGTTGTAGGAAATGTCTTTCTCTTCAAAATGTGCTTTGGATGGAATTTTTCTGATGATCCATGTGAAAGTTATGCCCTGGTCAATTTACAGTTGACTTTTTCAACTGTCCAAATAAGGAAACTTTTGCATCTTGATGATTTTTGAGCCAAGCTTTGAGAATCATGATCAAGCATTGATGAAATGATGTTTGTGGCTTCAAAATGAGATGTTGACCAAAAATTTGGACTTTTGACTGTCAAATGACCATTTTGCCCCTACAGTTGACTGTATTGCAATTAGGGTTTTTGACTGTGCAATTTTGTGCTGAAAGTCTTGAAACTTGGTATGAGGATGCTTGACCATATTTATAGGCATGTGGGACTTGATTGGACCCTTGGAAACTTCATTTTCTTGATCAGAACCAAAACCCTAATTTTGACTGTTCAGGAGGCTCTTGAACTGTGCAACCCTTGGGGAATTTTGAAGCATGACTTGGCAATTTCTTGAAGAATATGGGAGGGCAAATTTTGGGGTACAACAATATATATATATATATATATATATATATATATATATATATATATATATATATATATATATATATGTTATTTTTATATCACATAATAAAGTCCTTAGAATACTTAGTCTATTAATGATGTTTTAAGTATGACTTAATCGTGAGACCTCATTAAACATAAGGACATTATTCTTAAAGTATACGTAGTCAAGATTTACTGTCAAATAGGATAACATTATTGCATAAAGACTATTATGTGAGTAGACTGATGACCGTATATCACGAGTCATAGATATGAGATATCAAGACATAGATATAAATATTAAGAGTAATATTTATACTGGATTGACCCATCATGATAATACTACATTTTTTGTTATGTAAGTGTCATAAGATATTCTCATAGTGATAGTGGTGTATACCATCCTTCGACCTGAAACCAATATAGATCCTAGATGTTGAGTCGAGCACTTTATTACCAATCAAACATTGTCCGTAACAGTATGACCATAAAGATGGTTGATGGGTACTTTACAAATCATGTTGAGGGACATGAGTCACCTAGATGAGATTTTCCCCTCCTACATATATGGGAGTAATATATATGGGGCCCTTGATAGAGTATGACTGTAAAATGCATGGTCGTGCTAAAATAAGTCGATATGAGATATTGGTCAACAAATAAAATATTAAACTATACAAGGGTGGCACATTCTATGCCTTGTGTTCAATATAGATATAAGGAAAAAAGGATAATTGTACACATGATCATTATCACAAAATGGTTATGTCAGATCACACGATATTCTCATTACTTGGATAGCAGTTATATGTTGCTAGATACCGCTCACCGCTTATAATATTAAATAGGTGATTTAATATTATTGCCAATGTGACGAGAATCTACAAAGTCACATGCATAGAGTACTGATAGTAGAATGGATGATTAAATTAAATAGAATTTAATTTTATTATGTGCTAATCGTATTTAAATTATTTAATACATTAACACATATAATTATTTGATTAAATATAATTTAATTAATTAAATGAGAATCGTCAGTTGATTAAATTAAATATGATTTAAATTAATTAATATTTTATTTTATTTAATTAAAAGAGTTTGATTAAATATAAATAATATTTATTTAATTAAAATAGTTTAATTAAATAAGATTGGGCTTATTTTGGAAAAGCCCAAAATAAGACATTAGGGTTTTAGTAGGTCTCTATAAATAGAGAAGCTCATTCCCTTGCAATGTTTAATTGTCAATTTTCTCAAAACCAGAAACAACTAACACCGTGTTCTATTTTGTGCTCGTGTGGACTACGTAGAGACATCGGTGTCTTCCGTCGTTTGTGGTCGAATATAAAGCAAGCTTCAAGAGGTATTATTTGAATCCTTTTATATTGTGTTTGTGATTAATGGTTTAATAAAGATCCGTTCATCAGGATTATTTCACTAAGAAGATCAAAATTTTGAAAAACTCCTCTTAGACCCAAACAATCAATGCAACTCATCTTTCCAATACCCTTTATTTCACGTTTTGACTTATCTCTAAAGGTGACATAACTAGAGGAAAGTGGGTTAATGTTCACAAGAAATTTCTTGACACCAGTCATGTGTCTAGAACAACCACTATCAAAAAACCAATTCTCTCTTGTAGAAGCTTTGAGTGTGGTGTAAACAGTGAGTCCACGAGTGTCGTTCTTGGGAATCCTTTTAGACTTGGCTTTAACATCATCCTATATTCTTCTATGTTGTGTAATAGGATTGGGATAACCATGCAATCTGAAGAAGAAATATTTTAAGTGCCCAAACTTTTCACAATAATCACATCTCCATTGCTGATTCCTGCCTCCATTGTACTTCTTCTGATGTCTCTGATGATGTTGAGACATGTGGTTTAACATCTTTTGATTTTGTTTCTTCCATTGTAACACCCCAAATTATAGATTAATTATTATTTAAATAATTTAGCGTGAATATATGAGTCATTGTGAAGTGTTTGGTATGTATGATATTTTGGTGCTTTGTGAGAGTCCTTGTGACGATTTATGATATGTATTTGTAATGCATTTGCAATGCAATAGCGATGACTTCATGAGTATGTTCTTTATAATGATGATTTGTGTGGTATTTGATGGGATAGAAGTGAACGATCGGATAATAAGAGGTCTTTAGGATTTAGATAAATATTTCATAATTATTTAGATGTTATTAGTAATTATTTAGAATTATTTGGATTTAAATAAATACAATAGTGGTGTAGAGAAAATAAGGGCAAGATGGTCATTAGTGAAGGATAAGTGAGGACATGATGGGAAGGTCATTATTAGGGGTCCAAGAGGGCAAGTTTGGTATAAGGAAAGGTTGAGAGAGTTTATACGATCATTATGTGTGATTGTAGAATTGGAAGAACGTTGTGGAGAAAGAGACCTAGAGTACAAAGAGGAAAGAAGAAGCGTAGGAATCCCGGTAGAGCACGAAGATGATATGATTGCTAGAAATAATCTCAAGGTAAGGGGTGTTTATCTTGACTATTATAATCGATTCAAGTTTTAGATAGATGTAGATTGTGATGGGTTTTGGTTGTGATAAATATGTGATGATAAGATGAATTAGACGATGTTCTATGGTCTTGGATTGTAAACAAATTGTACCCATAATGTAGAATACATTAGATTGTTGTTATTTGGTGAAAACCATGTGATCAGATGATGTTTTAGGACCTATAATATGCATAAATAGCAAGATTGGGACTGGTTTTTATGCAGGAAATCGCAATAGGAAAACCTTGTTCACGCTGTGTATCGGGCGATAGAGAAGCCTCTTCAGGCGATGATGTTGTCAAGTAGCTGTTGCTAGGAAAAAATGGGAGTGACGAAGGGAAGAAAAGAGTGACACTAATGAAGTGCATCACTCTAATCGTCGACAGGTGAAGAAAGTGGCGATGGAAGCGTCACTAGGCGATGGAGGTATGTCGTTGGACGATGGTGTCCAGATTTGATTTGATGTGTTGGATTTTCTTAAAAGAGTCGTAACTTGAATTTTAGGACTCGAATTGAGGTGTTGTTCGAAGCATTGGATATCTAACTCAATGAAATTTAGTTAGATGGAATAAAATGAGATAAATGAAGCATTTCCCTAATGTTTAAACTAGAATGAAGTTAGGTTCCCCATGATGATATTGCAACAATGTTTGTTTATTTAAGATGATTTGATGATGATGCTTGTTTGGTTAAAATGATATGATCATATTACAATGATGTTTTATCATCTAAGATGATATGACAATGATGCTTGTTTGGTTAAAATGATATGACAATATTATGTTGATGATTGCTTACTTGAGATGATATGATGATATTATGATGCGATCATGAATGATGTTGCATTTTCACTAGCCGTGATCGTTTTTATTATGTTTTTGCGCATCATGCATTCATGGCATAGTTTCAGTCCAGTGATGTTATTAGGACTTTGGTCCACTGAAGATGATAGGACAATTGTCCAGTGAAGGCATCAACTCTATAGTGTGGATTGAGTGCAAAATTGTGAAGGCTCCGGTTCAAAGCGGGAATTGATCCTATTGGTGGGGACCTTTGGAGATAACGATGACTGAGTCATCAGTGAAGCTTTGGTACCATATAGACGAGTCTATAATGATGCATTATATTTTATGTGACATTCCATAATAATATGATTAAATGGTATTTGTTGATAAATTGTATTTTGATAATATGTTGTTGTGAATTGATGACGTTTGTGAAGGTGTGAGTATAACATGATGTTATTATGATGTTTGGTGTCTTGCCTATGTGAATGTCTACTATATTTATCCCTTATGTCTTTTATAATGATTATGATTTACCCATCCTTTCTGTTTTAATGTTTCCTCCACATGGGTAATGCGTAGGTGATCGAAAATAGTCCGTAGAAGCATTAGAGGATAGCTTCAGAGTATGTTTATTTGCTTTTGTTGAATAAAGGAAGTCTTGCTCTTAAACATAACATCTGGGTTGGGATTGATTTTTTGCAAACTTTGCATATTTTTCTATTTTGTGATTTTGTATTTCTATCATGACTCTTACCATGTTCTAGGCTATGATGTTATAAACATGGAGTGTGATGATGTTAATGATATTTTAACTACCTTTCGTGGTATTTGAGACTATTTTATGTAGAAGATATGACTCATTAATTCCGCTGTGAAGTTTGAAGTGAATTATTTGTGGTTACTAGAGATTATAATCAATGGCTTCTTTGCAACCTGTGTTACAGAGCATGATTTAATTGTTATTTGATATTCTATAAAGATGTGATGCCCTTTTGTGGCCTTTATTTGATTTTATTTTTCAAGAAATTATATGTGAAATGTATATGGGTTAGAAGGGTGTTACATGTTGCAAGTTCCAGAAAATTTCAAGCTTGAAAAATAAATCAATTTTTAGATTCCAAGCTCTAGGAGCTTGTTTCAGTCCATACAACGCTTTATGTAACATTTACACCATCACTTCCTTTTTCTTCTTCTTAAATCTAGGAGGTTGTAACATGTATACCTCTTCTTGTAATGGACTATTCCGAAATGCAGATTTCACATCCAGATGCATTAGAGGCCAATTTCTATTAGCATCTATAGAAATCACCAATCTAATTGTTTCATTCCTAGCTATAGGCACAAACATTTCAAAGTAATCTAGTCTAGATTTCTGTAAAAATCCTCTAGCTACTAACCTTGCTTTGTGTTTGAAAATTGATCCATCTGGCTTAAACTTTATCTTGAAACCCATCTGATGTTGATGGCTTTCTTCTTCTTTGGAAGATCAATCAACTCCCAAGTCTTGTTTCTTTCTATAGCTTCAAGTTCTTCTTTCTTGGCCTTCAGCCACACTTTCTTATTGTGAGCTTATTTAGTAATAACTAGTTTAGAGTCTACTAACATAGCACACTCAATGAATTCTTCTTCACAATCTATCTTATTATCTTGATACATGTCAAACTCTGCAAATCTTTTTAATATTTGTCTAATTCTCTGTGGCCTTGAAACTTGTTCAAATTTTTCTTCAAATTTTGGAACAATATTAGATGATTGACCACCATCAAAAGCATGATCAACATCAGAAGTTGAATTACCAACAAAGGTTTGGTCATCATCAGAATCTAGATCAAAATCAGAGTCACCTTTAGAGTCACCTTCTGATTTTGACTCATCTTCAGAGTCTCCTTCAGAATCAAACTTGACTTCAACTTTAGAGTCATATTCTGACTTTTGTTAGAACAAGATTTGTGTAAACAATATAATCTCGATGTTTTGATGATAACAACACATATATTTTATAATAAAAAATTTTTGTTTTAATAAGTTTCTTGAGTGTGCAGATAAGAAATTCTAGTTGATTCAGAAATGTTGTCTAGAGAATCAAAAATCAAGATTGTTCAAGAAACAAGCTTACAATGCAAAGATCAGAAGTCATGATTTGCTCATCAGAAAATTTACTGATTATAATTCTGAAGATAAAGTCAAGACTCTGAACACATGAAGAGAAAGCTTCTACTTCCGGATCAGAAGATAAGACTTGTTCACCAGAAAAGTTTTTGCTCACATTTCTAAAGACAAAGTCAAGATTCTAAAGACTCAGATAGTTCATGGAATACGCACTTCAATTCATCATCAGAAGTATTCCATCAGAAGAAAGGATGAAATAAGTAAAGATCTTCTGGACTCAATTCAAATCAACATCATATAGTCCATCAGAAGGCTATCCAAGTATTAAATCCTCTCAAGCCAATCCACTCAACAAAAGAACTATTGTGACTATTTCTAAAGAAACATCAACAGTTCTAAGGAATATTGAATGTTCATCAGAAAGGGAATCAAGTATGTTCTCATGAAAGCTCCACTCTCAGATATCAAGATAAATAATTCATGATCTAACGCCAAGATATAGCTAACATAAGTTGTTGCTTTCAACTCAATACAAAGATCAGAATTCAAGAGATCAGAAAATAAGAATGAAACGTCAAAATTAGATGTATTGATATAAGCTTCTACTTCATAAATCAGACATCAGATATGTACATCATAAAAACTGATTATCAAGAATCAGGATCAAATCAAGAAGTCGAGATCAGAAAAGCTTTCGCTCAAAGAAGATATTGTTCATCAAAGAAGTTGTTTCTTATATATCTAAAGACAATATTCATCCATTTGGAAGGCTCAGGCTCTACAACAATGAAGTATCTTCTGAATCATTTTCATCATCATATTAGAATCAATCTAGCAAGAAGAAAAGAAGACAAACAAGATCAACGGACATCTTCTAAGCTTACTAGTTCAAGCTAGAAGTAAATCATCAGATGATAAGGTCTTAAGAAACTTAGCCACAAAGAATATAGTATAGTCAATACATTTAAAATTCCACTACATGCTTACATATTATACTATGTTGTCTCCCATGATGAAATTCTACCATTACTGTAGCTGGAAAGTGAAAGCGACGACTTCGTAATATCAACGGTCTTATTCTTAAGTCTATATAAAGAGACCTCATCAGCATTTGAAGATTGACGAACTACTCCATACTAACAAGCTTGAATCAAATTGCTAAAATATAGAAAAACATCAAGATAAAAGAAGAATCACGATTCATATACATCCATAAATATTCTTCTAGAGAAATATCAAGAACGCAATAGTTCTCAATACAAAGAGTTGTTGCTCATTATTTGTATTAGATACTTTGTCCTTCATTGTTGTGTTAATATTCTTTTTAGAAAAAAACATTGTAAAAATAGTTGATTGTAATTTTGTTTAGAATTTATTATTGCCTCAAGTGACTAGGTTGTTAGTCTGAGACTTGAGAGGGCTAAGGTGTCAGTTTGGACTCTTAGACGGTTGTGGTTAGTCACCGGTGGGTAGCGCGTGCATATGTAATCTGGTGAGATTAGTGGATTAAGTCCTTGATAAAGGAAAAATCAACTTGGCAGATGGACAAGAGTAGCCTTGTTGAACATGAACTTGTATAAACCAAAAGAGTCATTTTATTCTTTCCTTAGCTTTATTATTTCTTGCAAAATACTTTTCGAGAAATTTTTTATTAGAAAACCCAATTCAAACCCCCCTTTCTTGTGTTTTTCTCACCCTTCAATTGGTATCAGGAGCTCTGACTCTTCATTAATTTGGGAATCAAACACTTAACCATGTAGAGGGATCCAGTTGAGAAAAACTTTCTATGGTTGCACTCGCAAACAACAATGAAAGAGATAACTACTTTTCTAAGCCTCCTATTTTTGATGGAGAAATATTTTAATACTGGAAAGATAGACTAGAGAGTTTCTTTCTGGGTTATGATGTAGATCTTTGGGATCTGATTATAGAAGGTTATGAGGAACCTATATCTGCGATTGGTATACCCATTCCTAGAAGCAGAATGAGTGAAGATTTGAAACATCAAAGCAAAAATTATCATAAAGCTATAACCATTATCCTCAGTGTTATCTCATATAATGAATACGAGAAAATCGCCAACAGATAATCAACTAAAGGGATTTTTAACTCCTTAAGAATGAAACATGAAGGCAATGCTCAAGTAAAAGAAACTAAAGCTTTAGCTTTAGTACAGAAATATGAAGCCTTCAAAATAGAAGAATATGAAACTATTGAAACTATGCTCTCAACATTTCAAACGCTAGTAGCAAAACTAAAGGTTCTGGACAAAAGTTATACAACAACAAATCATGCAAAGAAGATTATCAAAAGTCTTCCAAAGAAATGGAGACCAATGGTAACTAAACTAAAGCTCTACAAAGATCTGAACAACATTAGTCTTGAGGAGTTAGTAAGTTCTCTCAGGAGTAACGATATTGAGTTAGAGAAAGGCGAACTTCAGAAAAAGGTTAAATCCGTTTCTTTAAGATCAAGAACAGAAAATAGTAAATCAAAGAAATACAAAGCTCTCAAATTAGAAGAAGAAGAATAAGACTATGAGGAAGATGCATCGTATGATGAAGAAGAATTATCACTTATTACCAGAAGAGTCAAGCAACTCTGTAGAAGAAAAAACAACTTCAGAAGGCCAAGAAGGGATCGCTAAGACTCATATTTAAGGGGAAACAAAAAAGTCACATGCTATGAATATAATTAACCAAGTCATTACAAAAAGGATTGTCCAAAGCTTAAGAAAGAAAGTTTCAAAAATGAAAGTTTCAAGAAAGACAGACTCAAAGGTAGAAATAAAGGTCTTATGGTAACATGGGATGATTCTGAAGCATCAGATTCTGACTCCGACGAAGAGCATGCAAATGTAGCATTCACATCTATCATGTCAGAAGAAAGTGCATCAGAAATAGAGTATAACTCAGAGGAGGTATTTTTTGATGTCTCTCGTTCTAATCTTGAATCAGTTTTATATAGATATTTGACAAAGTATCAGAAGCTAAAACAAAAACTCAAGAGTCTCGAAAAAGTTCATGAGTTTGAAGTTAAGAAATATAAAATGTTGAAAGAAGAATTTTATGAACATAAAGATGATAATTTTATTTTAGAAAGAGTAAATATTTTTCAAAGTAAAAAATGCTTAGCACTAGAAGAAACTGTTTCAAAAGCTCCACCAACCTCTAATACTATTTTACACAAGCATGTTAAAGCTTTTCAAATATTTTTAGACAATAATCTGGATAGAAGCATAATGGCTTCCATGATCAATGGTATTGGTTACAATGGCAAAATAGGAATTGGTTATGATCCTTTTGAGGACAACAATTCACCTCACAAAAAACCCTTCTCTCCATTTTCTTATATGTATATACCTGCACAAACACAAATATCTAGGAATGAACAGAAACCCAAAGTTGTTAAATACTCTGGGAAAACCAATTCTAGAGGACCTAGAAGTTTCTGGGTACCAAAAGATAAAATAGTGTATGTTGTAGATATGTTACACAGCGGAGCAAAGAAATCAGTCATGGTATCTAGACTCTGGATGCTCGCAACACATGACGGGAAACAAGCATATGTTCCAAAGCTTCTGGAACTATCGATAATGGAACTCTTCCCTCTATTTCTAATGTACTCTATGTTGAAGGGCTAATGCATAATCAACTATTAATAAGTCAATTAAGTGATAATAGTTATGACATTAATTTTAATCAGAAATCTTGTAAAGCAATCAATCAGAAAGATGGCTATGTTCTCTTCACTAGAAAGAGGAAAAACAACATTTACAAAATAAAACTATCTGATCTTAAAAACCAAAATGTAAAATTGTTAATGTCAGTTAATGATGAGCAGTGGGTATGGCATAGACGCTTGTGTCACATTAGCTTAAGAAGGATATCTTAGCTAAATAAACTTGAGTTAGTCAAAAGCTTACCTAAGCTGAAGTTTACTTCAGATGCTCTTTGTGAAGCATGTCAGAAAGGAAAGTTTTCTAAAACTTCTTTCAAAACTAAAAATGTTGTTTCTACCTCCAGATCTTTGGAGCTTCTACATATTGACTTGTTTGGTCCTGTTTGTTAGACGATGACAACGTATCTAGAGGGGGGTGAATAGATACCCCTTTGGAAAATTTCAAATAAAATTTGGTTTTGAAAAAAAATATTTTATCAAAGTATGACGCGAAAGCTTTTTCAAAAATTCGTTTGTACGAATGTTATTGGAGGCTCGGATATGCAAACTGTAATTAAAAATTTTAATATGAAATGAGAATAATAAACTGAATTAATGAACTTGAATCAATTAACAACTTATTTATCATTTATTGAAAATTATTTGCAAGGCTATTTCCAATGGCAATATTAAAAGAGTTAGTTGAATCAATTTATCAAACACTTGGTGTGCTAGTGAATTTTTAGAATTTTTCCTTTTGTTGTGTCGATATACAAAACTACTTAAAATCAAAAGTGCTTATAATAAAAAGTAATTATAAGCTATATCAACACAAGATTTAAAATAAAAAATGATTCATAAAATTCTTATAATTTAATTGATAATCCAATGTTATTTGATAAATTGATCGATGAAAATTAAAGCAAGTAAAAGAAAAAATAAAAGAGACACAGGGAACTTGTCTTCACAGTTCCCCACCGTCGTCCTCGTGTGTGGGTACGTCTGCGCCTAATTCAAATGGAATTAGGATAATTCTTACTATGAAAAATTGTTGATACAAGAGAAGTGTTTAAGAGCAACTCTACAACCCCTAAGCTTATTGTTCATTAAACCCTTCTCCTCTTTTGATCTTGAGAAAGACCAAGACACAATAGATGAAAATTGAATATATAGATCTTGCTACTCCTTTGTGTTCTTTATCTCCAAAGCTTTCGCACACCGTTAATTTCAAACTATTGCAACACAAGACTTCAATTGTAATCCGCTGTTCTCATGCTACTTCCTTTGCGTTCTTTATCTCCAAAGGATCCCTTGTGTTCCTAATCTATAAAGGACTTCACTTGGTCATAATTACCCCTTGAACATCTTTCATGAAAACCCCCAAATCAACCAATGATCTTGGAGGATAAACCCGATGTTTTTCCAGGATTAAAACCCCTACAAAGCTCAACCCAATACATAATTTGACACTATCAATCCTCGTCTAGATGGAACCCCAACTGAACATCCCTACAATGAAATGTCAGTGTGTATACATAGATTGGAGGTTGAAGATAAAGAGAGAAAAAGGATAATTTTATGGTTTCACCAAGTTATGAATGCGGCATGAAAGAGTATTTATAGTTTTGGAACTTTTAGGGAAAATGAACAAATTTGGAATAAAAAGATTTTATGAAAACTGACCAAACAAACAATATGTATCGACCTAAGTATCATATGTGTCGACACATACATAATTTTTAAACTGTATGTGTCGACCTATAAAAGAATTTGTGTCGACCGAAACAAGTCAGAGGCTACAGGCTTTAAAATGATAGTAAATGTGTCGACCTGAAAACTTATGTTTCGACACATAAAATAAGAATTTGTGCAATTTCATAAATGCTTCAGTATGTGTCGACCTGAATGATTGTGTGTGTCAATCAGTGACTTACATAAGCTACTGGCTTTAAAAATGAATTGCATATGTCGACTTGAAAAGCACATGTGTCGACACATGCAGTAAAAAATTATGCAGAAAATTATTTTTAAGTGATTGGATCAATTTCTAAATGCTTTTTAATGATTCTTAAGACCTCTAATGCAGAGGAGTGCGACAAGACATAAGGATATCGTCCAATGTTCAGAAGTGCAAGATTTTCCCAGTTTTGACATCATTCAAAACATTTGACGATGAAATTTGTACTCACATACTTCCCTTTTTTTATGATGACAAAACTTGCGACGATGCATTCCTTGTGAAATTTCGGTATATCAGACTTCATATGTCCTATGACATGTTGGGACATCTGATCTGACTTAAACAACACAGGAAAGGCATAAACAATAAAACCAGTACTGAAAAGCATAAACAACACACAGGAATTGTTAACCCAGTTTGGAGCAACTCTCCTACTCTGGGGGCATACCAAGCGAAGGACGAAATTAACTAGATAGTATCAATTCGAAGCTAAACTCCCACGTTTATAACTTCTAACATAATCACTACCCGTGCTATACTTCTATTTAAAACTCACCTAGATATGAGACCTTCCTCAATCCATCATCAATCACAAACAACGATTAAACAACATATAAAGACACACTTCCATGACGAAAATAGAAGACACACTTCCATGGCGACAAGACACACTTCCATGACAATACTCATTAAGACACTTGACAGGAACATAACTTAGATTTGCTTAAAAGATTCCTCTAAGATTAATACACACTCTTGCTTCACATATTCGAGGAGAACAATAATTAACTCTATGCTTAAAAGCTTAAGAGTGATAACAAAACCTTGCAACTCAAGGAACACAATCCAACTCACATGTCGAGTGGATCACACAAACCAACTCTCATAGAGAGTGGTAGAGACTCATCCCTAATGATTACATCTTTCTAATTCTCGGTTGGTACCTTTACCTAGGTTACAATGCTTCTATTATAACCTATCTCCCAACATATTTGGGCTTCAAATCACAACATATCAGCTGTTACAAATATGCAGAAGATTATGCACCAAAATAGGCCTTCAATTAAATATTTCCTAAAAAATCTCCTTATTTTAAAAGTATATTTTCTTCTTGAATCCTGATTGAATCTTCCAGACCTAACAAAATAGTGCCACATATGATTTCATAATATTCCCATAATATTTTGCATCTGTTAAAACATAACAGAATCCAACACTCCAGCTCAGTACAAGCGCAATATTGTATGACCATGCATAGGATATCTTATCCGACATGTTGCTCCAAATGTTGAAACATTTCAACTCAACATGTTCTTCGTAAAATAAAACTTCAACCTGTTTTCTCTACAAGTTAAAAATCCTATTTAAAATATTGTTTCTTTATTAGTTTTAACAAAACATAATGTCAATCACATAATTCAGAGAATTAACAATCTTCTCCATTGGATTATTTTGGCTAAAACTAATTTACATAACATTTGCATAGAGAAGCATTAACACAATAAATCACAGGTTAAACAATACAAAATGTTTAGCACATCTTTGACAGTCTTCAGTCTTTACTGTCTTCTAAAATGATGTCACAACATCAACAATAGGACTTCTTCATGACAACGCAACACTTCAGTTCCACACATGATCTCAACACATGATTTCTACATGATCGCAACACATGCTCTCTATCCTCCTTTTTAGCCAAAATATGACAAAGGTATCAAGGAGCAGTAATATATTCAGTATGATTGATGTCTGAACCAGTCCATTACAGCCCCCTCGGGGTAATTTGGGAAGAAATTCCTGAAGACATTAGGTGTACAATCCCCCTCAAACTAAGAACACATCTTCAAACAACACCCATAATACCGTCGATTCGGGTAACTTAGAACATAAGTCACAATTGTGTTAATAAATCAGATCACAAGTCACAAATATTAAAACCAACAAAATCAGAAGAGACCAGTCTATTCTATATCCTTATGAAGCTTGTTCAAAAACAAACTTCAGACTCACGGTTGAATAAAACTTCTCTTCCCCTTTTTGGCCAAAGATTGACACATAAAGCCCTTTCATCTAGACACAGGCTATAAGAATAGAGAAAAAGTAACCCCCACAAGATGAACAAGGTGAAGAATTTACCTCTTTACATAGCCAAGCAATTATCTTAGGAAATAACGGTCTTGGTCAATGAGAACATTATTTGAGGGAGATCACCAAATAAAATATGCATCGTCCAAGACAGATTTTGACTGACTTCATAATTCCAATAAATGCACATGCAGAAACACAAATCACATTTTACACACCTCCTGACAGCACCGTCCATAATACTGTCTTGTTTAGCTCAAGGAGAAACATGTCCTGATAAATGTCCTGAAATCATGTCATACATTGTCTACTTTATCTTCCAGACACGTAAAACAACTTGACCAACACTTCTCCAAATATGCTTCACAGAATTCTCCATATGTTCTAAAGTTTAAAGATAATGCCTTCCTCTGGACTCTACACACTCTTCTTTTGGCCAACATAATTCAAAAATATCAAGACCCAAAAACATCACATGCTTGACATCTCCTATCAAACTAAACTTTGTAGAGTCCTTCCACAATCTGCAGAGAAAAATAAATTTTCCCAGATACAAAAACTGTATTTTAGAGTAGGACATTACAACAAAACTTTACATGGCCGAAACCATCCAGACCCATAGACAGGTACTTCACTCTCCCTATCATGGATAACCAATGCTACAACTGAGCATAAAATCCACAAATTCTCAGCTTTCTTAAGAAGCTTTACTGAGATCCAGACTAAACCGATATCTTATGGAGTAAATTGCAGCAGAAGAAACCATCTCCTGATAAGCATACTAATCAGATCATCCTATTTGATATTCTTCTTCTGCTCTTAGAAATTCTGGTCTAATTGCCATCTTCAATCATGACAGAAGTCATGCATTCACCACACACCCTAGAAGACAGGGTCAGAAGCTTCACATTCTACTTCAACATATTAAGCATAACCACTTCTAAATATACGGTAGAAAACCCAATATCACATTCACAATCCTAAGATTATTCCAAAGACATCCACCAACAAACATGATGTTACAACATCATTTGGGACTTCAGCTTTCCATCATATACCCCAAACACTCTGGTTGTTAAAAATATCATCCATAAGACTTATTGTTTACATGGAAGTCCTTGACACCAGAGGATCTCCAATGACACACCTTCAACAGCCAACTCAAGTTGTCACACACCAAAGAACCACAGAGAGAAATAAACTCTCGATAGTTATCAGCTTCCTATCCCAAGCTACTCAACAAAACCATATAGAGAAAAATATATTCTCTATAATCCTTCTGAATCATAAGGTTCAGACAATAAACTTTCATCAATGCATCAGACAAATACTCAGCTCCCGTTAAAGTATTGACCCTCAGGCACATGCACAACCTCAACATATGACAAACAAATACTCAGCTCCCGTATGAGTATTTGAAATAGTTAGATGATACTACCTTCTCACACTAGGTAGGAAATTTGGTTTGACATCAATCTTATGCATATCTCTCGAACCAGCTGATTCATCTTCATGACAAACAGTCATGACACCTATATACATAGACCACTCCAGATTAGGTCAGTGGCTTGACCTTATACTCCCTCAAGCTTCCTTAGTTGAAGAAGCAAGTCCTTCAAATGATGTTCCAACATCAATTCTTACATCAATCTCAATCACATGGATTTCCCCCTTAACTATGGTCTAGAGACATCATAGTAATCCATAACTCTTACAAGGGACACAAGAGGGTCAACCATCAGTAGCTGATCAACCTTCAAGACTAGATCATAAATACATGCAGTAAACTGCATATAACACACCTCAAGAATCTTCTTCTCATAAGCATGATGTCCAAACCTCCTGTATGACTTTGAGGTGTTAGATGTCATCCTTTTGTACCTAAAGATGAGATTCCCTCTAACAAGTATCTGAAGAAGACTTCAACAAACATGACACCAACATACCACAACCAGTCTGCTTTTTCTAATTCTTTAACACACAAGGATGCCCTTCAATCCTTGCAAAACAAATGTTGCATCATATGAGGACACCACATAAATGAACTCCAACAACTTCTCCTTGCTCCATATAAGATTCGGAAATGCTCATCCTAGGTGATTTGGATGACACTCCAAAGTGCAGACACCAATCAACCACTGAACTCAGCCTGATATAACTCCAATGCACACAACCCTTGGATGACTTTTCCACTACAATAGAACAAGAGTTACATGTTGTCATGGACTTGATAAGTGATATCAAGTTTGAGTAAACAACCTCTATCTGGTTTAATAGAAACACCACCAGACATATCGAGATGTCAACACATTATATCTGACATTTCTTCAAGTTCTTCCAGCTTTAGATTAAGGACTCCCCCTTATTAACTGCTGAGAACTCTTAAGGGAATTATACATTCTCCCCTCCAATAGTTGTACATCTTGTGGTTGGTAAACACAAATAACACCTCTCACATAGAATCTATTTCATGGCCAGACATAAGATTCCATATATCTGGCTCCTTTGAACAGAAGGACTTCCAAATGACAAAGAGAATGTCCTGGACATTTTAGTTCATCCTTCATAAAGACTCTGACAGAGATGTCTTTAGCACGCATCCATAGGAAAATATAGTACATCCTTCACATTCCAACTCACATGGATCAGAAATAAACTAATCCAGTGAGTGACAACATGTTGGTCATCTATTAACCAACTCAAATAACATCCCATATGTTTCCTCTTCCAGACCACTAGTAGGTTCCAAATATATGTGATTAGTACACATTTGTTTAGCACCCAAATCATCTTCTAATCCAATCCTTTGTCCAACAAGATTCTTCTCAAATTGCTAATGAGATGTTCCAACATCTGGTAGAACTTCTTTCCAGGGGACACACCAAGAGATCCTTTATACTTTCTTCAGATCTCTTTTCAACAAACTCATCAAAAACTACCTTTATAAGTGGACTTGAAATGAACCTCAAGTATCTTTGGCAACTTTACAAAGTTAGTTGAATTTTCCTTACACAAACAACCTTCTGAGGAGACCAAACCCTAATGCCCTTCCAAGAAAATACCACCAGAGACACAAGGAACAACCAAGGTTACAACATATACCATGCAGCAAAAAAACACAACAAACACTCCTCAACATCCTTCAGGCACAACATAAAAACCTTGCACATAACCACAAAAATCCAGGTGCAACCAAAACAACCTAGGTTTGAAAATAAATCAAACCCAACATAGAAGCTCACCACCAAAGCTATAGGCCTAATAACAACACAGACGAGTCCAATACACACCCTGTCACGAATAGTCCATCCTCCACTTCAAGGGACCATTCAAACAACAATATGAACTATCCAAGTTCAAACAACTTTTAGTAACAACTTCCTTCCTTGCCCATGATCAGAAAGTATAATCCTAGGATCTCACCCAAAAACAGAATAGGATGCCTGCTCTAATACAAATTGAAATTCTGGTATATCAGACTTCAGATGTCCTATGACATGTTGGGAAATCTTATCTGACTTAAACAACACATGTAAGGTATAAACAATAAAAAAAGTACTGAAAATCATAAACAACACACATGAATTGTTAAACCCAGTTTGAAGCAACTCTCCTACTCTGAGGGCATACCAAGCCAAGGACGAAATTAACTAGATATTATCGATTCAAAGTTAAACTCCCTCGTTTACAACTTCTCACTTAATCACTTCCCGTGCTATACTTCTATCTAAAACTCAACTAGATACGAGGCCCTCCTCAATCCATTATCAATCAAAGATAGTGATTGGACAACATGGGAAGACACACTTCTATGACAAAAATAGAAGACACACTTCCATGGCGAAAAGACACACTTCCATGACAATACTCATCAAGACACTTGACAAGAACACGACTTAGAGTTGCTTAAAAGCTTCCTCCAAGAACAATACTCACTCTTACTTCTCAACTTTGAGAAGAACAATAATCAATTGTATGCTTAAAAGCTTAAGAGTGGTAACAGAACCTTGAAACTCAAGGAAGAAAATCCAACTCACATGTTAAGTGGATCACACAAACCAACTCTCCTAGAGAGTGGTACAAACTCAACTCTAATGATTACATATTTCTAATTCTCGGCTGGTACCTTTACCTATGTTACAATGCTTCTATTTATAACTTATCTCCCAACTGGATTTGGGCTTCAAATCACAACATATCAGCTATTACAAGTATGCAGAAGATTATGCTACAAAATAGGTCTTCATTCAAATCTTTCCTAAAAAAATCTCCTTATTTAGAAAGTTTATTTTCTTCTTGAATTCTGATTGAATCTTCCAGACCTAACAAAACAATACCATATATGATTGCATAATATTCCCAGAATATTTTGCATCTGTTAAAGCATAACAAAATCCAACACTCTAGCTCAACACATGCACGATATCGTATGACCCTGCATAGGATATCTTATCTGACATGTTTCTCTAGATGTTGTAACATTTCAACTCAACATGTTCTTCATAAAATAGAACTTCAATTTGTTTTCTCTACAAGTTTATTTAACATATCACTGCTATATTAGTTTTACCAAACATGATGTCAATCACACAATTAAGAGAATTAACACCTTGTATTTATTGAAGGCTCCCTCTAACTTAGTGTTTCCCTACTTCGACTTGCATATGCTTCTCCCCCTTTGGCAACGTCAAAAATAAAGATAGCAAACTGTGAGAAGTAACATAGTTCCATAACAAGATTAGTACAACAATCATAGGCTATTTTGCATAGAAGAGCGATAAACACATATCCCCATATATATATATATATATATATATATATATATATATATATATATATATATATATATATATATATATATATATATATATATATATATATATATATATATATATATATATATATATATATATATATATATATATATATATATATATATATATATATATATATATATATATATATATATATATATATATATATATGATGCAAAATTTTAAATAACGAGCAAGCAATATTATAACAAATTTAATGAATTGCATAAAGACAAAATAAGCAAGAAATGACAAAAATGTCAAGTTGTTTGTGTAGCGTCATGAACAAGTAACACTTTATAATGGGACTTATGATGCCACACACGCATGTGCCTAGCATAGCAACAAGAATATATCGTAACTAAAACCAAAATGAAGACAATTTTCATCTCATGAAACCAAGACAACAAGAAACATATATTGCAAATAACGTGCATACAAATAATTGAAGCACAAGTGCAGAAAAACACAAACACATGCTTTCATAATAAGAACAAACTTATACAAATGTGAAATAATTAATACATGAAGTTATTATAAGCATAAGAATCAAGCACACAAATGGTTATTAATAAAAAAAATTGGAAATGAACATTCATGGTTTTCATCATTTGAGAGAATATCAAACATTTTTGGAAGAAACTAGTAAAATACATCAAGGCAAATCTTACTTTCACGGAGAAATTGAAACAATATTACCTCACTCTTGATTGAGATTTAATTTGCACTCACATGATATAAAATACTCAAACACAAAGTTAGAGTGAAAATATAAAGTGCATGTAATAAGATAGAATTAAGAAACATTTGAGATATCGATTATCCCAATTCCCCATGCATATTGATAAAAGGTTCGATTGTAAGAGGTTTAGTGAAAATATCGACAAGTTTATTTTTACTATCAACATGCTCAAACACAACATCCCCTTTTTCAACATGGTAAGAAAGGAAGTGGTGACGTATCTCAATATTTTTAGTACGTGAGTGTAGTACATGATTTTTGGTTAGATTAATGGAACTAGTGTTATCACACATGATAGGAGTACGTGAAAGTTTAATATAAAAATCAAGTTATTGTTGTTTAAGCCACAAAATTTGTGCACAACAACTACCTGCTGCCACGTATTCCGCCTCGGTAGTTAACAAAGCAACGGAAAGTTTCTTTTTACTATGCCAACTTACCAAGGATTTTGAAAACATGTGGTAAGTACCACTAGTACTTTTCCTATCTAATTTGCAACCATAAAAATCGGAATCAGAATAACCAACCAAGCTACAATCGTTTCCCTTGGAATACCAAAGCCCAAACTTAGAGGTACCAATAAGGTATCTAAGAATGAACTTAACGACTTTTAAATGTGATTCCTTAGGAATGGATTGATATCGTGCACACATACAAACACTAAACATAATATTCGGCCTAGATGCAGTAGGATAAAGAAGTGAGCCAATCATACCTCCATACCTTTTTACCTCAACATCCTTACCATTTTCATCTCTATCTAGATTACCATTTGTTGCCATAGGTATGTCAATTTCTTTAGCACCGTCTGTCATACCCCAAATTTATCATACCCCTTTATAAGGATCATCTGGATTATGCATATTGCGTTCTTTATGTACATACTTCTCATTAGGTCATCTAACATCACATGCATCATTAATATGAAGATGGTCATGGGATCAAGGTATTTCTTTCCAGAAGCTACACATAAAAAAGATTGTTCCGTCGGGTAGTCCAATAAGGCAAAAACTCTAGTTTTTCAAGGACTAAATGTGTTCTTCATGATTCGCAAGCTATCAAGAAATAATCAATAAACCCATCATCATGTCAAACTCTATTGTATTTTAACACACTCTGAATTGCGGAGGAATCAGGTGTTTCGTTGAATTTGAGACGGTGCGAATCAAAAATAGCGATTTTGCTGGTTTGAGCTTAAAAATTCGCAACTTGTAATCAGGGTACTGTTTTGAAATGGTTCCTCAGGAATTAGAACCATCTCAGTATTTTCTTCAATTCATATATTCATACTGGAAGCCAATTTTATGAAGAAAGTTCGAAAGAATTTGATTTCCCTGAAACGGTATTTGAATTTAATGACTGGTTATCTAGTTCTCGGATGTTTGGAAATTTGTAACTTACATCCGATTCAACGTTTTCAGTTGATTTTTTGAGCATTAAGACTGTCTTGATTTTCTTATCATTTCTCGTGTTAGGATCGAAGGCTAATTTTGTGAAAAAGATCTATGATAATTTTAACTCTTTGAAGAAAGTACTGAATTTAATAGTTGGTCTGCCGTTTCGCAAGTAATCAAAAATTCATAACTTCTGATTGAAATATTATTTTGGAGTAGTTCTTGAGGCATTAAAACTGTCTTAATATGGTCTTCAGTTTGTATGTTCGGCTCGAGAGTTGATTCGGTAAGGAAGATCTCCGAATGTGCAGACACTTTGAAAAGATACAGTGAAAATACGGTGAAAACAGTGTGCTGAACCGTTGTTTTGTAGACATTAGAAAATTCATAGCTTCTGCCCGGTTTGACGTTTTTGAGTGGTTATTTGGGAAAAAATCCTTCTTGATGTTATCTTCATTCCGTATGTTCGAGTCGAGGACTGCTTCTTTGAGGAAGACCCCCAGAAATACGAATTACCAGAGAAAATATTATGCTGAATAAGATATTTTATTTCACCGTTTATCGATATTGTAAAAATCATAAATTCTTTGATTTTTTATCGTATCGAGACGATTCTTTCGGCATAATTTCACAGATGATGTTGGCTACAAGTTTTCTTTGGAGCTTGAATTCGGATTCAACTCCGAAGACTTCGGTTCATGGCTCGCATCTCAAACTGAATAGTGGAAAATTCTGCATTATAGAAAAAGACAGTGTCAGTGTCAAATATTCTCGCCACTAGAAAATTCATAACTCCTCGATTTTTATCGTATCACGTCCGTTTTTTCGGAACTACGTCACAAATTTCGTCATCTACGATTTTGTTGTTGGTCTTACAACGAGATTTTGCACCTATTATTATTGAGTACGTTAATTATTTGTGCGATTGCGTTTACTGACATTGAAAATTCAACTTTGTGAATAAATTGATTGTGCTTTCTCTTGACCCAAACCAGGCCCAATTGTCAAGACTATATATTGTTTTTGCTTCTATATTTTCACAAGATTCCAATCATTTGTAAAATTTCACTCTCAAACTCATGATAAACTCTCTCTACTCTCTCTCTCTCTCTCTCTCTCTCTCTCTCTCTCTCTCTCTCTCTCTCTCTCTCTCAAACACAAGAACAAAAAGTGAAAAAAAGTTCAAATCCTTCTTCCCTCCAAGAGGCAAAAACTGTCGGAACCTGCTCCATTCCCCACCGGCATCACCGTTGTTCCCCGTAATTCCCTCTTGGCATACTCACTTTACCTTCATACACTGTGACGGCCTCTGTCTGACACCGCGCGTTTCTGTGCTACTTCCTCCCTCTCTACCGTGTGTTGTCGCGGCGATTGCCTATGTCCTTCGCGGTTGATTTTCCGGTCATCTCCTCTGATTTCTTTGCTCTGGTAAGTTTCTAATTCTTGAATCTTGAATTAATTGTTTCTTGCATATTAATTTAATTGAATTAAATTGAGTTTATGTTGTTACATAAGATATTGAATTGTTGAGATTGTTTCATGAGTTGATTAAGTTGAATCTTGAATTGATTAATTCTTGAATGGATTCTGGAAATGTAAGAAGATTTGGATTAATTTTCCAAAAATGATGTATGGGATTTGGTACCAAATACCAAAGGAATTCATGTGATTGTAACCAAGTGGGTATTCAGAAACAAGCTCATTGAAAAAGGAGAAGTCGTCAGAAATAAGGCCCGACTAGTTGCACAAGGTTACAATCAATAAAAAGGTATTGACTATAACGAAACATTTTCCCCAGTTTCTAGGTTAGAATCTAGTTGTCATCTAATCTCTTTTTGTTCATAACAATATAATTATATATCAACTGGATGTCAAAAGTGCATTTTTAAATGGATATATTTATGAAAAAGTATATGTACACAAACCTCCTGGTTTTTAGAACACTCAACTACCAGAACATGTTTTTAAACTTAAAAAGTCCTCGTAATGTCTTAAACAAGCTCCTAGAGCTTGGTATGAAAGACTTACCTCATTTATGGTGGAAAATGGTTTCTCAAGAGGGCAAGTGGACACTACTCTCTTCTGTAAAAAATTTGGAAATTATCTTATGATCTGTCAAATCTATGTAGATGATATAATTTTTGGTTCAACTAATCCCTCTATTTGCAAAGAATTTTCTGAGCTAATGTAGGCATAATTCAAAATGAGCTTAATGCAAGAATTAAAGTATTTTCTGGGAATTCAAATAAATCAAACCTCAGAAGCTACCTATATTCATCAAAACAAATATATAAAAGAACTTCTGAAGAAATTTAACATGTTAGAATGTAAACCTGCAAAGACTCCTACATATCACACATGCATTCTGCAGAAAGAGGATGTAAGTTCAAAGGTTTTTCAAAAGTTTTATTGTGGCATGATAGGCTCTCTTATATATCGGACTACCTCTTATCCAGATATCATATTCAGTGTTTGTCTTTGTGCTTGTTTTCAATCAGATCCAAGGGAAACTCATTTAGCTGATGTTAAGAGAATCCTAAAATATTTGAATTGAACTCCTAACCTTGGCTTGATGTATAATAAAATATCATAATACAAGCTATCAGGGTTTTGCGATGCTGATTATGCTGGTGACAGGATAAAACTTAAAAGCACTTCTAGAAACAGTTAGTTTCTGGGTAATAACCTCATCTCATAGTCTAGCAAAAGGCAATCAATGATTGTTCTATCCACGGAAGAAGCATAATATATTTCAGCATCACTTTATAGGACTCAGATGATCTAGATGAAGAATCAATTAGAGGATTTTCATTCCTATAATAATGGCATTCCCATCTACTATGATAACACTGCTGTTATCTGTCTCAGTAAGAATCATATCCTACACTCTAAAGCTAAACACATAGAAATTAAACATCATTTTATTAGAGACTATGTTCAGAAAGGGACTCTCCCTTTGAAATTCATAGATACTGACCATCAGTGGGTTGATATCTTTACAAAACCCTTAGATGAAGATAGATTTATGTTCATTATGAAGAACTTAAACTTCATATTTTGTCCAAAATGAATAATTTATACTGTTTAACTTGATTAAAATTTTATTTCACCGATACTTATACAAGTTAGAAGATGTATGTGTCATAAATATCTCAAAAATTAGCACAATCTATTTGAGATCATTAAGATTGGTTTTAAACAACTAGTTAAAATTTGAAAAGGACACTTATCAATTCAAGTTTTAACTAAAACTTTTGGAAATATTGTGAGCAACAAAAGATTTTTCTTGAGAATAGGTTAAAATCCTTCACTTTTCATCCCTATTTTTGTATATGTCAAAACCAATTTTATTAAAATCCTTCTTTTTCTAGCAAATTCATTTAGTTTCCTTCAGTCATGTTTCCCATTCCTCATTCATTTTTGGAAAATCAAGAAATCTTAAAAAAATTTAAAACCACTTCTGTTCTATTATGTTTTCATAAATGTTGTCTCATTTTTGCTTAAAAATTCTTAAAGTTTCATTTCTTTTTGATAATGAAAGAAGTGGGGAGAAAGTGGTGATCATTTTGATACATATCTATATCTCTAAAATCTCATTGCGTACATTTCTAACAACATATATATGCAGAAACTTTTAGAAATGTGTTTCAGGTACAAGGTAAATAAATTAAGAACTTCTAAAGTTGAGAAGGTTCAATCAAGATGTGATAAAAGGACTTCTTAATGTTTGAAGGGTCGGTTGATCTAACTCTGATAAAAGAAATTCTAGGGTATATAATGTTCTAAGAGATCGAGTGTTGATAGCAAACTTTAAACATACTGAAGGGTCTGATAGGTCAAGCTATGATAATGAACCTATCTAATGATTAGAAGGTTCTAATGAATTAAGAATTACTGATAAAGCAAACTCTGATAAATCGCTTCCACTTACTTCAATCAGAATTCAGAAAGGATAACAATGCTCTTAAAAGCTCTGAAATATCATAAGTTTATGATTAAGTGAGAGATTGTTTATCGCAGGGGGAGTTTCCAACTCAGGGGGAGTTTTATAAACTCTTATATTATTTTGTTTATGATTTAACCCTATAAAGTTGTTCTATCAAAATACATGGTTTTATCATCATCAAAAAGGGGGAGATAGTTATAACAAGATTTATGTCTACAATATAATCTCGATGTTTCGATGATAACAATGCATATATTTGATGAGAAACAATTTTAGTTCTAATAAGATTCTTGAGTGTAAAGATAAGAAATTCTAATTGATTCAAGACTGTTGTCTGGAGAATCAGAAATCAAGATTGTTCAAGAAACAAGTTTCCAATGCAAAGATAAGAAGTCGTGATTTTCTCATCAGAAAAAAAGTTGTTTCTTATAATTCTGAAGACAAAATCAAGACTCTGAACACATGAAGAGAAAGCTTCTACTTCTGGATCATAAGATAAGACTTTTTCATCAGAAGAGTTACTGCTCACATTTCTGAAGACAAAGTCAATATTCTGAAGACTCAGATAGTTCATGGAATATACACTTCAATTCAACATCAGGAGTATTCCATCAGAAGAAAGGATGAAAGAAATAAAGATCTTATGGAATCAATTCAAATCAACATCATATAGTCCATCAAAATTCAATATAAAATGATGACATCCTCTCAAGCTAATCCACTCAATAGAAGAACTATTGTGACAGTTTCTAAAGAAACATCAGCAGTTCTAAGGAGTACTGAATGTTCATCAGAAATGGAATCAAGTATGTTCTCAAGAAAGTGCCACTCTCAGATATCAAGAGAAATAATTCATGATCTAAAACCAAGATATATCTTACATAAGTTAAGGCTTTCAGCTCAATACAAAGATCAGAATTCAAGAGACCAGAAAAGAATAATTCAACGTAAAAATTAGATATACTGATATGAGCTTCTGCTATAGAAATCAGACATCAGACATGTAGCTCAGAAAAACTGATTATCAAGGATCAATTCAAGAAGTCAAGATCAAAAAAGCTTTCGCTTAAAGAAGACATTTTTCATCAGATAAGTTGTTGCTTATATATCTGAAGACAATATTCAATTATCTGAAAGACTCAAACTCTACAATAATGAAGTATCTTCTGGATCATTTTCATCATCATATCAGAATCAATCCAACAAGAAGAAAACAAGAAAAAGACAAGATTAAGAGACATCTTCCAAGCTTACTACTTCAAGCCAGAAGTAAATCATCAGAAGATAAGGTCTTAAGAAACTTATCCATGAATAATATAGTACAATTAATACATTTAAAATTCCACTACATGCTTATGTATTGTACTATGTTGTGTCCTACAATGAAATGTTATTGTTGTTGTAGCTGGTGTGATACGGTGGGAGAACTGACTATGGTTTTGCGTTTATTTTCGCAAATGTTTCGGTTGAGCAAGAGTCGCCACCGACTTTTTATTTTATCCTAAGGAAAGGTTTAAAAAGCACAGCAAAAACCTTTGAGATGTTTTCTTGGGTTCGGGGAGTAGATTATAGAAAGGGAAGGTATTAGCACCCTTTATATCCATGGTTATCCATGGGCTCTTAGTTACTTGCTTAGATCAACTTGCCTTAATTTTCAATTGTTTGAAATGGTGCTTTATGTGTGTGTGGGTTTGAAAATGTTTTGAAAAGAAGCCAATGTGGTGGCAACCTTTGTAATGATCCATGTGGGGATGTATACAAAGATGTATGTCTTTTGAAAAGGTTTTCATTTGTTTTTTTGAAAGTTGTTTTGAAAGTGTTGTGTGGTTTGGTTTTAGAAAATAGGCAAGTGTTTTGTTTTTGCAAGTTTTGATTCAAGTAACTAAGAGTTTGTCTACTCCTAAATTTCTCAAATATTTCTCCTATGTTTTTAACCCTTTTAACAATTTTGTTCCACCATTGCATTTGGTGGACAATCTTGTGTTAGGATGTGAAAGGGACGGGCGCGGGTCATCGTTTAGACCATAATTGCAATGGTGCCAAGTATCTTTGGGCAATTTTTCTTAAGGGACTTGATCATTTGTTTAGGCAACATTTTGAAAGCGTCATCGAGAGACTATGATCATTTGATTTGTTTGTTTTGCCCAAAGAGACCTAACATGCAATATGGCCCATTTATTTAAAGGCAACAAAGTGGAATACCCTAGGGGGTGCAAGTGTGATATGTGTTGTCCATTTTTCATGCTTTGATTATCTTGAAATTAGGTCAAGCTACTTTGTTCTTTTTATTTGCATACAAACCCTAACTCTAGCATGGTGTATTTAGAAAGCGATAAAGTGCGAAAATTAAAATTCCTACACTATTACAACACCATATGGGAAGGCGGGTACAAATGTTCAAATGGGGGGATATTTAGACAAAGAAATTAAACCTAGCTATTACATCATTTTTTGGAATATTTACAAATAATTGATTGCATAAATTAAATGGGAAATAAAATAAAGATGCAAAATGCAAAAAGGGTTTTTATATGTATGAAAAAAAAGTATTATTTATGTCATATAAATAAAAATAAAAAAAAGTATTATTTTTGGAGTTTTTGTATTTTAAGGGTAAAACCCTAATTTTCATTAAGTAATATATATATTATTTAATTTACACAAATATTTACTTATTATGTACAAAAAATAAAATAAAATGAAATATGGTTATAAAAAGTATTTTTTTTATGTCAAGTATTAATAAAAATAAAATATATGTATTTTTGTATTTTACCCTAAGTATATTAATAAATATATATATATATATATATATATATATATATATATATATATATATATATATATATATATATATATATATATATATATATATATATATATATATATATATATATATATATATATATATATATATATATATATATATATATATATATATATATATATATATATATATATATAAAATAATAATATTTAATATTTAATAAAAAAAGTATTTTTTCTATAAAATATTTTCAGAAAGTAAAATAACAATAAAAATGTATAAAAATATATTTGCACTATTTTAGTATTTTAAACAAAAATATATGTATTTATTTATTTATGTATAAACTAAAAGAAAACTAAATAAATGCCTAATAAATTCAAAAATGGTGAGAAAAAATATTTTTATATTTTTAATATCATGAGAAAAAATAAATAAGTCAATCAAAAAAAGAAAAAGTCAAAAAGTCAAAGAAATAAGCAAAATGGGCTCAGGAGGTGCAGAAGTAAGTGTATGGTGCAAATAGGAAAGTCAACTCAGGCCCAGCCCAAGAAGACTTTGTCTTCAACCTCAGACCTGTATGAACAAAGAACACGCGTTTTCCATCTCTTGATTCCTGGACTTTCAAGCAAAACTCATAACATGAAAAGTGTAGAGCATGAGAAGACGAATCCAACCATGTAAAGAACTTGACTTAACTCTCTAAGATGAGGGAGAATTTCTTCTCCCCCAATTTCTGACCTAGTTTTTTATGCCATGTTCAGACTCAAAATTCTTGCAGCACACATAATATAAATGAAATCTAATTACATGGGCATGTTCAGGGCTATGATTGTGACATGTTTTCTTCACAAACCTAAAACTAACAATACCTAATAAGAGAGATACGAGTTCATGAACTTACCTGTTCAGTTGAACTTCTATCTGGCAATGGAGAAGCTTTCAGTGTAAGGTGATGATTGGTATAGCTTCCTTGAGGTCCAGGGATGCTATTCCAAGCTTTACTTTGTCTTGAAACTTCTTGAATCGTGCTAGAGAACTTCAACTGCAAAACAAGAAAATGAAAATGGTGGAACTGGTTAGAGGAATTACAGGTCATGTTTTAGGTTTTGGTTAGCTTGCATTGATGCTAGGGAATGTGTTTGATGAGCTTTGGGCAAGAAATCATGCAAGGGATGAGAGTTGGCACTCAATCTGCAGAGGTCACTCTGTTTTGGCAGTTTGATGGTGATTCTGGGAATGGGAGTGTTTGGGACCTTGCTTGCTCGTGTTCTAGCTTGGTTAGGATGATTAGAGAGTGTCTACAATATTTGCTTAAGGTTACTAATGCTGAGATGAAAGTTCTGTGGTGTTATGATACTTTTCTTCACACTTAAGCAAGCAAAGTCAAATTGTGTTCTAGGCATGTAGAGGGCCCCTAATCATGCTGCAAAACTCCTCCTTGATCAGTGTGTTATGCTCATAATCTTGTGCCAATTAGATTGTATCTGTACTTGTTGGATTTTCAATTGGACATAAAGCTACCTTTTGCAAAAATGGAAGAAATGCTTTATCTATTTTGGGATTAATCCTTTAGGCAATGCTTGAACACACAAAACATGGTCTTGTCACAAAGGATTGGCATTAAATTTATGAGTGTAATTGAGATAAAAGGCCTGTAATCAAGTTGTGCAAGCTGAGATTGAAATGCATAGTGCTATGAACATGTAACTTGGCCTAATCAAAAGTGAGTTTTTGCCATATTGTGAAATTCGATTATCTCAAGTTATGAGGTTGTTTGGTGAGTTCTTGGACATTTTGGAAAGCTTGGAATGTGTACTACAATCCATATTTGAAATGAAAAGTGAAATTCCAAGTGGAAGTGTATGGAAAATGGCCTTGAAGTTAGGTAGAAAACCTTGCCAAAATAGGTTAAAATTTCACTAAGTTAAGAATGGTTTAGTACCCTTATTCAAAAAAGTGTAACTTGAGATAAAAGCCTCATTTGGGAAAACTTTGTGAATCAAAGTTGTAGATTATGCAACAAGCTACAACTTTCATGTTTTGACTTTTGTTTGAATCCAAATGAATCTTGGTGAGAAAGTGGGGCAAAGTTGGGGAAAAATTAGGGTTTTCCATAACTTAGAAAAATTCTAAGTTATGAAAAATTTCCATTTCAAACCCTAATTTGCATTTTTTTTTGATTTCTTGGTGAACAAGTTTCATGATTTTATTTTTTGATGAAAAATGAATCTTGACCCTTGATTTTGACCAAAAAGTCAATGTTTGACTTTTCAGTATACAGTCAAAATTGATCAATTGACTGGGAAATTCAACTGTCAATCTTGTGTACTTGGGATCTTTTGAACTTGTTGAGCATGTCAAGATAATTCCATGGGGCCCTTGAGTCCATATGTGAGTTTGGTTTGCCATTGGCTAGGTCAAACAGTCAAAAATTGCCTTGGTGCAGTCAAAACCCTAAAAATGACCATTTTGCCCTTTTGATGATCTGATCAAATTTCTTGTGGAATTGTGATCCAAACTTGATCAAATGGTCTATGTGAGTTCATGTGGGTCAATTTTCATGAGATTTGACTGTCAATTGGCCACAGTTGACTTTTTCCCCAATACAATTGATTTCTAGGTCAACTGTCCAATTGACTGGGCAAATTTTGGAATTAAGACTTGAAACTTTGTATGGGTAAACTTGAGAGTCCAATATGAAGCATGAAAGTCATTTTGGGCCCTTTAGGTCAAAACATCTTTGCACACACACAAACCCTAATTTGGGTCAACAGTGCAAGGAGAAGTCTTGAGCAGAGCAAACCCTAACTTGATCCTGAGCTCCAAGGGTCTTGTGGTGAGAAAATGTTGAGGAAATGGGAGGGCAAATTTTGGGGTACAACAGTTGCCCCTGTTCAATCTTCTTGAACCTGAAGAGTTAGATTGGCAAGTTTTCCTTTCGTGACTCGAGGGTAAAAGGAGATTGGACACTAGAGTGCCCGGAAATTTGCACTCGCATGTTGGAGTATCAACAATGTGATGTCGGGAATGGGCTTATAGATGCCATTTGGATAAGTGGTGGATAGGGAGATGGGCTTATAGATGCCATCTGGAGATGTGACAGAACCTTGTCGGGAATGGGCTATTAGATGCCATTTGGAAGTGATGATCGCACAAGAGATTCCTTAGCGAGAACCTTGTGTATTTGAGAAAGGCAGATGTTTTCCTGGCTTGTTACAGGTGTTTGATCTTCAATCTCCTTATGCAGATATGCCCTGGCTGGATACAGGAATCGAACCTTCGAACTCTTCAGACGTGCCCTGGCTAGATACAGGAATCGAGATCTGGAAATGTTGTAGTTGATAGATGTGCCCTGGCTGGATACAGGAATCGAATCTTCGAACTCTTCAGACGTGCCCTGGCTAGATACAGGAATCGAGTCTGGAAATGTGGTCAACAGATATGCCCTGGCTGGATACAGAAATCGAATCTGGAAACGTTGTAGTTGATAGATGTGCCCTGGCTGGATACAGGAATCGAATCTTCGAATTCTTTAGACGTGCCCTGGCTAGATACAGGAATCGAGTCTGGAAATGTTGTAGTTGATAGATGTGCCCTGGCTGGATACAGGAATCGAATCTTTGAACTCTTCAGACGTGCCCTGGCTAGATACAGGAATCGGGTCTGGAGACTGATCACTCTCAGATATGCCCTGGCTAGATACAGGTATCGAATCTGGAATTGTGACAGTTGAAGGTAGTTGTCTTTGGGATTGTCTTTTTCCCTGAAAAGGCAAAACATAAGTTGTATGCAATGTCATGATGTATGATATACATGATGTTTTAACATGAGATAGTGTTGTATGCACTTTATCATGTATGTAAGCAGGATGTATGAAAACGTGAAATGTTTATGAATGTATTTTCGTCTTAGGAAAATAAATCATTGACGATCGGCCGGGGAATTGTTCTGTGGAAGAGATACTTTGCTGAAATTTTTGATGAGAGGCCTGCTGAGGACTTCAATGACGGATTCCGCTGGGGATAATGATGATAAACTCCGTTGGGGATACCAAAGATAAACTCCGCTGGGGATTGAAAGATAAACTCCGATGGGAATTGAAAGAACTTTGTTGAGGGCGATCTTCCGTGGCAACTAGCTGAGGATAACCCAGTTATAAGCCCTTGTGAGGAATAACTCTGAATAAAGCTCGGGAGAGACGTCCGTATTCTGCAGGGAACAAGCTTCCAGAATCTACTGGGGATAAGCTTTAAGACCTGCCGGGGAAAGTTGTGCCTTTTCAGGATTGACGGGGAGTCAACTCCGCTTGGGGAAAGCATTGCTGAATCTTGTCTTATTCTGCGGAGCGTTGAGATGATTTGGTCACATTCTTCAGTCGAATCTACCTTGGTACCTTGGCGGACAAAGCAACCAGACTGCATCAGACAACCTTACATTGCCCCTGTTTCTGATGTCACCTGTAATTAATCTTTTGTTTCATATGCAAATATTTATGAATCAGCAATTTAATATCAAATGCATATATCAAAAATGAACATTGGACGTTCTTCGCAAGACAAAACAGAAAAAGGAAAAACAATGGCAATTTGTATGGACAAATGAATTTGTATTGATTTGAATTTTGCCTGTGACTAGGCGTTTTTGTACAAGAGGCTGACATCCTAGTAAGAGGACGCCGCCGAATAACACAGAATTTACAATTTTGAAAAGAAAACAAAACAGCTATGTGAACAATCCCACTGGGTTCCAACTCTGCTATCGCCTTTATGTCTCCAAGCGTCTCCTCGCTTTGCTGCCTAGTTGAAGATGAAGCTGATTGGTCGATGCCGAAATCTGAGCCAGATAGTTGATGCCGAATTCCGGATGCGAAGTGATCCAATGAGACATAGTGTTACGCTTTATCCCTAACTTTTGCCTGGACCGCCCTTTCGAGTTTTCAGTCCACCGGGATACCCATTTTTGCCCAAGCCGCCTTTTCAGGTTTTCGACTTGCCGGGTGTACAATTTTTTTCATTTCATCCCTTATTTTTGCCCGAACCCTTTTGGTTCGTCGGGAAGCCCTTATTTTTGCCTAGGTATGTCAACCTAGCGGGTCTTTTATTCATGCGTAGTATCTTTTCACTTTGTCTGCATTGGCGGGGTGAGGAAGGTCGTCACCATCCATGGCGGTTAGGATCATGGCTCCTCCTGAGAACACATGTTTGACCATAAATGGCCCTTCGTATGTAGGGGTCCATTTGCCATGGGGATCACTTTGAGGAAGGATGATGCGTTTGATTACCAGGTCCCCAACTTGATACTCTTGTGGTCTGACTTTCTTGTTAAATGCCCTGATCATCCGTTTTTGATACGTCTGACCATGACAGATAGCGGTGAGTCTCTTTTCGTCAATCAGGTTTAATTGATCAAGTCGAGTCTGGATCCAGTCATCTTCATTCAAGTCTGCATCCTTCATTATTCGGAGAGAGGGTATCTGGACTTCAATTGGCAAGACTGCCTCCATGCCATAGACCAAGGAGAAAGGAGTTGCCCCGGTTGACGTCCGCGCTGAGGTACGGTACCCATGAAGAGCAAACGGTAACATCTCGTGCCAATCTTTGTAGGTCACTGTCATCTTCTGCACAATTTTCTTGATATTCTTATTAGCTACCTCTACAGCCCCATTCATCTTCGGCCGGTAGGGAGAAGAATTGTGGTGTTGTATCTTGAATTGTTCGCAGAGTTCAGTGATCATTTTGTTATTGAGATTGGTACCATTGTTCGTAATGATTCTTTCCGGGACGCCGTACCGACAGATCAGATTATGCCGGATGAAACGTGCCACGACGCTCTTGGTTACTGTTGCGTAGGAAGCTGCCTCAACCCACTTCGTGAAGTAATCGATCGCCACCAAGATGAAACGATGCCCATTGGATGCCGTCGGTCAGATCTCACCGATCATATCAATGCCCCACATTGCAAAAGGCCAAGGTGCCGTCAGGATGTTCAGAGGAACTAGAGGAATATGCACCTTGTCAGCATAGATCTGGTATTTGTGACATGTCCGAGAATGTTGGTGACAGTCGGCTTCCATTGTGGACCAGAAATATCCTGCCCGAAGGATTTTCTTTGCCATGGTATGTCCACTGGAATGCGTTCCGAAGGTACCTTCATGTAGCTCTGCCATGATCTTTTCTGCTTCAGTCTTATCCACACAACGTAGTAGAGTTGAATCATGATTCCATTTGTAGAGGATGCCATTACTGAGGAAGAATTTTGCCGCAAACCTCCTCATGAACTTCTTGTCATTGACAGATGCACCTTCAGGGTATTCCTGAGCTTCCAAGCACCTCTTCACCTCATGATACCAGGGTTTTTCAGTCACCTTCTCGGCCTCGAGATCGCAGCAGTATGCCGGTTCGTCCAACTTCCAGATAATGATTCGGGGAGCCTCATTGTCCCATTTAACTTTGAACATTGAATACATCGTAGCCAGTGCATCCGCTAGTTGATTCTCCTCTCTCGGGAAGTGCTCAAAAGTTATCTCTTCAAAGTGGGGAAGCAAGGTCAACACATACTCCTTGTAAGGAATAAGATTCGGGTGTTTCGTATCCCACTCGCCCTTGATCTGATTGATCACGAGAGCGGAATCTCCGAAGACACTCAGAAATTTGATCCTTAAATCGATTGCAGCTTGTAGACCCATGATACATGCCTCATATTCTGCCATGTTGTTGGTGCAGTTGAAACACAATCGGGCGGTGAGTGGAGTATGAGTTCCTTTGGGAGATATGATTACAGCGCCGACGCTGTTACCCAAAGCATTGGAGGCTCCGTCAAAATGCATAGACCATCGAGATCCTTCCTCAGGTCCTTCATCTGGTCCAGGTACTTCACAGTCAGTTACCACCATGATGTCTTCGTCCGAAAAATCAAAGTTCAATGATTGATAATCATCCACAGGTTGGTGTGCCAAATGATCTTCCAGTACACTTCCTTTAATTGCTTTCTGAGTTGTATATTGGATATCATATTCGGTTAAGATCATTTGCCATCTTGCTATTCTCCCAGACAGAGCAGGCTTTTCAAATATGTACTTGATGGGATCCATCTTTGAAATCAATAGAGTAGTGTGAGTCAGCATATACTGTCTCAGCCGGCGAGCAGCCCATACTAGAGCGCAACAAGTTTTCTCAAGCAGTGAGTAACGAGACTCACAGTCGGTAAACTTTTTGCTCAAGTAATAAATAGCGTGCTCTTTTCGGCCAGATTCGTCATGCTGTCCCAGCACACACCCCATTGAATTGTCAAGTACTGTCAAATATAGTATCAGAGGTCTTCCTTCCACTGGCAGCATAAGAATGGGTGGCTCTTGGAGATATTCCTTTATCTTTTCAAAGGCAGCCTGACATTCATCGTTCCAGCGTACTACTTGATCTTTCTTCAGTAATTTGAAGATTGGCTCACAAGTAGCAGTCAGATGTGAGATGAATCGGGCAATGTAATTCAGTCGTCCCAGGAAACCTATGACTTCTTTCTCTGTCTTTGGAGTTGGCATCTCTTGTATGGCTTTTACCTTGGCAGGGTCCACCTGAATACCTTTATCACTTACAATGAAACCTAGCAATTTTCCGGACCTCACCCCAAAGGTGCATTTGTTGGGATTCAACCTCAGCTTATATAACTTCAGTCGGTCAAATAGCTTCCTCAGATGATCAAGGTGCTCCTCCTCAGTTTGAGACCTTGCAATCATGTCATCAACGTATACCTCAATCTCATGATGGATCATATCATGAAATAAAGCAACCATGGCACGTTGATAGGTTGCCCCAGCATTTTTCAATCCGAATGGCATGACCTTGTAACAGAAGGTGCCCCACTGAGTCACAAAGGTAGTCTTCTCCATATCCTCCGGAGCCATCTTGATCTGATTATACCCTGAAAAACCATCCATGAAGGAGAAAACCTTGTGTTGAGCAGTATTGTCAACGAGAACGTCAATGTGAGGTAGAGGAAAATCATCCTTGGGGCTTGCCCTGTTTAAATCCCTGTAATCAACACACATTCTGACTTTACCGTCCTTCTTCGGCACTGGCACCACATTGGCAACCCACTGAGGGTAAGAAGTTACTGCTAGAAATCCGGCATCGAATTGCTTCATAACCTCAGCCTTGATCTTTTCAGACATCTCTGGGCGCATGTGGCGAACCTTTTGCTTTACCGGAGGGCAGTCTTCCTTAGTTGGCAGGTGATGTACTACAATGTCGGCATCCAAACCAGGCATATCTTCGTATGACCAAGCAAAGATCTCCATGTAATCATGTATCATCTGGATCAATTGTTGCTTCACGCTGAGCTCTAGATTAGCCCCAATCTTGACCTCTTTCCTATCTGTCTCCGTACCCAGGTTAATTGTTTCCACCGGCTCTTCATGTGGTTGAATAGCCCTCTCTTCCTGGAGTAGCAGTCTTACGAGTTCACCAGGCACTTCACAATCATCTTCACCTTCGTCTTCGGCCAAGTTGATCGGATTCTCGAAGTCATAACTGGCGGTAGCGGAGCTGTTACCAGTGAGATCCAGAGTGGATTGAAACCTGTATAAGTGAGTGTGTGTAAATATAGTTGTTTTGCAATATATAACACAAAGAGAAAAAGAGCACAAGATTTGAAATGCAACAAACGTCCAATGTTTTGATTGATGATATATGGAAATGTCATACAAAAAGCCCTCACAAATGGAGCTACGATGCCCCGGGTAGGACACCGAGCCAATAAAGTTTTAACATATTGTTTGTTACAAATTGGAAATTAAAAGAAATAATTACTGCGTGACAAATGTGATAGGTGTAAAATCTTTTGCCGTCCAGTTGCTTGGTCCGTTGCTGGTAGTTGGATAGATCCAACTGTCGAACTCTGCTTCCTCTACATCCTCCTCAATAGCATTCACCCTTGGACTAGTGATAAACACTGGAGCCTTTCTGATCTTTTCATTGCGCACAGCCCTCTGAGCCTCTGCAGTAAAGCCCAGCCCAAACTTGTCGTTCTTTTGAGTGAAGTCAGGAAGCTGACCCCAGTTTGCACAATTACCTTTCTCAATTACAGCCCGGGCATCCTTCAAGGATGCCATCTTCAACGGAAAGTCTTCTTCAACCACTGCCTCAGCCGATGCCAACGTTGGAGGTACTTCCTCAAAATGCTGAAAGGGGGTTTCAATAAACTCCCCGTCCATCTCGATATACCGGAATGAATTCAAGTGACTAACCATGTATTCCTCCTCACCTTGCACAGTAACAATCTTCCCTTTGACAGGGTATTTGAGCTTTTGGTGTAGAGTGGATGTTACTGCCCCAGCCTTGTGAATCCAGGGTCGACCCAATAAGCAGGAGTAAGATGGACGAATGTCCATTACATAGAACGTTGAGTCGAAAACTTGGGAACCCACACGAATAGGAATGTCTACCTCACCGTGCACCATCCTCTTAGAACCTTCGAAGGCTCTAACAATGATGTTACTAGGTTTCAACTCCAGACCCTCACAATCCAAGCGATCCAATGCCTTCTTGGGCAAGACATTCAGGGAAGAACCGGTATCCACCAACACGTGTGCGAGAGTAGTGCCCATGCACTCTATAGAGACGTGCAGGGCATCATTGTGATTTTTCCCTTTGGCGGTAAGGTCAGCATCTGAGAACCCCAAGCCATTGTCAGCCGTCAAATTAGCCACACAGTCAGTGAATTGATCCGCGGAGGTCTCTTGCGGCACATGGGCCGTTTTCAAAAATGAAATCAGGGCTTTTGCACGGGCCTCTGAGCATAGCAGCAATGATAACATAGAGATTTTGGAGGGAGTATGCCCCAACTGTTCAACAATGTTAAAGTCACTCTTTTTGATGATTTTAAGAATTTCCTCCATTTCTTGTTGGGAGGCTTCTACAGCAGTCTTTTTTGGTGCCTCCGTCTTGGCAGTCAAATCGGTAGCAACTTCTTTGCCCCGAGTATTAGAGGACTCGGTGGCAGTAGTAGACATAGGAACTTGAATTGGAACATGCACACTTGCGGGTGTGATGGTGAGAGGTTTTCGGATAACTGGCGGTGCAATGTCAGGCGAGAAGAGCCTGCCACTGCGGGTAATCTTGGCGGGACCAGTGATGTTACTGATACTGGTATTGGTGTTGAACTCCTGCTTCACCCCAAGCACATATACGTCGGCCCCATAATGCCAGGGGACCGCTTTATCAGACTCATATGGGAGAGGCCCCGGAACAGTAATAGTAATGGGTGCAACAGACATAATTTGGACTGGTTTCTTCATGGGAGCCTTGGTAGGATTGTAAATTGTGACGACAGATATTTCTTCAACGGAAACAAACGGAACAGCAGTTTTCTTGAACAGAATTTCCTTGCTATCCATCAGGCTTTGGATGCCTGATTTCAGCAGCGGACAACCGGTAGGGATAACAGCACACAGGAGGCACCCCTTGCCACAACCTGGAAATAAACCGGCTAGTAGCAAGTTCCTTTTAACAGTCAAAAGAGGGGTAGCAACATCATTCACCGAAACAGCATACAAATCTTCTTCAATGGCGTTTACTCTATGCTGGGGCATAGGAGCGGTTACAACATTCGGCCTCTCAGGCGCTTCAAACTGAATTTCCTTCGCGTCGATAAGATCTTGCACTTTGTTTCTCAAGGCCCAACAATCATCATTAGTATGCTCGGGGCTATCAGAATGATAAGCACAATGGGCATTTGGGTTATACTTAGGAGATGCAGTATTCACGACTTTAGGAGCTTCTTTGATGGTCACCAAGTTGGTTGATAACAGTTGGGGTAAAATTTGTGACAAGGTCATACTCAACCGAGTATACTGCCTCTTGGGCCTTTCACCTATTTATTGATTGTACTGCTGAGGAGCAGCAACAGGTTTTGAAATGACCAGAGCATTGACGGCTTGGCGACTTTCTGGCTTGACTTGTCTTCTAGGACCATAAACGGCACTTGCCTCTTTCTTAAAAGGCCTCTTCTCAGTACTTGCAGCAACACCCTTCTGAATCTTTCCTGACTTGATGCCAGCTTCTATTCTTTCGCCCGTTAAGATCAAATCGGTAAACCCCGCGGAAGAGTTACCAACCAGATGATTGAAAAATGGCCCAGATAGGGTCCCTAGAAACATATCAACAAGCTCACGATCGGTTAAAGGAGGCTGCACCCTGCCAGCCAAATCCCTCCATTTTTGTGCATACTCTTTGAATCCCTCGCTTGTTCCTAGTGACATACCCTGAAGTTGGGTACGAGTAGGAGCAAGGTCAGAATTATACTGGTATTGTTTGTAAAAAGCGGTGGCCAAATCTTCCCAATTTCGGACGCTGGTTCCCTCTAGCTGATAAAACCACTCCAACTGAGCTCCAGAAAGGCTGTCTTGAAAGAAATGAATCCAAAGGTTTTTATCTGCCGTATAGGGTTGAATCTTTCTCACGTAGGACCTAAGATGCATTTTGGGACAGGATAGCCCATCATACCTCACAAACACTGGCACTTTGAATTTTGGGGGAATCACAATCCCGGCAACCAAACCCAAGTCTTCAAAATCCAAACCCGGTACTCTTTGTAGCTCCATGGCGGCCAACCTGTCTTCTAGACATTTGTATTTATCATCAGCTGGAGGGTATTGCTGATCAGTATAATCTTCATCCTCTTCGACCTCTTCTTCTTCCGCATCAGACTCGGAAGGTACCGCAGCTCCACCTCCTTTGCTGGTTCCTTCATCAGAAGTAGGAGGAAATTCAAGCACTCTCCGAGCTTCTCCGTCAAATATTCTCCCTAAAGTAGCCACCCCGAGTCTCTTTTTCTTCTTTTTCACCGGGTCTTTGTTCCCCAATTGAGTCTTGATATCCTCCTGACCCTTAGCCAAGGTCATCAGGAGTTGCTGGAACTGTGCATTTTGAGCTTGTAGGTCTTTGATTGTTTGCTCGAGATCCATCCTACTTAAATAAACAGCAGACAGATAAGGAAACCTGTAATGAGACCTGCTTATGAAAATGATGAATGGTATGCTTATGTATGCAATGCATTCAAGGATTTAGGACATTCAAAATTGTTTCAGACAAAGAAGAACGCGCGTCATATTAATAAGAAGAAATTTGTCAGTACATAAATGCCCCATGGGCCAAATATTACAAAATAAACTTCTCAAGGCAAAAAGACATTGCGCATCCTTTTTGGTGCGATGTAGGTGTTGAGGGCCTCTTGCTCATGGAGTCGGCGGGTAAGCTCTAGAACCTTCTTCTCACTGGCGTAGAAGCTAGCTTCAAAAGTATTTCGTTCTTCCTTGAGCTGAATCCAACTTTTCTGCATTTCCTCCCACGATGTAGGCATGTTTGGATGTAGGATGGTGTAGGGAACCTCTCCTTCCTTGACGGGCTCTTTAATCACAGGGAGAACATGAGGATAAGGCATCATCAGACTTTGGGCTCGGGCTCGTACCCACATGAGATAAGGCTCAAGAGGGATGGAGTTCTTGTGTCCCAGAGTCTTGCTATCAACCTTGTTGAGTTTTCCCCAAGCTCTGATGAATCTTTGGCGAAGTCCTTGTGCATTATTGTCGAAGTCAAAAACTAGGTCAGGAATCAACATGTCATGAGGGCCATCCCTCCGGGCATATCCAAATTGTCTCAAAGCTAGGCAAGGGTTGTAGGTGATACCTCCTCTAATTCCAAGTAAAGTAACATTAGGAAATTCTCCGCAACGATCGACGATGATGACATTTTCTCTGGACCGAGAACACCAATGTACATCAGAATGAGTAAGAGTCATCAACCGTTGGGACCACCTTGAGCCTTGGTCATTTTTCAGGACAGATTGTGGAAGGTGCGAAATAAACCACCTTGCAAGGAGAGGAGTACAGCACATGAGAACACCCCTCTTTCTCATTGTTCGTGTGTAAAATAAGTGAAGAATGTCCCCAAGCAATGTTGGTATTGGATTTCTGAACAAGAAGATTTTGACAGCGTTGACATCTACCAATTGGTCAGGATTTGGGAACAAGACCAACCCATAGATAAGGAGTGCCACAATCTCTTCAAAGGCTTGTAGGTCCAATGAATTCCAACATTCTTGTGCCTTCTCAAACAAGAATTTTGCTAAGAATCCTTTGATGCCGCTTCTGGTTTCTCAATGCCCCTTGATGTCGGATGGTTGTAGATGTAATGCTCGAGCAACATCTTCCGGCTTTGGTTCCTTTTCCGTACCGTTGAAGGGTAGTTGATTAAGGATAGGAATTCTCAGGAGTTGAGAAAACTCCTCCAAAGTGGGCACCAACTGGTAATCAGGGAAAGTGAAACAGTGGTGAAGAGGGTCAAAGAACTGGAATAGCACTTTCATCATGTCTTCTTCAATGTTGGTGTTGACTAAGCTGAGCAGTCTACCATGTCTTTCACTGAAGGATGAGCTTTCCGGAATTCTTGAGGTGAGCTCCTTGAGTTGAGGAGAGATTATCACAAGGTTGACTTGGATGGTTTTTCTGCGAGGAATTTCCATGACCTACAAAACAAGAACAAAGATGAAGATCTAAACCCTTGAAATGGTTAGTGAATGCATATGATGCTCTATGATGTTTATGATGTATGCACAAAACATATGTACAAGCAATTCACACCAAACCCTAGTTTCAGGCTTGCATAGGGTTTCATAGGTAAGTACCCTCTTGAGTGTAGTTGGCTTAAAAACCTGTCCTATAAATAGTAACCGGGTTCTAAGGAGCTCAATATCACTGGATTGTTTTCATTGTTCATTGTTTTGGTTTAGCCACTTAACTAGCGACCAAAATATTCCAAGAAAACAACCCTCAATGAGTGTAGTATCGAGTATCTACCAACTTCGGACTGCACCAAAGCCGGTCATCTCACTACCCCTAATAAAAGGCCAAGATGGTCAAGTAAGGTTCTAGGTCATTAGTGCTTAGTGACATCACTCAGCGGCCCCGTACTCTCCTTGATTGAACTCAAGGGTTACTGGTACTCACAAATATGTCGCACTAATATAGCTATTGCTTCGACCGTGTCGGTATACCCCGCACAGTTTCCACAACGTATTGCTATCTATGAATGTTTCCCAAAATCCGTGTGTAGGATTGCAAAACCAAACAATAGAGCCAAGATATAAAGCAAACAATTCAAACAATTAGTCATGCAAGAGGGTGATCTAAGCCCTAAGGTTACTCCACTTTTACTATTCTCCCCAGCAGAGTCGCCAGTTCTGTGATACGGTGGGAGAACTGACTATGGTTTTGCGTTTGTTTTCGCAAATGTTTCGGTTGAGCAAGAGTCGCCACCGACTTTTTATTTTATCCTAAGGAAAGGTTTAAAAAGCACAGCAAAAACCTTTGAGATGTTTTCTTGGGTTCGGGAAGTAGATTATAGAAAGGGAAGGTATTAGCACCCTTTCTATCCATGGTTATCCATGGGCTCTTAGTTACTTGCTTAGATCAACTTGCCTTAATTTTCAATTGTTTGAAATGGTGCTTTATGTGTGTGTGGGTTTGAAAATGTTTTGAAAAGAAGCCAATGTGATGGCAACCTTTGTAATGATCCATGTGGGGATGTATACAAAGATGTATGTCTTTTGAAAAGGTTTTCATTTGTTTTTTTGAAAGTTGTTTTGAAAGTGTTGTGTGGTTTGGTTTTAGAAAATAGGCAAGTGTTTTGTTTTTGCAAGTTTTGATTCAAGTAACTAAGAGTTTGTCTACTCCTAAATTTCTCAAAGATTTCTCCTATGTTTTTAACCCTTTTAACAATTTTGTTCCACCATTGCATTTGGTGGACAATCTTGTGTTAGGATGTGAAAGGGACGGGCGCGGGTCATCGTTTAGACCATAATTGCAATGGTGCCAAGTATCTTTGGGCAATTTTTCTTAAGGGACTTGATCATTTGTTTAGGCAACATTTTGAAAGCGTCATCGAGGGACTATGATCATTTGATTTGTTTGTTTTGCCCAAAGAGACCTAACATGCAATATGGCCCATTTATTTGAAGGCAACAAAGTGGAATACCCTAGGGGGTGCAAGTGTGATATGTGTTGTCCATTTTTCATGCTTTGATTATCTTGAAATTAGGTCAAGCTACTTTGTTCTTTTTATTTGCATACAAACCCTAACTCTAGCATGGTGTATTTAGAAAGCGATAAAGTGCGAAAATTAAAATTCCTACACTATTACAACACCATATGGGAAGGGGGGTACAAATGTTCAAATGGGGGGATATTTAGACAAAGAAATTAAACCTAGCTATTACATCATTTTTTGGAATATTTACAAATAATTGATTGCATAAATTAAATGGGAAATAAAATAAAGATGCAAAATGCAAAAAGGGTTTTTATATGTATGAAAAAAAAGTATTATTTATGTCATATAAATAAAAATAAAAAAAAAGTATTATTTTTGGAGTTTTTGTATTTTAAGGGTAAAACCCTAATTTTCATTAAGTAATATATATATTATTTAATTTACACAAATATTTACTTATTATGTACAAAAAATAAAATAAAATGAAATATGCTTATAAAAAGTATTTTTTTTATGTCAAGTATTAATGAAAATAAAATATATGTATTTTTGTATTTTACCCTAAGTATATTAATATATATATATATATATATATATATATATATATATATATATATATATATATATATATATATATATATATATATATATATATATATATATATATATATATATATATATATATATATATATATATATATATATATATATATATATATATATATATATATATATATATATATTAATTTCTAAATATGTATTATATATAAAAAATAATAATATTTAATATTTAATAAAAAAAGTATTTTTTCTATAAAATATTTTAAGAAAGTAAAATAACAATAAAAATGTATAAAAATGTATTTTCACTATTTTAGTATTTTAAACAAAAATATATGTATTTATTTATGTATAAACTAAAAGAAAACTAAATAAATGCCTAATAAATTCAAAAATGGTGAGAAAAAATATTTTTATATTTTTAATATCATGAGAAAAAATAAATAAGTCAATCAAAAAAAGAAAAAGTCAAAAAGTCAAAGAAATAAGCAAAATGGGCTCAGGAGGTGCAGAAGTAAGTGTATGGTGCAAATAGGAAAGTCAACTCAGGCCCAGCCCAAGAAGACTTTGTCTTCAACCTCAGACCTGTATGAACAAAGAACACGCGTTTTCCATCTTTTGATTCCTGAACTTTCAAGCAAAACTCATAACATGAAAAGTGTAGAGCATGAGAAGACGAATCCAACCATGTAAAAAACTTGACTTAACTCTCTAAGATGAGGGAGAATTTCTTCTCCCCCAATTTCTGACCTAGTTTTTTATGCCATGTTCAGACTCAAAATTCTTGCAGCACACATAATATAAATGAAATCTAATTACATGGGCATGTTCAGGGCTATGATTGTGACATGTTTTCTTCACAAACCTAAAACTAACAATGCCTAATAAGAGAGATACGAGTTCATGAACTTACCTGTTCAGTTGAACTTCTATCTGGCAATGGAGAAGCTTTCAGTGCAAGGTGATGATTGGTATAGCTTCCTTGAGGTCCAGGGATGCTATTCCAAGCTTTACTTTGTCTTGAAACTTCTTGAATCGTGCTAGAGAACTTCAACTGCAAAACAAGAAAATGAAAATGGTGGAACTGGTTAGAGGAATTACAGGTCGTGTTTTAGGTTTTGGTTAGCTTGCATTGATGCTAGGGAATGTGTTTGATGAGCTTTGGGCAAGAAATCATGCAAGGGATGAGAGTTGGCACTCAATCTGCAGAGGTCACTCTGTTTTGGCAGTTTGATGGTGATTCTGGGAATGGGAGTGTTTGGGACCTTGCTTGCTCGTGTTCTAGCTTGGTTAGGATGATTAGAGAGTGTCTACAATATTTGCTTAAGGTTACTAATGCTGAGATGAAAGTTATGTGGTGTTATGATACTTTTCTTCACACTTAAGCAAGCAAAGTCAAATTGTGTTCTAGGCATGTAGAGGGCCCCTAATCATGCTGCAAAACTCCTCCTTGATCAGTGTTTTATACTCATAATCTTGTGCCAATTAGATTGTATCTGTACTTGTTGGATTTTCAATTGGACATAAAGCTACCTTTTACAAAAATGGAAGAAATGCTTTATCTATTTTGGGATTAATCCTTTAGGAAATGCTTGAACACACAAAACATGGTCTTGGCACAAAGGATTGGCATTAAATTTATAAGTGTAATTGAGATAAAAGGCCTGTAATCAAGTTGTGCAAGCTGAGATTGAAATGCATAGTGCTATGAACATGTAACTTGGCCTAATCAAAAGTGAGTTTTTGCCATATTGTGAAATTCGATTCTCTCAAGTTATGAGGTTGTTTGGTGAGTTCTGGGACATTTTGGAAATCTTGGAATGTCTACTACAATCCATCTTTGAAATGCAAAGTGAAATTCCAAGTGGAAGTGTATGGAAAATGGCCTTGAAGTTAGGTAGAAAACCTTGCCAAAATAGGTTAAAATTTCACTAAGTTAAGAATGGTTTAGTACCCTTATTCAAAAAATTGTAACTTGAGATACAAGCCTCATTTGGGAAAACTTTGTGAACCAAAGTTGTAGATTATGCAACAAGCTACAACTTTCATGTTTTGACTTTTGTTTGAATCCAAATGAATCTTGGTGAGAAAGTGGGGCAAAGTTGGGGAAAAATTAGGGTTTTCCATAACTTAGAAAAATTCTAAGTTATGAAAAATTTCCATTTCAAACCCTAATTTGCATTTTTTTTTATTCCTTGGTGAACAAGTTTCATGATTTGGCATGTTTTGATGAAAAATGAATCTTGACCCTTGATTTTGACCAAAAAGTCAAAGTTTGACTTTTCAGTATACAGTCAAAATTGATCAATTGACTGGGAAATTCAATTGTCAATCTTGTGTACTTGGGATCTTTTGAACTTGTTGAGCATGTCAAGATAATTCCATGGGGCCCTTGAGTCCATATGTGAGCTTGGTTTGCCATTGGCTAGGTCAAACAGTCAAAAATTGCCTTGGTGCAGTCAAAACCCTAAAAATGACCATTTTGCCCTTTTGATGATCTGATCAAATTTCTTGTGGAATTGTGATCCAAACTTGATAAAATGGTCTATGTGAGTTCATGTGGGTCAATTTTCATGAGATTTGACTGTCAATTGGCCACAGTTGACTTTTTCCCCAATACAGTTGATTTCTAGGTCAACTGTCCAATTGACTGGGCAAAATTTGGAATCAAGACTTGAAACTTTGTATGGGTAAACTTGAGAGTCCAATATGAAGCATGAAACTCATTTTGGGCCCTTTAGGTCAAAACATCTTTGCACACACACAAACCCTAATTTGGGTCAACAGTGCAAGGAGAAGTCTTGAGCAGAGCAAACCCTAACTTGATCCTGAGCTCCAAGGGTCTTTTGGTGAGAAAATGTTGAGGAAATGGGAGGGAAAAGTTTGGGGTACAACAGCCGGCAACTGAAAGCAACGTCTCCATACTATCAATGGTCTTATTCACAAGTCTATATAAAGAGACCTCATTAGCATTTGAAGATTGACGAACTACTCCACACTATCAAGCTTGAATCAAATTGCTTAAATACGTAGAAACATAAAGAGAAAGGAAGAATCACTATTTATATACATCCATAAATATTTTTCTAGAGAAATATCAAGAAAACAAGAGTTGTTGCTCGTTATTGTGTTAAGATATTAGGCATTAAACACAAAGAGTTATTGCTCATTATTTGTATTTTATCTTAGAGTTCTCAATACAAAGAGTTGTTTGTCATTATTTTTATTAGAGACTTTGTTCTTCATTGTTGTATTAATTTGCTTTTTAGAAGCAAACATTGTAAAGACAGTTGATTGTAATTCTGTTTAGAATTGATTATTACCTCAAGTGACTAGGTTGTTAGTATGAGACTTGAGAGGGATAAGGTATCTGTTTGGACTCTTAGACGGTTATGGTTAGTCACCAGTGGGTAGCCCATGCATTTGTAATCTATTGAGATTAGTGGATTAAGTCCTTATTGAAGGAAAAATCACCTTGGCGGGTGGACAAGAGTAGCCTTGTTTCAGGAGAACTTTTATAAACCAAAAGAGTCATTTTATTTTTTCCTTAGCTTTATTATTTCTAGTTAGTTTGCAAAATAATTTTAGAGAAAATTTTTATTAGAAAACCCAATTTCACCCCCCATTTCTTGTGTTTTTCTCACCCTTTAACTTTGACTCATCTTTAGAGGCATAATTCCCTTCAAATTCAAAAGTATCTTCAGAAGTTAACTCAGGTGTTAACATTAAACCAAAGTTGGATTGAGACTTGTTCCAATCCTATGCTTCTGACTCTATCATAATAATGTCTCTATTGCCTTCAACTTTATTAGTGACTGGGCAATAAAGCTTATTCGCACTTGTACTATGTTACCTAATCAGAAACATTACTTTGCTTCTATCGTCCAACTTATTTCTAGTAGTACCTAGAACATGTTTGTAACAAACTGAACCAAATACCCCTGAAATGACTCACACGTTTCTTAATCCAGTTCACCACTCAAAAGGAACAATTTGCTTCAGCTTCTTTGTTAGACACATGTTAAGCATATATGCTGCAATGAAAACAACTTCACCCCATAACTCGTTAGGGAGCTTCTTCTCTTTCATCTTGACCCTTGATATATCAATTAAAGTTCTATTTATTTTTTCAGTAAGACCATTTTATTAAGGAGTGTATGGAGAAGTCACCTCATGCTCAATTCCATTCTCCTCACATAACTTCTTAGAATATGTATATTTGTACTCACCTCCACCATCAGGAGAACTTTTAGCTTTTGATCACTTATTTTTTAGCTTTCACAAATGACACAAAATATTTGTTTCCTCCAGGTGAAGGTACTTCAAATGGTCCATATATATTATAATGCATTACTCCCAAAGCATGCTTTGCTCTTGGGGATACTTCTGATGCAAATGGAAATTTGGGTTGCTTTCCTTTCATGCATATCTCACGTGACTTCTCAGGCTTCACAATCTTAGGAATGCCATGTACCAATTTCTTCGAACTTAGATGCCCTAAGCTTCTGAAGTTCATATGCCCCAATCTCTTATTCCACAACTTGCTTTCACCTTTAACACCTTCTGCACTAAGACGTTTACTTTCAGCTGTCTCCATATTCACCTTGAATGTTTTGTTGTTTCAACTTTCTCAATGAGCTGGCCTACACTTATCAGATTTCTCCTAATGCCAAGAACATACCAAACATACCTGATCAAAATAGTTTTATAATTATTCACTTTGACTTTGACATTTCCTATACTGTGATACGGTGGGAGAATTGACTTGGGTGTTTTGCGTTTTATCGCAAATGTTTTTTAACTATTCTTAATTTCTTAATTAAAATTATATATTTTTTGAATTTATAAGATTACTAAAACAAATCAAAATATTTTAAAATTAACTTTATAATGGAAATCATGATAAACGAAAATGATAAATGATATTCATGAAAAATATGTTAAAGGGTATTCAAGAAAAAAATAATGATAATGAGAAAAAATTATCGATATAGAAATAATAATTAAAAAAATAATAATTAAAAATGATTTTTATGGATTTACTTAAAAAGTATCATGAACGGAAAAAAAATCATACCATATATATATATAATATTATGACATGATATAAGAAAAATGAAAATACTTTAACTACTTCTAATTTAATATGATTTTTTTTCTTTCAAATCTAATAAACAAAAGTAAATATTATTTAATATTAAACCTAATTTACCTTTAATGTTCAAAATTTTATTTCATTTAATGTGATTTTATTTTTAGTATTCAAAATTTACGTGGTTATTGTTCTTAAATTTATTTAAGTATAAAACAAAACTATTTGGAAATTATCCAATAAGCCTTTTGACTAAATGTCTAATTTAATCTAATTATAAAGAATAAAATTTACTTTTTTAACAATGCTTGATTTATAGTGATTTGATATTAAATGCGGCTGTCACACACTTAGAAATTTTGTTGTATTTTATATTGTTTTTATTCCACTAATTATTTATTAGTGTTATCACGTTTCTCCAACAATAATTATAACATAAATTGAATATGATGATCTAGCCAAAATATAGAGTATTGGTATGATAATTTCATGATTTACAACCCACAAAATCTCTTCCCAATATTGAAAACCCTCTGGATGTTATATGTTTTTTTGGATTTTCTTCCATCCGAGTCAGTCTGGGCATGAGGTATGTAGCTTATATGTTAGAAACTTTACTACATTTTCTAAAAGAATATGTTACATTATTTCTATTTCATTAGGTTGTTATTAGGTTGAAGGGATCAAGTTGTTACAGAAAATATAATTTCAAAGGTAATATTCTAATTGTTTTTAGGTAATTTATAATTGTTGCTTCTTCTATTCGTAAAACCTAAATGAGTATACTTTATTTTTCGAAAACCTAAACTAAACTTCTATAATCTTCCATTTCTTGTTTCCGTAAAATGGCTTATTCAATTTTCAGATCCTTTAACATGTGTGAAATTGTGATAGTTTGGATTGAATTTATGAGTTAATTTAGAGGTGAGAAAAGTGTGTGATTGTATGACATATATGTATTTGAATCTGTATGTATGAAGTTGTAACTGATTTTGAATTTCATGTTTTTGCAGGCTTTGATGGTGACATACGTCAATGGATAGTGTATTTATGCGTGATTGATATGTGTTTGATGATTATGTAAATTGTATGTAAGGAGTATGACAAGGTCATGAAGCATAGAGATGTGGTCAAGCATGAATGAAAAAATGCATGCTGAAGAAGAAAAAAAAGGAATATCCTTTTTATCTTTATTGTAATTGATTATGTAAAGTAAAAATGGGAAAAACTCTACCTGATATATATTGAGTTTTATTTGGATATTTGAATTTCTTTTTGTTTCAATACGTTGACTGTTAATTCTTTGTTGAAAATAATATTTTACCATATGACTTATTAACTTTAATTTATCCATGATTAAAATTTAACTTTTCCATTTCCATAATATCTATCGGTATTCAAAACACGTTAATTATTACTGTTATTTTCTATATTATAGATTTGCGACTTATTTTATTGTAGTTGTGTTGCATTCTTCGGCTATTAGACAGTAAAATACTTTAGTTTAATGATTTCTTAACATTAAATACAATCTTCTACTATTACACTAAATTAAATTTCACACATTAGGCTCTTTTATGGAAATCAATCACTTTATGATGTTTCTACATATACTTTATTACTAAAATAAATATTTTAGTTATTTACTAAATAAATATGTATCATAATCACTTAAATATTTTATTATTTAATTATTCATCATAATTATTATTGTCTTTTATTAAGTTACTCATTAAATTGAAATAATTTAATTTATTATTTTTAATGTGATTTTGTTATTGTGTTTTAAATAGATGATAATGGAATCTTAAAAAGTTAATAATCATCCTTCAATTAAAATTAACGATATTATGTAAATATTTAAGTTTCTAGAAAAGATTAATAAGAATATGAAACCAACTAAAATAAAGATTATGATTATTTAAATAAAGAAGATAAATATCTCATAATTATTTTATTTTTTAACTATATTTAATTTCTTAATTAAAATTATATTTTTTTTAAATTTATAAGATCACTAAAACAAATCAAAATATTTTCAAATTAACTTTATAATGGAAATCATGATAAACGAAAATGATAAATGATATTCATGAAAAATATGTTAAAGGGTATTCAAGAAAAAAATAATGATAATGAGAAAAAATTATTGATATAGAAATAATAATTAAAAAAATAATAATTAAAAATGATTTTTATGGATTTACTTAAAAAGTATCATGAACGGAAAAAAAATCATACCATATATATAATATTATGACATGATTACTTAAAAAGTATCAAAATTTTATTTCATTTAATGTGATTTTATTTTTAGTATTCAAAATTTACGTGGTTATTGTTCTTAAATTTATTATGGGCTCGTAGTTGCTTGCTAGATTACTTGTTTTTGTTTGAAAATGTGCTTTGTGTGGTTTTTGAAAGTATTTTAAAAAGGCGCCATCGTTTAGGCATTTGTAATAGTTCTCGTTCGTAAGAACGTATACAAAGTGTTGAGCTTTTGAAAATGTTTCAAGTTTGGAATATGTTTTGAAAGTGTTTTTGAAAGTGTTGGTGTTTGTTTTGAAAATAAGCAAGAGTGTTTGATTTGAAATTGAGCAAGCAACTAGGAATAATCTACCTACTCAAAACTCTTAGTTCATTTCTTCCTTTCCTTTGATATTGTTATCTTACCATTGATTTGGAAAGAATCCCTATCTTTGGATGTAAAGGGACGGGCGTGGGTCATCGTATAGCCATGATAGCAATATTGTGAAATATATTAGCAATTCACTTTGAGGGACTAAGATTATTTTGAAAGGCAACTTGGATAGCGTCATCTGTAACACCCGGAAATTCATTAAATTATTTAAATGAATTACTGAGGATTTAATTGTTGGAATTTAGTTGAAGAAGGAATTATCGGAATAATTATAAGGAGCGTTATTGGATTAAATACATATTGTTAGAATTGATAATCGAATAATTAGTCAATTTAGTCAAGAGAAATTAATATTGGAAATAATGTTGATTTTAATAGAATGTTATTTTATTAGTTGGGTCAAGTGGGGTGTGTGAAATAGCAAGATTAGGAATAGAATTAATAGGCCCATTAAAGTTACTAGTAGACCTATTGTTATTATATTAGGTTATGATATATATAAGCTAGCAGCCAAAAACCAAAAGAAAAACAATTATCATGTAGCAGTAGAAGAAACAAGGTTTTGGAGGCACCAAGTGGGAGGCAAGAAAATTTAGAGAAGTTTTTGCCAAACTAGTTGCAGTTTCAACCAGAGAATTTGACCGACCGGAAAAACCAAAGGTAAGGGTGGGGTTCGGATTTTATAACTGGGAATGTGATGGTTAGTATGTGGGGATTTAGGGCGTGAATTTATTGTTGTTTGTGTTTTAATTAGTGTTGATTATTGGTGAAATTTCATGTTCTTGTGTTACGCGTTGGTTAGTCTGTGAATTGTTATACGTTGGTTCTGTGAATAGAATGAAACTAACAGGAAGTTGTAGAAAATTATTCATAATAGGACATGTTGATCGCGTTGTTGTTGGATGTCGTTCGGAAAGGTGGGGATGGAGAGTGACGACCGGCAAGGTGTGTGGGTAGAGGTTGCCGGTCGGAAGCCTTGAGAGAGAGAAGGGTTGAAATTCTGGCTGCAGATACTCAATGTCACGTTCAATGTTATGACACCGTATCTGACTTACTATATGACAGTAAATACAAAAGCAATAAAGAACACAGTCAATTTTTTACCCAGTTCAGTGTGCAACAACACCTACTCTGGGGGCTACCAAGCCAGGGAGGAAATCCACTATAAGAGATGTTAATTCAGGAATAAACCAACCAGTTTATCTCCTTCACTTAAGACCTACCCAATGCAATTCCAATCTAAGTACAACTTAAACCTGAGTTCCTACTCACTCCCCCTCAATCACAGCAGTGATACATAAACCAATTTGACTTAAAAATTGATGAAGACACTCTTCAAAAACAAACACTTGATTAAGCTTCACATCTTTTTAATCAAGCAACACAATCACTCGTGCTTCACAGCTTTGAGTGATGCACACAACTAACTTGACTCTTCTTCACAGCTTTAGTCAAGGAACATTCAAACACTCTTGCTTCAAAGCTTTGAGTGCTACACAGCCCTTACAATTCGAAACCTATTCCAAGTCACTTATCACAATGATAATTGCTTGGAGTACAATAATCAAATCTATACAGATTACAAATGATCTTCTGATCAATAAAGGGATGCCTTGAAAAACAGCAGCTTTGTTGAATATATAGCAGCTGCAACTTCAGTTAGGGTTTCCACAAAAACCTAGGGTTAATTCCGTTTGACCTAAAGACCAGGTCACAGGACTTTATTAACCAGGTTAGGGTTGAGCTAGGTTACCCCTCAGAAAACGCAGGATTCTGTTCAAGAAAGACTGAGTTATTTCCTGAAAAAACTCAGACTTATTCAACCTGCACACCTGTTAGTTCAGAACAGGATGTCATAACATCTGTTATGACATCTGAGAAAACCTGTCTACTGATTTAGCAAAATGTGATCATTTTGCAAAATGCTCAGATACACACTTATAAACATCAGTACTTGAATTACAATATTTTTCTGCAAAGGTACCTAATGAGTCAGTACAAACTAAACTAGAATGTTATGACATCAGTCATGACATTCACACATACACTTGGGATTTACCAAAAATGCAAGCCAATACCTAAACACCTACAAACTCCCCCTTTGGCAGATTTTTGGCTAAAGACCCTAAGCAATCAGAGATAGATAGCAGCAGAAATAAGTGACAGCAGAAAAATAGAATGTCAAGTACTAATTAAGTAAGTACCAAAATATTCTCCCCCTCTTTAGCCACAAATGGGCCAAAGATACATGTTCATAAAATTATACAGTTATCCAAAACAAAATAATAAGAGCAGCAGCAGAAAACAACTGAATACACTTCCAAACTCCACCAGATATCAGCACCAACCAGCAACACCACCAAACAGCAACCAACCTTCAAGCACTGTCATCAGATCCAGAGGAGCTAGTTTCTTCAATGTTGAGATGACCTTCAGCTTCTACACCTTCTTCCCTTCTGTTTTCTTCAGCTTCCTCCTTTTCTAGCCTGGCAATTAGAATTTCTAGGGTCCTTTTTCTAGCATCCAGCTCTTTGCAAGTTTCTTTTAAAACATCTATGACATCTGATGTCTTGGACTGGGTCTTCACAGACGATGTCTCAGCTGATGTTATGACAATGTCTGGAGCATGAGATCCCTGAAACAGTTTGTAGTGCAGGCCAAGGGCATGAGCTCTTTTGCAGACTGTATCTCTTGCCACAAGGATATCAGGGTATTGTGCAAGGATGATTCCACAAAGGAGGGAGGGAAAGGCAATTGGTCCTTTGACAGCATAACTGCCAGCATGCTTTAAAGTTTGTTCAAAGATGTACCTCCCATAGTCAAAAGCAGTCTTGGTTCCCACAGCATAGATAAATCTCCCCAATCCTGTGGAGATAGTTGATTTATGATTTGTAGGCACCCAGTTGGCTGCACCTATTTTATGCAAGATGGCAAATTTCATGCTGAGTTTACTAGCATTCAGCTTGCCTTTCAAGGGCCAGCACTTTACTTGCCTGGCTGTGATGGTTTGACAAACTTCATTGTCAGTTGCCTCCAGATCAGGACAGTCCTCATTTGTTCTTCCAAGAAACTTGTTGATTTCTGATGGAGAGAACTTGACCCTTCTTCCTCTAACAAACACACTTTCAAAGTCAGCTGACCTTCCATCAGCACAATCATTAGACAAGTTCACTACAAACTCCTTGACCAGATTTTCATAACATTTGTTAAACTTTATCACTGTCTTCATTAGTCCAGCATTCTTGATCAGGTCCATGATGTCTTTGCACTCCAAGGCATCATTGTTGAGTTCTCTCTCTAAGGCTATTCTCTTTAAGCAAACATACTTCCATCTGTTTGCATTGTCAGGATGATGAAAAGAGATGTTGTCTGTTGGCACTTCAGGCACTCTAGCAATTTTGCTGGAGGGGAGCTTCCTTCTGATAGGAGTTTCTTCAATATCAATCTCAAATTCTGATTCCTCATCAGAATCAGAAGATTCAGGTTCTTTTCTCTTCTTAGAGATTGGTTGTCTAGCAGTATGCACCTGGGCCTTCTTCCCTTTTGTCTGAATACTTTTCTCAGCCATGCCTTCAGCCTTGGATTTCTCAGCATTAGGTTTATCATTCTGACTACTCTTTCTTTTCATCAATCTCCTAGCTATGCTAGGGTTCACATTAGCAATTAGATCATTATCTGAGTAATCCTCATCCACATCAATGATAGGTGGATCAGCAGCCTTTTCTGAAGGGTTCTGAATGTTGTCTTTTTGTGTCACAACATTCTCAGTGACATCTACATTTTCAGAAACTTCCACATTTGGACTTTCTGATTGATTTAAAGGGACAGAAATCCCCGATACAGATTGGTTGCCACTCAGTATACTAGTAACCAGCCTAGCAATAGCTTGGTGAACTTGAACTGATCCTTCTCTATTAGGTACAGAAGACGAAGGATGAGAAGAATTACCAGAGGCTGTAGCTTGAGCTCTTCCTGCATGTCTGGTTCTGAGCTTTTTGACTTTGGCTGGGTCAGTTGCCATCTCTCTGAGAGGAGTGACCTCAAGAACTTCAGATTCTATGCATGTGGTGATTGCCCTAGAATCTTGGTCAGATGATGACGATGATGAGGATGACGAAGTCGCCATGGTTGAAGACGATGTCTGAGACATTTTGATTGACTTTGAGTAATGGTAGCAGTTTGAGAAAAATCTTTGATTGAGAGGAGGAAACAGGTTGCAAGGACGAGAGAGGTAGGGGGTAAAAGGGAGTCTCTTCAACTTCTTAAAGATTTTGAAGGAATTGTGAAAGTATATGATTAACCCACTAAAGATAGACTTAATAAAATTAATTCCTTCAACCTTTGTTTTAAGCAAAATTAATTGCTATAATTTCTTATGTTGATGAATACCCAACCTGCCCCTCAAATTTTCAAGTTTATTTCCAACAAGAGCCTTGGTAGAAGAATCAGTCAGCTGAAGCTTAGAGAAACTATGTTCCAGTTTAAATGACTTCTTCTCTTCAAAGTCAATAGGGTTCAAGGAAATGTTGATTGTTTTCAAATTGTCACAACACAATGTCACAACATCTTGTGTAACATTGTACTCAGGAAGCATCTGTTTTGACCAGATGTTTTGAGAACAGAATTTATTAGACATGTTGTTTCCAACATCCTTGTCAAGATGACTTAAGGTTCTGACAACACATCCTTCTTCAAGTTTATTTGCCACATCATAGATATTATCAACCTGTAGTTTTGGAGTTCTTCTGATAGCTTCCATAGAAACAACTCTTTTCATTCTTCTTAGATGAAGGGGACCAAGCTTATGCTGCCACAGTTTCATCTCTTTTTCTTCTTTGATGATTGGACATATAGTGGAGATATCAGTGTTCTCAGGCTGCCATAAGTAGCAGTTATCTTTGGATCTGATTCCTCTCATTACAACTTCTAGTTTTTCATTAATTACTAGACATTCAGATCTTGAGAAGTTGACCTTGAATCCTAGATCACATAATTGACTGATACTAATGAGATTAGCAGTCAACCCTTTTACCAGCAGTACTTTATTCAGACTTGGAACTCCAGGACAGTCCAAATTACCAACTCCTTTGACTTCACCTTTAGCACCATCTCCAAAGGTCACAAAACTGGTGGTGTGAGGCATAACATTATTGAGGAGATTTTTGAATCCAGTCATGTGTCTGGAACATCCACTGTCAAAGTACCAGCCTTCCTTTGCAGACACTCTCAGGGAAGTATGGGCTATCAGGGAAGTAGCCTTTTTCTTCCAATGAGGAGTATGTGGTACCCTTTTTGGCTTAGGTTTAGCACCAGAGTTTTGATTAGGGTATCCATGCAATTTGAAGCAGAAGGGCTTTATGTGTCCATACCTCCCACAATGATGACATCTCCATCTTTGGTATTTTTTCTTCATGTATTTCTGATGTTGAGAGTTGTGTTGAGACATCTGCTTTGACAATTGTTTAACATGCCTGATCTTCTTGTCTGCACCAGGTCTCTTAGCTTCCACAAATCCTAGACCAGATTTGTTTCCCACATTTTGTCCCACTTGTAGGATCTCTTCCAATTTATTTGATCCATTGGTCAACATCTTGACAGATTTTGTCATTTGGTTCAGTTGTGAATTCAGTAATTGAACTTCCCCTTCTAGGTGACTTATAGTTTCAAGATCTGCCCTTTTTTCCGCCTCCAGCTTTATAATGAGTTTTGATTGTTTCTCATTCTGCACACAGACTTCAGCACTTCTGATACACAATTTCTTGTAGGTATCAGCCAGTTCTTCAAATGTCACTTCTTCATCACTAGTGTCACTTTCAGAAGTACAAACACTAGTTAGAGCAGTAACTAGTTTGGCAGATTCTTCTTCAGAATTACTTTCTGAATCATAGTCAGACCAAGTAATAGTCATTCCTTTCTTTTGTTTCTTAAGAAAGGTAGGACATTCAGCTCGAATATGTCCATATCCTTCACATCCATGGCATTGAATACCTCTGCCTTGGTTTCCCTTATCTTCTGACCTTGGTCTTCTACTGGAACTGTCAATGTCAGAGGGAATGTTATGAACATTAGACCTTGACTTTGGATCCATTCTTTTGATGAGCTTGTTGAACTGTCTTCCAAGCATGGCAATAGCTTCTGATATATTTTCTTCTTCATTCTCCTTGTTTTCAACATCAGTGTTGGATACAAGTGCTATGCTTTTGTTCTTCTTGTCACCATTATCAGTGATCCCCATCTCAAAAGTCTGAAGAGACCCAATAAGTTCATCCACTTTCAACTTGCTGATGTCCTGGGCTTCCTCTATGGTAGTTACCTTCATTGCAAATCTTTTAGGCAAGGATCTGAGAATCTTCCTTACCAGTTTTTCTTCTGACATCTTTTCTCCCAGTGCTCCTGAGGTGTTGGAAATCTCCAAGATGTTCATGTGAAACTCATGAATGGTTTCATCTTCCATCATTTTTAGATTCTCAAACTTGGTGGTCAACATCTGAAGCCTTGACATTTTTACTTTGGAAGTACCCTCATGAGTAGTTTTTGAGAGTGTCCCAAACTTCCTTGGCCAGTTCATATTGATGTACTAGTCTGAAAATGTTTCTATCAATTCCATTGAACAAGGCATTTAAAGCTTTTGAATTTCCCAGAGCTAACTCATCTTCTTCTTTACTCCAATCTTCCTCAGGCTTCAGACTGATTGTCCCATCTTTCTCAGTTATGGTGGGATGAATCCATCCTTTGTCAGCAGCTCTCCAAGCCTTTTTGTCCAGAGATTTTAGGAAGGCAATCATATGAGGTTTCCAGTAGTCATAATTAGTTCCATCCAGAATGGGTGGTCTATTTCCAAAAACTCCTTCTTTGTCCATAGTGTCAGAAAGTGATATCCCTAGATCTCACCCAGTAATACAGGCAGGGTGCTTGCTCTGATACCAATTGAAATTCTGGCTGCAGATACTCAATGTCACGTTCAATGTTATGACACCGTATCTGACTTACTATATGACAGTAAATACAAAAGCAATAAAGAACACAGTCAATTGTTTACCCAGTTCAGTGTGCAACAACACCTACTCTGGGGGCTACCAAGCCAGGGAGGAAATCCACTATAAGAGATGTTAATTCAGGAATAAACCAACCAGTTTATCTCCTTCACTTAAGACCTACCCAATGCAATTCCAATCTAAGTACAACTTAAACCTGAGTTCCTACTCACTCCCCCTCAATCACAGCAGTGATACATAAACCAATTTGACTTAAAAATTGATGAAGACACTCTTCAAAAACAAACACTTGATTAAGCTTCACAGCTTTTTAATCAAGCAACACAATCACTCGTGCTTCACAGCTTTGAGTGATGCACACAACTAACTTGACTCTGCTTCACAGCTTTAGTCAAGGAACATTCAAACACTCTTGCTTCAAAGCTTTGAGTGCTACACAGCCCTTACAATTCGAAACCTATTCCAAGTCACTTATCACAATGATAATTGCTTGGAGTACAATAATCAAATCTATACAAATTACAAATGATCTTCTGATCAATAAAGGGATGCCTTGAAAAACAGCAGCTCTGTTGAATATATAGCAGCTGCAACTTCAGTTAGGGTTTCCACAAAAACCTAGGGTTAATTCCGTTTGACCTAAAGACCAGGTCACAGGACTTTATTAACCAGGTTAGGGTTGAGCTAGGTTACCCCTCAGAAAACGCAGGATTCTGTTCAGGAAAGACTGAGTTATTTCCTGAAAAAACTCAGACTTATCCAACCTGCACACCTGTTAGTTCAGAACAGGATGTCATAACATCTGTTATGACATCTGAGAAAACCTGTCTACTGATTTAGCAAAATGTGATCATTTTGCAAAATGCTCAGATACACACTTATAAACATCAGTACTTGAATTACAATATTTTTCTGCAAAGGTACCTAATGAGTCAGTACAAACTAAACTAGAATGTTATGACATCAGTCATGACATTCACACATACACTTGGGATTTACCAAAAATGCAAGCCAATACCTAAACACCTACAAGGGTGTCGTTCGGCACTAGGCATTGATAAGGAAGAAGAGTGTCGTTCGACACTGTCTGTTAGGTGAGAAGGCGCTTGTTTCTTTCTGTAGCGATATGTTATATAAATTTTTATGGTATCAGTATAGGATTAATTGATACAAAAGCAAAGCAGTTAGGGAACAAATTGAACCTTTTTTATCAGTAGTATGTTATAGCAGAAAAATATTAATAGAAGTAGCTCTCATGTCAGTGATCTTAAGCTAGTAGTTATAATATAATTTTAACAGTCTGTAGTAAAAAGACAGAGTTGGAAATAATTAGTAAAGTTGTAGTAACTATATTAGAGGATTGATTAAATAGCAGGAGAAAAGATATATTGCCAGTTAGTTATTTAGAAGTGAATATTAAGATAATAATTAAATAATGAAGAATTAATACATAGAGATTTATGGGAGCGTTTTGGAAACGACTATCATATTTGTGTTTTCCTTTGTGATGTACGTTGATGTTATGATGTTGCGAATATTTTTGTGAAGTTGCAGAAATGGTTATGACGAATATTTACCCTTATTAATTGGTAATATTAGTGATATAGGCGTATGCTTCATGAAGTGTTTTAATGATATTGTTGTATGTGTTATACATCCATACATTTGCATTTATGAATTCCTGTATTGGCGGATTTTGTGAAGTAGGATTATGCCTTCCGCCTCTATTAATTGCAATTAGTGAAGAGGGCTGAAGCCCTGTTGGTACCACATACATATGCACAGTTGTTTCGCATTCGAATTACATTTTTAATCGCTAATGATAATTGTGAATGTTTATTGATTGTTGTGTGTTGTTGAGAAGCGGTGAAATTCATAATGTTCTTGTCTAATATATTAATTATCATATTCTTATTTATATTATTCGATATCTCACCCCTTTATTTGTTTCGCCGTTGCCTTTTGTTGTACCCAAAAATTTACCCTCTCATTTATCAAAACTTTTCTCACAAGATCTCTTTGACTCAAGACTGGATTAGGGTTTGGTCAGCTCAAGACATCTCATCTTGCACTGATAACCCAAAATTAGGGTTTGAGTTTACACAGTGATTTTTTTACTATCAATGCTTCATATGACTTTCAAACATCATTAGGGATCCCTAAGATCACTCATGACAAGTTTCAAGCCTTGAACCACATTTTTTATTAGTCAATTGGACAATTGACCTAAAAATCAGCTGTATTGGGGAAAAAGTCAACCATGGCCAATTTACAGTCAAACTTCGTAACTTTTTATCAACATAAACATTTTAAACTCACATGTATCATTTGGTCAAGTTTGGATCACAATTCCTCAAGAAATTTGATAAAATCATCAAAAGGGCAAAATGGTCAAAATTAGGGTTTTGACTAGGGAAGGGCAATTTCTGATTTTTAACCTAGAAAATGACCAATTGAGTTCAAGAATGATTTCAATAATTCAATGGCATCATCTTTACTTAAGTACATGGCTAAAAACATCTCAAATTCATTGGATTGACAGATGAAATTTACAATCAACTAATCAAAAGTCAATTATACACTGAAAAGTCAAACTTTGACTTTTTTTGGTCAAAATCAAGTAACAAGGGTCATAATTCATCAAAACATGTCAAAATGTGAAACTTGTTCACCAAGAAAACCAAATTTGAAAATTAGGGTTTGAATTTGAAAATTTTCCTAACTTGGAAATTTTCTAAGTATAGAAAATTTTCTTATTTTTTCTCAACTTTACACCACTTTTTCCCCATGATGCATAATGATTCAAGAAAAGTTCCCAACATGAAAGTTGTAGACCTCCATGAAATCTAAAACTTTTCTTCACACACTTCTCCCTAAAGATACTTGGATCTCAATATATAAATTTGTGAATACATGGTCATGAACTAAATAACTTAGTGAAATTTTGCCCTAATTTAGGCAGGTTTTGGACCCAACTTCATGGAAATGTTTCACCAAGTTCCAAGAGGTATCTCAAAACTCATTTCAAAGATGAATTATAGATCACATTGCAAGCTTTCCAAAATGTCCTAGAACTACTCAAGATCATTTTTGAGTATGGAGAATCGAAGAGATGAAGTTGGCCATTTCTCACTTTTTGTCCAAGCCATTTCATGAAGAACAAAGTGCAATCAGTAGCTATGCTGGCTAATCCATGCTTTACAGGTCCAAAACTTGTTCCATACTCCTTAATTAAATGCTTACTCAGTTGACAAAGCTTTTATCCATGCCTTAGGATCATTATCTAACTTGTAATTCCATTTATGGCAAAAAGGTTCCATTGCAAATTTGAAAATGGTTAACTTTTGCAAACTTTACAATCTTGAGCATTGGACCTGTCCCCTTTGCACATACAAGTACCACAGACCTAAGGCAACTTGTAGAGAAGATATACCAACCCTAAATCAGCCAGTACAAGCATGAGAAGCTTTGTCTTATCACTTTACTTCAAATACAAGAAAAGTGGCAAAAAGGCTAGGGAAGGCACAACAGTTAGAAGGTTGACATCAAACCATTTCAATACTAATATACAAACATTATACAACACAATACACGTTGAGAAAGGACCTGAAACACTCCCAATCAACAAAACACCAAAAATCTGTCCAAAACTGCAGATTTTGCATAAGCACATCCACCTTCCATTTGGCTCGTGCGTTTTGAGTTTGGATCATTCAAACACCTTACATACTTGATACTTAATCAATCCAGGCCTGCATCCCTGTTCTGTAATCACTCTTCCATCATCTGCCATTGTTGACTTCAGAGCTTGCAGTTTGACTTGGCCAAGGAGTTCCAGCTACTTTCAGAGCAAAGCAAGGGTTGGGATACATCCAGGGAAGTTCGAGGAAGCTCAAGCAAGCATCAGGCCTCCCTCAAACTCATCCCAGTTTCATCCATGATTCCAACTGAAGGAGGTAAAATCTCAAACTCTACCTATTTGTACAGGCAACCATAGGCCACGATTTGTGAATAAAAAATGTAGTCCTCATCATAACGAAGTTGTACATACCATTAGCTTGCATTGATTTTACTTGTGCTAAGAGAATTTGGAACTTGAAATTTCTGGAAATATTAGGTCAAGATTTAGGGCTGTTAAAATTCTCTTTATTCTTTGATTAATAGTTCACATAACTTATATGGTTGGAATCGTGTGCTCAAGTACTACAACTTTCATGTTATGAATTTTCCTTTTCATAGAAGTATGAGAGAGTTACAGGATGTCTGGCCAAAGCTTGAGGAAGAAGATGAAACAGGGTAAGGACTTGGTTCAAAATATGTTATTTTCATTTCACTTAAGATAATGGAAGTATAGCCACCCCAGTGGCAAAGTAGCGCGCTGGTGAGACCCATGTCCTGGGTTCGATCCTGGGCGCACTACTTTTGTATTTTTCACTCTTTTTCTTTTCCATTTCTACAATTTTTGCAGGTTGGGCTTGTCTTTTGGGCCAGGAGTTTTTGCTAGCATCTCACCATCAGCTTTACTACATTACCCCCCCTCCCCCCCCCCCCCCTTTGCCAACTTTTATACTTTTATTTTTATTTTGTTTATTTTTTATATTTAATATTTTAAATATTTTCTTTAATGCATAAAAATCCTAAAAAATATGAATTAATAATATTGCACTTTTATTTTATTTTTATTTTATTTCTCCCATAAAAATATATTTTATTTTAATAGTATATCATTTATTTTTCTTAATAAACTTGTAAATATAATTAAACATATTTAGTTCAATTTATTTTTCATTTCACACTTATAAATACCTATTTTTACACATAAAATTTTATATTTTATTACAATATTATTTATTATTTTTATACAAGAAAATATATAAAATAATACATATAAAAACTTTATTTTCTCTTAAATAATATTTAGGGTTAAATCCCTTTCAAAAATTAATTCTTTTTCCTTATATTTTTAGGTTTAGTTGAAATTTTATTTTACATAAAAAACAAGACACAAAAATCTTTTTTTTACATGTACATTGCATTGCATTTTATTTTAATATTGTATTGTATTTATTCTAATTCGTACAAATTCGATTTGGTTGTAATAATTTATTTAGGTTTACATTCTTGCAAATCCCTATTCAAATTTGTATTCCCCCCTCCCATAAATTGTTGTAATAGCTTAGAAATATTTATATTACGCAATTTATCGCTTTATATACCCTGATTTGTAATTAGGGTTTGTATGACAAGAACAAAACAAAGCAAAATAGAAAACCCTAAATACAAGACAAAATCAAAGCATGAAAATGATACACTTGCACACAAGCACGCTTAGGGTTTCTCCACTTGGTTTCCTAAAACAAAAATGTCCATGTTACACATGCGAAGTATCTTGGCAAAACAAACAAATATAAAGATCATAGTCCCTCGATGACGCTATTCAAAAGTTTCCTTACAAAAATGATCTTGGTCCCTCAAAATGCTAAGACACTTTGCAAACATTGCTAATCATGGCTATACGATGACCCACGCCCGTCTCGTTTACATCCAAAGATAGGGTTGCTTACCAAATCAATGGTAAGACAACAATGTAAAAGGAATATAAAATACACAAGAAAGACATTTGAGTAGGTAGATGGATTCTAGTTACTCGCTCTATTTCAAACAACTATCCTTGCTATTTTCAAAACAAACACACACATTTCAAAACATCTTACAATCATTGAAAACATTTTCAAAAAGACAAACATCTTTGTATACATTCTTATGAACGAGAATCATTACAAATATTGCCTAACAATGGCATCTTTTACAAAATACTTTCAAAACCACACCAAGCACAATTTCAAACAACAAAAGCAAGTGATCTAAGCAAGTAACTAAGAGCCCATGGAAAACCAGGGATGAAAAGGGTGCTAACACCTTCCCTTTTCATAATCTACCCCCCGAACTCAAGAAAACATCTCAAAGGTCTTTCCTGTGCTTTTTCACCTTTCCTTTTGGATAAAAAAAAGTCGGTGGCGACTCTTGATAACCGCAACATTTGCGATAAAACGCAAAACCTCAAGTCAGTTCTCCCACCGCGTCACAGAACTGGCGACTCTGCTGGGGATTTTTTATAAAAGTGGGGTTACCTTAGGGTTTAGATCACATTTACTTGCTTACATTGTTTAACTTGTTTGCTTTACATTATGGTTCTTTGTTTGGGTTTGCATCCTCCACCCGGATTTGGTCTAAGCAATAGCTATGTTAGTGTGACATATTTGCGGGTACCGGTAGCCTTTGAGTTAATCAAAGAGAATACGGGGCCGCTGAGTGATGTCATGAAGCACTAATGAACTTCTAGAACCCTTTACTTGACCAACTTGGCCTTTAGGATGTAGTGAGATGACCGGCTTTGGTGCAGTCCGAAGTTGGTAGATACTCGATACTACACTCCTTGAGGTTTGGTTTCTTGGGATATTTCGGTCGCCATTAAAGAGGCTTGAGCTGAAACAATGACCAAGAAAACAGTCCAGTGATATTGAGCTCCTTAGAACCCGGTTACTATTATTAGTACAGGTTGAGCCAACTAAACTTCAAGAGGGTACTTACCTATAAAACCCCATGCAAGCCTAAACTAAGAACTTGTTTGATTTTCTTATATATGCATACTTGTACATAACATCATGGATATCATGAACATCATATGCATCCACTAACCATTTCAAGGATTTTGGAGATTCATCTTTTTTCTTGTTTTGTAGGATATGGATTCACTTCACAGGAAAACTATCCAAATCAGCCTTGTAAGAATTCCTCCACAACTCAAGGAGCTAGATTCAAGGATCCCTGAGAAATCTCCATTCACCGAGAGGCATGGTCGTCTACTCAACTTGGTCACCACCAACACATAGGAGGATATGATGAAGGTTCTCTTCCAGTTCTTTGATCCTTTGCACCATTGCTTCACATTTCCAGACTATCAACTTGTGCCTACTTTGGAAGAATTCTCTCAACTCTTGAGGATTCCTATTCTCAATCAACTACCTTTCAACGGTACGGAAAGAGATCCAAAGCCAGAGGAGATTTCGCAAGCCCTACACTTGCACTCATCTGATGTCACAACTCATTGGGAAACTAGAAGTGGTGTCAAAGGCTTCTTAGCAAAATTTATGTTTGAGAAAGCCCAAAGTTGTTGGAATTCCCTAGACTTGTAAGCTTTTGAGGAGATTGTGGCTCTTCTTATCTATGGGATGGTCTTGTTCCCCAATCCTGACCAACTCATAGATGTAAGTGTCGTCAAAATCTTCATGTCACGCAATCCGGTGCCTACATTACTAGGGGATATCCTACACTCTTTTCACACTCGTACAATGAGGAAGAGAGGTGTCCTTATCTGCTGCACTCCTCTCCTGGCAAGATGGTTTATTTCTCATCTTCCCCAATCAGTCTTAAAGAATGAGTAAGGATTAACGTGGTCACAAAGGTTAATGACGCTCAAACATTCAGATATTCATTGGTGCTCTCGATCCAAAGAGAATGTTATCATTGTTGACCGTTGTGTGGAATTCCATAATGTCCCTCTACTTGGCATTAGGGGAGGCATCACCTACAACCCGTGTTTAGCTCTAAGACAATTTGGTTATGCCCGAAGGGATGGCCCACATAATATGCTGATTCAAGGCTTGGTATTCGACTACGACAATGACGATCAAGGTCTTCTCCAGAGATTCATCCGAGCTTGAAGGATGCTAAACAAGGTGGATAGAAAGACTTTGGGACACAAGAATTCCATCCCTCTTGAGACTTACCTCAAGTGTGTTCGAACTCGCGCTCAAAGTCTTATGATGCCTTATCCTTCCATCCTCCCAGTGATTATTGAGCCTGTTAAGGAAGGAGAAGTTCCATACACTATCCTACATCCTGACATGCCCACATCACTCGAAGATCTACAAAGGGATTGGATACAACTCAAAGGAGAGCGAGATACTTTCGAAGCCCAATTCTACGCAAGCGAGAAGAAGGTTTTGGAACTCACTAGGCTACTTCATTAGGAGCAGACTCTAAATACCTACATAGCACCAAAGAGGATGCGTAATACTTTTTTATCTTAGAACTTTGTATTATTTTGCCCAAGGAGCATTGATGTACTCCAATTCTATCTTATTAATATAACATGCATCTCTTTTTGTTTAAAACAAATTTGAATTTTTTTTAATCCTTGAAAGCATTGCATGTATACATATCATTCATCATAACATAAACAGGTATTTTGCAACAAGTTTCCTCATCTCTCTAACTGTTTATTTCAGTAAGATGGATCTCGAACAAACGGTCAAAGATCTTCAAGCTCAAAACACGCAGTTTCAACAGTTACTCATGACCCTAGCCAAGGGGCGGGATGAGTTGAAGACTCTGTTAGCTGAAGAGAGAAAGAAGAAACCAAAGAAAGCCACTGGGGTTTTGAATATGGGGAGAAGATTTCAGGGATAGACTAGAAGGACTTTGAATTTTGATACCACTTCCGGGGAAGGAGAAGGAAAAGGAAAAGAAACAATAGTACCATCAGAATCAGAAGAAGAGGAAGAAGAGGAAGACTACTCTAAGGAACAATACCCTCCGGCTGATGATAAGTACAGACATCTTGAAGAGCGTTTAAAAGCTATGGAAATATAGAGGGTACCAGGTCTAGACTTTGAAGAATTAGGGATGGTGTCAGGAATTGTAATCCCACCAAAGTTTAAAGTGTCGTTGTTTGCAAAATATGATGGGGTGTCATGTCCTAAAATGCACCTCCGATCATACGTAAGAAAGATTCAGCCGCACTCTACCGATAAAGACCCGTGGGTGCATTTTTTCCAAGATAGTTTATCCGGAACACAACTCGATTGGTTTTACCAATTAGAAAGGTTCGACGTCCACAATTAGGAAGACCTTGCCGCAGCTTTCTATAAACAATACCAGTATAATGCAGATTTGGCGCCTACCCGTACTCAACTTCAGAGTATGGCTATGGCTTCAACTGGGGGTTTCAAAGATTACGCGCAAAAATGCAGAGATCTAGCTGGGAGAGTGAAACCCCCTCTGTCTGAAAGGGAGTTGGTGGACATGTTCCTAGGCACTCTATCGGGCCCTTTCTTCAACCATTTGATTGGGAGTTCATCTGCTGGATTTACTGAGTTAATATTAACTGGAGAGAGGGTGGAAGCTAGCATAAAAAGTGGAAAGATTCAAAAAGATTCATCTGCCTCTACAGCTGTGAGAAAGCCTTTCACCGGAAAGAAAGAGGTATCTGCTGTTTATCCACAAAGGAACCAAGGGAGAGCTGAACGCTGACCAATGGTAGGGGCCGTTATGATCCCGAAATCTACATCTGATCAACCAAGAAATAACCAACCAAGGGTGGAAAGGCCAGTTCGACAATTCATCAGAATTAATATGACTTTAGCCCAGGTTTTACCACATCTGCTGAAATCTAATTTGGTGACTTTAAAAGAAGCTCCAAAGAATCCCAACACGGTGTCCCCTCATTATCACCCGAATTCCAGATGTGCATACCATTCTGAAATTCCGGGACAGGACACCAACAACTGTTGGGCTTTAAAAAACAAGATTCAAGACCTCATAGATGCAAAAGAGGTTGAGTTTGAGGCGCCAGAGAAACCAAATGTCATTTCTGCTCCTATGCCTAGAAATAGTCATAACGCCAATGCTATTGAGGAAGATTTGTTTATTGATATAGTAGATGAACTCTTAACTCCGCTCCCGATCATTAAGATGAACTTATTGAAAGCTGGTATATTCCCAGGTTGTAATAAAGACTTCCATCTTTGCTTATCATCATCAATCGACTGCCCTCTGTTGAAGACAGGTATTCAACGCCTGATAGACAACCAAGAAATTCTGTTCGAAAATGCTCCTGTTTCACCCATTCCTATTAAAGACATCTCAATCATAACCATCTCCGCCAATCCTTCCAGGGTCCCCAAACACCCGTTAGGATTACATTAGTTCCGAAGACTACTCCTCTCATAATTACAATGCCCAGGCCGGTCCCATACGAATCAGACAAAACAGTACCGTGGAATTACGGTGGAGAAATCTACTACCATGGTATTAAACAAGATGGGTTAACCACTGAAGAAGTGAGCTCCGAAGAAGAAGATTCCTACATTAGTAATATTTCCAGAACTAGTAAGATTACCCGTAGTGGTAGAATCTTCTCTCCAGAGATTGCCCCTCCAAAGGAAGTTTTTGGACCCGTGGCCGTTCCAAAGATTACCTTTGTACCAATAATCATACCTGTAAGTGCACCTACCGACAAAGACAACACGATCCCTGCTGTTATCCCTACCAACACTTCTACTGCTGAAAATCGAGGAAAAAGCATTCAAGAAGAGCCTGTCTGGACGAAGGCTCAATCACTAACTATCCCCGAAACATCCAAGAAGGAAATGGAAGAGATCCCGAGGATAATAAAGAAAAGTGATTATGATGTGGTTGAACAGTTGAGGAAAAATCCCTCCAAGATCTCCAAGCTAGCCTTGCTGCTGTGCTCTGAGGCACATGCGAAAGCTTTGGTAAAAATTTTGAAGACAACCCATGTGCCACAAGAGACGTCTGTCGACCAGTTCCAAGACTGTGTGGCCAGTTTGACAGCTGATAATGGCCTAGGCTTCTCTGATGCTGATTTGACACCGAGAGGGATAAAACACAACGAGGCATTACATGTCTCTGTGGAGTGTAGAGGAACGACTCTGGCCCATGTCTTGGTAGACACAGGTTCATCTTTGAACGTCTTACCGAAGAAAGCCCTTGACAGATTGGATTGTAAAGGGCTGACTTTAAAACCCAGTAACATAGTTGTAAGAGCATTTGATGGTTCGATGAGGATGGTCCACGGGGAGGTGGACATCCCGATAAAGGTTGGAACTCAGATTTTCAATTCAACCTTCTATGTGATGGACATCCGTCCCTCTTACTCTTGTCTGTTAGGACGGCCCTGGATCCATAATGTCGGTGCTGTCACCTCCATACTACACCAGATGTTGAAGTACCTGGTCCAAGGAAAGATCATAATTGTCCATAGAGAGGAAGAGTACATGATTAGTCATCTAAATTCCTTCCGATATGTAGATTTGTGTTATACCCCAAAATTTGCCCTCCCATATTCCTCAAGAAATTGCCAAGCCAAGCTACCAAAATTCCCCAAGGGTTGTACAGTGCAACTATCTCCCATACAGTCAAAATTAGGGTTTTGAGTCTGATCAAGAAAATGAAGTTTTCAAAGGGTCAATCAAGTCTCATATGCTTACAAACATGGTCAAGCATCCCCATATCAAGTTTCAAGGCATTCAGCTCAAAATTGCACAGTCAAAACCCTAAATTGCCCTACAGTCAACTGTAGGGGCAAAATGGTCATTTGGCAGTCAAAAGTTCAAATTTTTGGTCAACATATCATTTTTAAGCCACAAACATCATTTGATCAATGCTTGATCATGATTCTCAAAATTTGGCTCAGAAATCATCAAAGATGCAAAAGTTGCTATATTTGGACAGCTGAAAAAGTCAACTGAAATTGACCAGGGCATAACTTTCACATGGATTATCAGAAAAATTCCATCCAAAGCTCATTTTGAAGAGAAAGACATTTCCTACAACTCATCTTCATACTTCAAGTCCAAGAAATGCTCTCACAAAAAGTTATCAATTTCAACATTATAGGTCATTTTCAAAAGTCAACAAAAAGGGACTTTAAGTCAAAGACCATAACTTGAGATTGGTAAATCAAAATGACATGGGACCAAAGGCATTGGTTAAAGGACTCAAATACCTTTCCAAAATGTCCAAGAACATGTGAAAAGCTTAAAAATTGAGCAAGTTATGCCTTGTAGAAGTTGGGAAATTTTTGTGAAATGGCAAAAGTCAACTATCCTTGAAAATCCAATTTTTGACAAAAGGGCCCCATTTTTTCCACTTGGTTCATCCTTGTCATGCCACACACGTGTCCCATGGTTAATTTCAAGACCAAATATTGATTTTTTTATTTTATTTAATTTTTGATGATTTAATTCATTTTAATTCTTTGAAAATTCAAATAAAATTTAAAAACCAATGGAATAGTGTCATGTGAACTTGGACAATTTCTATGTATCATGAACCAACTCAAGAAATCAGGCTAGGGTTCATTTGCACACTAGGTCTAGGTTTTGGCTAAAAAGGAGGAAAAATGGTTAAGAGTGAAAACCCTAAGACTAATTCCTTCATGAGCTTGAATCTAAGTCAAAGAGTAAGCCAATTCCATTCCATGATCATCACTGAGTCAAACCCTAACCACAATATGCCATATGCTGCGCTGAAAAGCCATTGGACATTTTGAAAAATTAGCCTTATAAGTCAAAACTGAAATCAAGGTTAGAGAGAACTTTAGGCCTTATTTCTTTTTCCATTAACATCCTGAGGCATTTCTGAACGCATTCCACTTCCTAACATCAATCAAAACTCCTTGAACTGGTATCCATGAGTAAAACTGTACCTCCAAAATTCTGAAATCATATAACACGATTCAAGCATATTTTTGCATTTTTGTTTAGGTATTCATACTCATGATGATGTTTCTGAGCTAACCCTTGCGTTTGATTTCATTTTTGTGCCATGTATAAGAACTTGCCATGCGAGAATTATAGGGTTACAGTTTTCTCGAATTGGGGCTTTGGCATAAGGGAAAAATTAGGACTTAGCAGTACTACCATTGCATCCAGCACACCAAGACGAAGGGATTGACCTACTCGCGACAAATTTATGAGCTACAGGGACCTAATCGCTATTTTCTTAAAAGTTGTCTAATGAAACGCGTAAGAAACCGTTGCCTATTTGCTTTATGTTACAGGGATGGGGAGGAAGAAGAAGGCGTGTCAACCAGCGATTCGTCCATTCAAAATTCGCGCGCTTCAGTCACTAGCGCGTTGCTTTTGTTTTATATGATTTACTTGTTTATTATATAACGAATGAATTAAATGGCACAGATGGCAAGCGAGCGCGTGAGTAATGCATAAGACCTGGGTTCGATTCCCAGGTCTACTTTACTTCAATATTCTTTTTCAATATATGTTCAGGTGTGGATATGGCGTTGCAGACTACCGTGTACCCACCATATCAGGCCAGCCAAGCACTTAGTGGAATCAGATCAAGGGTTGTGTACTGGGGAATACCATGAGGACAAGTCAACAGGCGTGCATGTGATTGGAAAAGTCAACAAAATTCAAAGCAATTGGGCCAGGCTTTTCAAATCTACACCCCCCTGGTTTGCCTTATTATTTTATTTTTTTTTCTTTCTTTAATCTTTCTTTTTATTTCTTTTATTTTCTATTTATTTAATTATTTATTTTTTTTTAACAAAATATAAAAACCTTCAAAAATCAGAAAAGACCAATAAAAAATATAATTTTTATTTTAATTATTTTCTAAATAAATGTTTGTAATTATTTAGTTTTAATTAGGTTTTCAAATTTAATTCTTTTAATAACTAAAATCCAAAAACTAGAATTTAGGTTTAATGACTTTTATTTTCTTTATTTTATTTTTTTTCCCCTTTTTCAGAATAATAATGTTATTTATTTATTTTCATAAATTAAAAAATGTACATAAATTAATTTAGAGTTAATTTAGGTTAAAAACTTTAATATTTTCTTAAAAAAAACTTAAAAATAATTAGACTTAGGTTTAGTTTTTTTTTATTTTAATTTTAATTAATTCTTTTCCATTAAATCTCAAAAAACACAAAAATACTAAAAAACATTTTCTTTTAATCTTTAATTCTAATTAATTAATTCATTAACTTTAATTTTTTGCAAAAGGGTTCAACGCCCTCGCATTTGATTATTTTCTTTTTCGCGCGTTTCATTTATTTCTTTTGTGAATATAATGTACTTGTACCAAAGCCATGTAATAGCTATTAGACATTTCTTTTCTGCAATTTATTTTAAAATGGGTCTGGATTAATTTGGCGTTGTAGACCCTCGCCCTTTGTAATAGCGTAGGACTTTTATCTTTTCCGCACTTTAAATTCCCGCACTTTTAACTGTTAATAAATATGCATGAAAGAATGTATGGACTTAAAAATAAAATCAAGTGTAGATCACAATAAACATGACAAGACAAAATAATTGAAACATGACACACGAACTGCACACACCACCCCTAGGGTACGCCTCACTGTTGCCTTTCGAAAGGTGATCGTCGAGTATAGGACGTCTTAGTAAGTCCTTATGTTCCATTGATCTAGTTGCCTCGAAACAAGTTGCCTCGGAATAGTTGCCTCGGAATAAAAGATCAATGGCATAAGGGTAGCTTCTAAGGTGTCTTCCCGTTACTCCGGTGATCACCATGTCCCTAAAACTCGAATTGACCCGAATACCTCCAACGGTGGTGCTACCTACCTCTCAATGGTGGGATGGCACTACTTTAAAGGACATTTACACAGACGGATTCCTTAGGGTAGGTAGGTTCTCAAGGATACTTGCTCTAATTTCAAACAAATCAAAACATCTTTTCACCAACACATTTTCAAAAGCTTTCAAAAGCAAATTTTTCAAACACTCTGACGTACGAGTCGAACTGAAATTTTTCAAAGAAACTTTGTTAACCCACATTGAAAAGCAAGCAAACATTTTGAAAACACATTGAGCAAGTATCTAAGAGCCCATGGATAACCATGGATAGAAAGGGTGCTAACACCTTCCCTTTCTATAACCTACCTCCCGAACCGAGAGCAATCTCTTTTAAAGGAATTTTTCTGTGCTTTTGTCCTTTCCTATTGGATAAAATAAAAGACGGTGGCGACTCTTGCTTCCGCGACATTTCGCGAACCAGCGTTAAACAGTCAGTTCCAGATCCACCGATCACAATTTGGATGGTGAGTTCATTGAAACTCCTTTTCAACATTTAGAGGAGGTCTCTCAAGAAGTAGCGGTGACCAAGACGGTATCCCCGATTCCCAAGATCACAAGACCTCCGCTTCGGATGTCATCTCTAAAGGACACCAAGGCGGTAGTAGAAGAGGATGGATGCACCATCTGGTGGCAGCTTCCGGACATCCCGTATAAATCAGACAAGTTTGGCTTAGGGTTTACTTCAACTGCTCAGAAGGTTGTGCGTCGTGCCCATGCTGGAGGGCCACCTTTGAAGATTAGTAACCGGGAGGTCAACGCAGTGGAAGATGTTGAAGAAGATGGCAGCTTGGAAGATTGGATATTTTCTGCTGTCAACGGAGGACTTCGCAATTGGGAAGCCAGAGACTTTGTCCCAATAACTTTCATCTCTCACTAATTTATCTTTTACATTTCTGTTGGACTTGTAATATTCACAAACAATTCGCACTTTAAAAACCTTGTGTCTTACCCGGGGCACAATGGTCCATTTGTAAGGGTTTTTATTTCATCTTCATATGACATTCAATGAATCATGGACGCTTTTTCACATACAAACCTTTTGTGCTCATTGTCTTTCTTTTACATTTTGTTGTTTAAAGATGGCAATACCCTTACACACACCCACACTCACAAATGCAGGTACCCCTCCATTCCGGATCCCATGGGTAACGATACTGCTATGGCCTTTAGTGACTCTGAAGATCCAATCTATCAAGCCGAATACGGAGGTGAGGAAGATTGTGAAGTGCCAGGGGAATTGGCCAGACTACTACAACAAGAGGAAAGAGCTATTCAGCCTCATGATGAACCGTTGGATACGACTAACTTGGGTACCGAGGAAGATAAAAAGGAAATCAAAGTGGGTGCCAACCTAGAGCCGAGTGTCAAGGAGTGCCTAATTCAGTTACTGCATGATTATGTTGAGATCTTTGTCTGGTCATACAAAGACATGCCAGGACTTGATACAGACATCGTGGTACATCATCTACCCACAAGAGAAGATTGTCCACCAGTGAAACAAAAAGTCCGCCGCATGAGACCCGACATGTCAGAGAAGATCAAAGCGGAAGTCATGAAACAGTTCAACGCTAGATTTTTTTATGTCACTTCCTATCCTCAATGGGTTGCCAACATCGTTCATGTATCTAAAAAGGACGGAAAAGTACGAATGTGCGTGAATTATAGAGATTTAAACAGGGCCAGCCCTAAAGATGATTTTCCACTTCGCCACATCGATATCCTGGTTGACAATACAACCCAGCACAAAGTATTTTCCTTCATGGACGGATTCTCAGGTTATAACCAAATCAAAATGGCACCTGAGGACATGGAGAAAACTACATTTGTCACACAGTGGGGCATGTTCTGCTATAAAGTGATTCCATTCGGACTGAAGAATGTTGGGGCAACCTATCAACGCGCCATGGTAGCTTTGTTTCATGATATAATACATAATGAGATAGAGGTCTACGTAGATGACATGATAGCCCGATCACAAACTGAAGAGGAGCACCTTGATCACTTGAAAAAGTTGTTTATGAGATTGAAGGAGTACAAGTTAAGATTGAATCCAAACAAGTGTACATTCAGAGTCCGGTCTGGTAAACTCTTAGGTTTCGTCGTCAGCAACAAAGGCATGAAGGTTGATCCTGCCAAGGTTAAAGCGATACAAGAAATGCCTACTCCTCGTACTGAGAAGGAATTCAGAGGATTCTTGGGACGCCTGAACTATCTTGCCAGATTCATTTCTCACCTAATAGCTACTTGTGAGCCAATCTTCAAACTATTGAAGAAAGATCAAGTAGTCAGATGGAATGATGAGTGCCAGTTTTCTTTTGACAAGATCAAGGAGTACTTACAAGAACCTCCTGTTTTGATGCCGCCAGTCGGGGGAAGACCATTGATCATGTATCTGACCGTTTTAGAGAACTCAATGGGGTGTGTATTGGGGCAGCATGACGAGTCTAGCCGAAAAGAGCACGCTATTTACTACCAGAGCAAAAAGTTTACCGACTGTGAAACCAGATATTCACTGCTCAAGAAAACTTGTTGTGCTCTGGCATGGGCTGCTCGCCGGCTAAGGCAGTATATGTTGACTCATACCACTTTGTTTATATCTAAGATGGATCCGATAAAGTATATCTTCGAAAAGCTTGCTCTGTCTGGGAGGATAGCTAGATGGAAGATGATCCTAACAGAATATGACATACAGTACACTACCCAGAAAGCTATAAAAGGCAGTGTGCTAGCTGATCATCTTGCGCATCAAGCTGTAGAAGATTATCAGTCCATGAAGTTTGAATTCCCGGATGAAGACATCATGACATTAGACAACTGTGAAGAAATCAGACCATATGACGGACCTGAACAAGGATCCGATGGACCCTGTTCTTTGATGGGGCATCCAATGCACTTAGTAATGGTATCGGTGTTGTACTTATATCTCCGGAAGGGTGTCATACTCCTTTTACTGCTATACTTTGCTTCAACTGTACGAACAACATGGTGGAATATGAAGCATGCATCTTTGGTCTCAAGGCTGCCATAGACTTGGGAATCAAATCTTTAGATGTGTTTGGAGATTCAGCTTTGGTCATCAGTCAGATTAAAGGAGAGTGGGACACTAAGCATCCAAACCTTATCCCTTACAAAGAACATGTTTTGACATTTCTACCACATTTTGAGCAGATTACCTTCGAGCATTTCCCGCGAGAAGAAAATCAGCTAGCAGATGCTCTAGCCACCATGTCATCTATGTTTAAACTTAATTGGGATAACGAAGCTCCCCAGATCACCATTGAACGAATGGACGAACCAGCACACTGTCACGAGATTAATACTGAAGAAGTAGTGGACCAACCTTGGTTTCATGAAGTCAAGAGGTATCTCGAGGCTCAAGAATATCCGGAAGGAGCTTTAATCAATGATAAGAAGTTCTTAAGGAGATTCTCTGCTAAGTTCTTCCTGAGTAATGGTATCCTGTACAAGCGCAATCGTGACTCTGTTCTGCTCCGTTGTATGGATAAAATTGAAGCGGAAAAGATCATGGCTGAATTGCATGAAGGTACCTTTGGCACTCACTCCAGTGGGCATACGATGGCAAAGAAAATCCTACGGGCAGGCTATTATTGGTCGACCATGGAAGCAGACTGCTATCAACACTCCCGGACCTGTCATAAGTGCCAAATTTATGCTGACAAGGTGCACGTACCTCCGGTTCCTCTAAATGTCTTGACGGCTCCTTGGCCCTTTGCTATGGGGGGAATTGATATGATTGGGGAGATCAAGCCTACAGCCTCCAATGGACACCGTTTCATTCTAGTGGCCATTGACTATTTTACAAAATGGGTCGAAGCAACTTCCTTCGCATCCATTACTAAGAATGTTGTTGCCCGCTTCATCAAGCAGAATCTCATTTGCCGGTATGGTATCCCAGAAAGGATCATCACTGATAATGGTACAAACCTTAACAATACTATGATCACCGCCTTGTGCGAGCAGTTTAAGATTCAGCATCACAATTCATCCCCCTATCGGCCAAAGATGAATGGTGCAGTCGAAGCTGCTAATAAAAACATTAAAAAGATCATACAAAAAATGATAGTCACCTACAAGGACTGGCATGAGATGCTACCGTTTGCTCTCCACGGGTACCGTACCACGGCTCACACATCAACTGGGGAAACACCCTATTCTTTGGTTTATGACACGGAGGTCGTCTTGCTTATCGAAGTTCAAATCCCCTCTTTGAGGATTATGAAGGATGCAAGTTTGAATGAAGACGATTGGATCCAGACTCGACTTGATCAACTAAACTTAATTGATGAAAAGAGACTCACTATTGTTTTCCATGGTCAGATGTATCAAAAACGGATGATCAAGGCTTTCAACAAGAAAGTCAGACGCCAAGTATATCAAGTTGGAGATCTAGTGATCAAACGCATTATCTTGCCACAAAGTGATCCCAGGGAAAAATGGACTCCTACCTATGAAGGACCATTTGTAATCAAGAACATCTTCTCCGGTGGGACAATGATCTTAACCACCATGGACGGTGATGACTTGCCACACCCTGCGAACGCGGACATAGTCAAAAGATACTACGCATAAGAGACCCGCTAGGTTGACACACCTAGGCAAAAAAAGGGCATCTCGGCGAACCAAAAGGTTCGGGCAAAAATTAGGGATAAAATTTTTTAAAAAAATTGTACACCCGGCAATTTGAAAACTCGAAAGGGAGACTTGGGCAAAAAAGGGTTTCCCGGTGGACTGAAAACCCGAAAGGGCGGTCCAGGCAAAAGTTCGGGAATTAAAGCGTATGACTATGTCTCGTCGGATCACTTTGAGGACAACCTTTTGACTTCCAATGACAAACTCAAAGTTTCTGATCAATTCAATCATCTTCGGACGAAGCAACAAATAGACAAGATATTCGGAGATACGAAGGCTATAGTAGAATGGGAACCCCATGCGATTATCACACATATCTATCTTTGTATAAATTTTTTCTTACTTTTATGGCACCATCCTCTTATTAGGATGTCTGTTTCCTTTGTAACAAATACTTATTCAAAGTAAATACAAAGATATCTCTTTAAAGTACAAAAAACTATTTGCCTTTTTCTTTACACTTGTGTTTCATTTGCAAAAGCGTCCAATGATTCATTAATGAACTTATGCATTTGAACATAATTACTGTTTACAAATAAACAAAATGAAAGAAGACAATTACTGAAAAATTGATAGAATAGGAAAACGTCTTTAGGCTATTCCATGAGCAATCCCCACAGTACGTCATTTAGGTCCCAAACGGAACTAAAACTTCAAACTATTAATCCCCGGTGGAAATCGTCCAGTTCCTCCAAATTCCCCAGCAGTTTGTTTTGAAGTCTGAAATCCAACCGGATAACAGTTAACTTCTGATACTCCCCAACGGAATAAAGACTCCCGTTATTAATCCCTAGTAGAAGTCATCAGAATTCTCTGGATTCCCCAAGCAGATTCCTCGAGCAGTATACATCATTGCTCTAATAACAGAATTTTTGTCAATACTCCAATTTCAAGATATGAAGAGTCCACATATCCTCAGCAGCAGTCAAGGATTCATTTTCCTCAATCCTACAGAAATACAGCAAATCGGCTTACATGCGCATACATTACATTCAAATGTCATAAACATTGGTAAAACACATATATTGCATCATACATTTCATGCAACATAATTTTGTGTTCCAGCTAACATTTTACCTTTTTCTGGATAAGATTAACGAGCTACCATTAGCAATATGCAATCATGATACAGTTCAGATACACTCCAAGATACGGATTCTATTCTAATACTCATTCAGATTTCAAAGTTCGGACACGCTCCAGATACGGATGCCATTCTGATACTCATTCAGATTTCAAGTTTGGATACGCTCCAGACACGGATTCCATTCTGCTACTCATTCAAAATTCAGATATAGTTTGGATACGCTCCAGACACGGATGCCATTCTGTTACTCATTCAAAATTCAGATACAGTTTGGATACGCTCCAAGACATGGATGCCATTCTGTCACTTATTCAGACTTCAAGTTCAGATACAGTTCAGATACGCTCCAGATAACGGATGCCATTCTAACACTTATTCAGACTTCAAGTTCAGATACAGCTCAGATACGTTCCAGACGCGGACACCATTCTGATACTCATTCTTTCAGCTTACAAGTTACATTTCAACAAACATTCTTGGATTGCATCTACAAGGCCATCCCTAACAATACTCTATCACTTCTCCAAATGGCATCTTTAAGCCTATTCCCTCAACTACACATTGTCAAGTGCAAATTTGTGGGCACTCTAGTGTCTAATCATTCTTTCACCTTCAAGTCACGAATGGAAAAGATCGCCAATCTAACTCTTCAGGTTTAAGAAGATTGAACAGGGGCAGTTGTTGTACCCCAAAATTTTCCCTCTCATTTATCAAAACTTTTCTCACAAGATCTCTTTGACTCAAGACTGGATTATGGTTTGGTCAGCTCAAGATATATCATCTTGCACTGATAACCCAAAATTAGGGTTTGAGTTTACACAAGGATTTTTTACTATCAATGCTTCATATGACTTTCAAGCATCATTATGGATCCCTAAGATCACTCATGACAAGTTTCAAGCCTTGAACCACATTTTTTATCAGTCAATTGGACAGTTGACCTAAAAAACAGTTGTATTGGGGATAAAGTCAAACATGGCCAATTTACAGTCAAAATTCATAATTTTTTATCAACATCAACATTTTAAACTCACATGTATCATTTGGTCAAGTTTGGATCACAATTCCTCAAGAAATTTGATCAAATCATCAAAAGGGCAAAATGGTCAAAATTAGGGTTTTGACTGAGGAAGGGAAATTTCTGATTTTTAACCTAGCAAATGACCAATTGAGTTCAAGCATGATTTCAAGAATTCAATGGCATCGTCTTGACTTAAGTACATGGCTCAAAACATCTCAAATGCATTGGATTGACAGATGAAATTTACAGTCAACTGATCAAAAGTCAATTGTACACTGAAAAGTCAAACTTTGACTTTTTTGGTCAAAATCAAGTACCAAGGGTCATAATTCATCAAAACATGTCAAAATGTGAAACTTGTTCACCAAGAAAACCAAATTTGAAAATTAGGGTTTGAATTTGAAAATTTTCCTTAGAAATTTTCTAAGTATAGAAAATTTTCTTATTTTTTCTCAACTTTATACCACATTTTCACAATGATGCATAATGATTCAAGAAAAGTTACCAACATGAAAGTTGTAGACCTCCATGAAATCTACAACTTTTCTTCACAAACTTCTCCATAAATATTCTTGGATCTCAAGATATAAATTTGTGAATACATGGTCATGAACTAAATAACTTAGTGAAATTTTTCCCTAATTTAGGCAGGTTTTGGACCCAACTTCATGGAAATTTTTCACCTAGTTCCAAGAGGTATCTCAAAATTCATTTCAAATATGAATTATAGAGCACATTTCAAGATTTCCAAAATGTCACAGAACTCCTCAAGATCATTTGTGAGTAGGGAGAATCGAAGAGATGAAGTTGGCCATTTCTCACTTTTTGTCCAAGCCATTTCATGAAGAACAAAGTGCAATCAGTAGCTATGCTGGCTAATCCATGCTTTACAGGTCCTAAACTTGTTCCATTCTCCTTAATTAAATTCTTACTCAGTTGAAAAAGCTTATATCCATGCCTTAGGATCATTATCCAACTTGTAATTCCATTTATGGCAAAAAGGTTCCATTGCCATTTTGAAAAAGGTCAACTTTTGCAAACTTTACAATCTTGAGCATTGGACCTGTCCCCTTGGCACATACAAGTACCACAAACCTAAGGCAACTTGTAGAGAAGATATACCAACCCTAAATCATCCAGTAAAAGCATGAGAAGCTTTGTCTTATCACTTTACTTCAAATATAAGAAAAGTGGCAAAAAAGGCTAGGGAAGGCACATCAGCTAGAGGGTTGACATCAAACCATTTCAATACTAATATAAAAACATTATACAACACAATACACGTTGAGAAAGGACCTGAAACACTCCCAACCAACAAAACACCAAAAATCTGTCCAAAACTACAGATTTTGCATAAGCACATCCACCTTTCATTTGGCTCGTGCGTTTTGAGTTTGGATCATTCAAACACCTTACATACTTGATACTTAGTCAATCCAGGCCTTCATCCCTGTTCTGTAATCACTCTTCTATCATTTTCCATTGTTGACTTCAGAGCTTGCAGTTTGACTTGGCCAAGGAGTTCCAGCTACTTTCAGAGCAAAGCAAGGGTTGGGATACATCCAGGGAAGTTCAAGGAAGCTCAAGCAAGCATCAGGCCTCCCTCAAACTCATCCTAGTTTCATCCATGATTCCAACTGAAGGAGGTAAAATCTCAAACTCTATCTCTTTGTACAAGCAACCATAGGCCACGGTTTGTGAATAAAAAATGTAGTCCGCATCATAACGAAGTTGTACACACCATTATCTTGCATTGATTTTACTTGTGCTAAGAGAATTTGGAACTTGAAATTTCTGGAAATATTAGGTCAAGATTTAGGGCTGTTAAAATTATCTTTGTTCTTTGATTAATAGTTCACATAACTTATATGGTTGGAAGCGTGTGCTCAAGTACTACAACTTTCATGTTATGAATTTTCATTTTCATGGAAGTATGAGAGAGTTACAAGATTTCTGGCCAAAGCTTGAGGAAGATGATGAAACAGGGAAAGGACTTGGTTCAGAATATGTTATTTTCGTTTCACTTAAGATAATGGAAGTATAGCCACCCCAGTGGCAAAGTAGCGCGCTGGTGAGACCCATGTCCTGGGTTCGAACCTGGGCGCGCTACTTTTGTATTTTTCACTCTTTTCTTTTCCATTTCTACATTTTTTGCAGGTTGGGCTTGTCTTTTGGGCCAGGAGTTTTTGCTAGCATCTCACCATCAGCTTTACTACATTACCCCCCCCCCCCCCCCCCCCCTTTGCCTACTTTTATACTTTTATTTTTATTTTGTTTACTTTTATATTTAATATTTTAAATATTTTCTTTAATGCATAAAAATCCTAAAAAATATGAATTAATAATATTGCACTTTTATTTTATTTCTCCCATAAAAATATATTTTATTTCAATAGGATATCATTTATTTTTCTTAATAAACTTGTAAATAATTAAACATATTTAGTTCAATTTATTTTTCATTTCACACTTATAAATACCTATTTTTACACATATAAAATTTTATATTTTATTACAATATAATTTATTATTTTTATACAAGAAAATATATAAAATAATACATATAAAAACTTTATTTTCTCTTAAATAATATTTAGGGTTAAACCCCTTTCAAAAATTAATTCTTTTTCATTATATTTTTAGGTTTAGTTGAAATTTTCTTTTACATAAAAAACAAGACACAAAAATCTTTTTTTACATGTACATTGCATTACATTTTCTTTTAATATTATATTGTATTTATTCTAATTCGTACAAATTCGATTTGGTTGTAATAATTTATTTAGGTTTACATTCTTGCAAATCCCTATTCAAATTTGTATTCCCCCCTCCCATAAATTGTTGTAATAGCTTAGAAATATTTACATTACGCAATTTATTGTTTTATATACCGTGATTAGTAATTAGGGTTTGTATGACAAGAACAAAACAAAGCAAAATACAAAACCCTAAATACAAGACAAAATCAAAGCATGAAAATGATACACTTGCACACAAGCACCCTTAGGGTTTCTCCACTTGGCTGCCTAAAAAAATGGCCATGTTACGCATGCGAAGTATCTTGGCAAAACAAACAAATATAAATATCATAGTCCCTCGATGACGCTATTCAAAATTTTCCTTACAAAAATGATCTTGGTCCCTCAAAATGCTTAGACACTTTGCAAACATTGCTAATCATGGTTATACGATGACCCACACCCGTCCCGTTTACATCCAAAGATAGGGTTGTTTACCAAATCAATGGTAAGACAACAATGTCAAAGGAATAGAAAATACACAAGAAAGACATTTGAGTAGGTAGATGGGTTCTAGTTACTCGCTCTATTTCAAACAACTATCCTTGCTATTTTCAAAACAAACACACACATTTCAAAACATCTTACAATCATTAAAAACATTTTCAAAAAGAAAAACATCTTTGTATACATTCTTACGAACGAGAATCATTACAAAGATTGCCTAACAATGGCATCTTTTACAAAATACTTTCAAAACCACACCAAGCACAATTTCAAACAACAAAAGCAAGTGATCTAAGCAATTAACTAAGAGCCCATGGAAAACCATGGATGAAAATGGTGCTAACACCTTCCCTTTTCATAATCTACCCACCGAACTCAAGAAAACATCTCAAAGGTCTTTCCCGTGCTTTTTCACCTTTCCTTTTGGATAACTGAAAAGTCGGTGGCGACTCTTGCTAACCGCGACATTTACGATAAAACGCAAAACCTTAAGTCAGTTCTCTTACCGCATCACACCTTTATACTGGTAACGTGCAGGTAACGAGGAGTAGAGACTTAGTAGCTTAATGGTGTTATCGCTCTGATACGTAGCACTCGGGGGGATGAACGCTTATTTGATTTTATGATGTTTTCAGTTTAATCCAAGTTGTTATTTTAAGAAGTTGTTTTATTTGAATTAAGTTTTTTAAAAGATGCTATGTTCTTTTGAAGTTTTAAAGTTGTGAATCCGCTGCGTATTTATGGAATCAAGTTGAAACATTTTGGAAGACTAATTAATTGTTATAAGTTCTTTGGATTAATATGTGTTATTTATCTATTATGATAGGTTTTTATGTTGTTGGTTTTTGAAATTAGAATGTAATGCCTCATGCTTGCGGAAATTTTGGCACTCTGATTTTAATATAACTGTGGGGTAGATTTGGGGTGTTACATTAGTGGTATCATAGTAGGTCGGTCCGTCTGGCCAAAGTTGTTGAGTCTTTAAAAATCGAGTATTGTTAATTTTTTTTACCATTGTTTATGTTGGCGTTGGTGGAAACTCCAACGGGAAACGAGGAGAGAGGTACCAGAGGTACGTGTTTCATCGATAGAACTTTGTTAGTTATTATTATTGTTGTAGGATGAGTTTAAATAGAATTGCACGTGTGCGTTAGATTTTAATTATAGTAATTTGTGATTATATCAAAAGGCTAGAGGTGGAGGCGAAGTTAAGGAAAGTGGTGTTGGATGAATTTTCGAGGACGAAAATATTCTAAGTGGGGGAGAGTTGTAACGCCCGGAAATTCATTAAATTATTTAAATAAATTAATGAGGATTTAATTGTTGGAGTTTAGTCGAAGAAGGAATTATCAGAATAATAATAAGGAGCATTATTGGATTAAATACATATTGTTAGAATTGATAATCGAATAATTAGTCAATTTAGTTAAGAGAAATTAATATTGGAAATAATGTTGATTTTAATAGAATGTTATTTTATTAGTTGACTCAAGTGGGGGGTGTGAAATAGCAAGATTAGGAATAGAATTAATAGGCCCATTAAAGTTATTAGTAGATCTATTATTATTATATTAGTTTATGATATATATAATCTAGCAGCCAAAACACAAAAGAAAAACAATTATCATGTAGTAGTAGAAGAAACAAGGTTTTGGAGGCACCTAGTGGGAGGCAAGAAAATTTAGAGAAGTTACCTTCAAACCAGTTGCGGTTTCAATCGGAGAATTCGACCGACCGGAAAAACCAAAGGTAAGGGTGGGGTTCGGATTTTATAACCGGGAATATGATGGTTAGTATGTGGGGATTTAGGGCGTGAATTTATTGTTGTTTGTGTTTTAATTAGTGTTGATTATTGGTGAAATTTCATGTTCCCGCATTACGCGTTGGTTAGTCTGTGAATTGTTATATGTTGGTTCTGTGAATAGAATGAAACTAACAGGAAGTTGCATAAAATTATTCATAATAGGGCATGTTGATCGCGTTGTTGTTGGATGTCATTCGGCAAGGTGGGGATGGAGAGTGACGATCGGCAAGGTGTGTGGGTAGAGGTTGCCGGTCGGAAGCCTTGAGAGAGAGAAGGGTGTCGTTCGGCCCTAGACATTGAGAACGAAGAAGAGTGTCGTTTGACACTGTCTGTTAGGTGCAAAGGCGCTTGTTTCTTTCTGTAGAGATATGTTATATAAATTTTTATGGTATCAGTATAGGATTAATTGATACAAAAGAAAAGCAGTTAGAGAACAAATTGAACCATTTTTATCAGTAGTATGTTATAGCAGAAAAATATTAATAGAAGTAGCTCTCATGTCAGTGATCTTAAGCTAGTAGTTATAATATAATTTTAGCAGTCTGTAGTAATAAGACAGAGTTGGAAATAATTAGTAAAGTTGTAGTAACTATATTAGAGGATTGATTAAATAGAAGAAGAAAAGATATATTGCCAGTTAGTTATTTAGAAGTGAATAATAAGAGAATAATTAAATAATGAAGAATTAATACATAGAGATTTATGGGAGCGTTTTGGAAACGACTATCATATTTGTGTTTTCCTTTGTGATGTACGTTGATGTTATGATGTTGTGAATATTTTTGTGAAGTTGCAGGAATGGTTATGACGAAGATTTACACCTACTAATTGGTAATATTAGTGATATAGGCGTATGCCTCATGAAGAGTTTTAATGATATTGTAGTATGTGTTGTACATTCATACATTTGCATTTGTGAAGGCCTGTATTGGAGGATTTTGTGAAGTAGGCTTATGCCTTGTGCCTCTATTAATTGGAAATTAGTGAAGAGGGCTGAAGCCCTGTTGGTACCACATGCATATGCACAGTTGTGTCGCATTCGAATTACATTTTTAATGGCTAATGATAACTGTGAATGTTTATTGATTTTTATCTGTTGTTGAGAAGCGGTGAAATTCATAATGTTCTTGTCTAATATATTAATTATCATATTCTTATTTATATTATTCGATATCTCACCCCTTTATTTGTTTCGACGTTACCTTTATACTGGAAACGTGTAGGTAACGAGGAGTAGAGACCTAGTAGCTTGTTGGTGTCATCGCTAGAGAGGTACCAGAGGTACGTGTTTCATCGATAGAACATCGTTAATTATTATTATTGTTGTTGGATGAGTTGAAATAGAATTGCACGTGTGCGTTAGATTTTAATTATAGTAAGTTGTGATTATATCGGAACGCTAGAGGTGGAGGCGAAGTTAAGGAAAGTGGTGTCGGATGAATTTTCGAGGACGGAAATATTCTAAGTGGAGGAGAGTTGTAACGCCCGGAAATTCATTAAATTATTTAAATGAATTACTGAGGATTTAATTGTTGGAATTTAGTCGAAGAAGAAATTATCAGAATAATTATAAGGAGCGTTATTGGATTAAATACATATTGTTAGAATTGATAATCAAATAATTAGTCAATTTTGTTAAGAGAAATTAATATTGGAAATAATGTTGATTTTAATAGAATGTTATTTTATTAGTTGGGTCAAGTGGGGTGTGTGAAATAGCAAGATTAGGAATAGAATTAATATGCCCATTAAATTTACTAGTATACCTATTATTATTATATTAGGTTATGATATATATATAAGCTAGCAGCCAAAAACCAAAAGAAAAACAATTATCACGTAGCAGTAGAAGAAAAAAGGTTTTGGAGACACCAAGTGGGAGGCAAGCAAATTTAGAGAAGTTACCGTCAAACCAGTTGGAGTTTCAACTAGAGAATTCGACCGACTGGAAAAACCAAAGGTAAGGGTGGGGTTCGGATTTTATAACCGGGAATATGATGGTTAGTATGTGGGGATTTAGGGCGTGAATTTATTGTTGTTTGTGTTTTAATTAGTGTTGATTATTGGTGAAATTTCATGTTCCTGTGTTACGCGTTGGTTAGTCTGTGAATTGTTATATGTTGGTTCTGTGAATAGAATGAAACTAACAGGAAGTTGCAGAAAATTATTCATAATAGGGCATGTTGATCGCGTTATTGTGGGATGTCGTTCGACAAGGTGGGAATGGAGAGTGACGATTGGCAAGGTGTGTCGGTAGAGGTTGCCGGTCGGAAGCCTTGAGAGAGAGAAGGGTGTCGTTCGGCACTAGGCATTGAGAAGGAAGAAGAGTGTCGTTCGGCATTGTCTGTTAGGTGCAAAGGCGCTTGTTTCTTTCTGTAGCGATATGTTATATAAATTTTTATGGTATCAGTATAGGATTAATTGATACAAAAGCAAAGCAGTTAGGGAACAAATTGAACCATTTTTATCAGTAGTATGTTATAGGAGAAAAATATTAATAGAAGTAGCTCTCATGTCAGTGATCTTAAGCTAGTAGTTATAATATAATTTTAACAGTCTGTAGTAATAAGACAGAGTTGGAAATAATTAGTAAAGTTGTAGTAACTATATTAGAGGATTGATTAAATAGCAGAAGAAAAGATATATTGCCAGTTAGTTATTTAGAAGTGAATATTAAGAGAATAATTAAATAATGAAGAATTAATATAGAGATTTATGGGAGCGTTTTGGAAACGACTATCATATTTGTGTTTTCCTTTGTGATGTACGTTGATGTTATGATGTTGCGAATATTTTTGTGAAGTTGCAGGAATGGTTATGACGAAGACTTACCCCTATTAATTGGTAATATTAGTGATATAGGCGTATGCCTCATGAAGCGTTTTAATGATATTGTTGTATGTGTTGTACATCCATACATTTGCATTTGTGAAGGCCTGTATTGGCGGATTTTGTGAAGTAGGCTTATGCCTTGCGCCTCTATTAATTGGCAATTAGTGAAGAGATCTGAAGCCCTGTTGGTACCACATGTATATGCACAGTTGTGTCGCATTCGAATTACATTTTTAATCGCTATTGATAATTGTGAATGTTTATTGATTGTTGTGTGTTGTTGAGAAGCGGTGAAATTCATAATGTTCTTGTCTAATATATTAATTATCATATTCTTATTTATATTATTCGATATCTCACCCCTTTATTTGTTTCGCCGTTGCCTTTATACTGGTAACGTGCAGGTAACGAGGAGTAGTGACTTAGTAGCTTGTTGGTGTCATCGCTCTGATACGTAACACTTGGGGGGATGAACGCTTATTTGATTTTATGATGTTTTCAGTTTAATCCAAGTTGTTGTTTTAAGAAGTTGTTTTCTTTGAATTAAGTTGTTTAAAAGATGCTATGTTCTTTTGAAGTTTTAAAGTTGTGAATCCGCTGCGTATTCATGGAATCAAGTTGAAACATTGTGGAAGACTAATTAATTGTTATAAGTTCTTTGGATTAATATGTGCTATTTATATATTATGATAGGTTTTTATGTTGTTGGTTTTTGAAATTAGAATGTAATGCCTCATGTTTGCGGAAATTTTGGCACTCTGATTTTAATATAATTGTAGGGTAGATTTGGGGTGTTACATTAGTGGTATCAGAGCAGGTCGGTCCGTCCGGCCAAAGTTGTTGATTCTTTAAAAATTGAGTATTGTTAATTTTTTTTTACCATTGTTTGTGTTGGCGTTGGTGGAAACTCCAACGGGAAACGAGGAGAGGTACCAGAGGTACGTGTTTCATCGATAGAACTTCGTTAGTTATTATTATTGTTGTTGCATGAGTTGAAATAGAATTGCACGTGTGCGTTAGATTTTAATTATAGTAAGTTGTGATTATATCGAAAGGCTAGAGGTGGAGGCGAAGTTAAGAAAAGTGGTGTCGGATGAATTTTCGAGGACGGAAATATTCTAAGTGGGGGAGAGTTGTAACGCATGGAAATTCATTAAATTATTTAAATGAATTACTGAGGATTTAATTGTTGGAATTTAGTCGAAGAAGGAATTATCAGAATAATTATAAGAAGCATTATTGGATTAAATACATATTGTTAGAATTGATAATCGAATAATTAGTCAATTTATTTAAGAGAAATTAATATTAGAAATAATGTTGATTTTAATAGAATGTTATTTTATTAGTTGGGTCAAGTGGGGTGTGTGAAATAGCAAGATTAGGAATAGAATTAATAGACCCATTAAATTTACTAGTAGACCTATTATTATTATATTAGGTTATGATATATATAAGCTAGCAGCCAAAAACCAAAAGAAAAACAATTATCACGTAGCAGTAGAAGAAAAAAGGTTTTGGATGCACCAAGTGGGAGTCAAGCAAATTTAGAGAAGTTACCGTCAAACCAGTTGCAGTTTCAACTAGAGAATTCGACCGACCAGAAAAACCAAAGGTAAGGGTGGGGTTTGGATTTTATAACCGGGAATATGATGGTTAGTATGTGGGGATTTAGGGCGTGAATTTATTGTTGTTTGTGTTTTAATTAGTGTTGATTATTGGTGAAATTTTATGTTCTTGTGTTACGCGTTGGTTAGTCTGTGAATTGTTATACGTTGGTTCTATGAATAGAATGAAACTAACACGAAGTTGTAGAAAATTATTCATAATAGGGCATGTCGATCGCGTTGTTGTTGGATGTCGTTCGACAAGGTGGGGATGGAGAGTGACGATTGGCAAGGTGTGTGGGTAGAGGTTGCCGGTCGGAAGCCTTGAGAGAGAGAAGGGTTTCGTTCGGCACTAGGCATTGAGAAGGAAGAAGAGTGTCATTCGGCACTGTCTGTTAGGTGCAAAGGCGCTTGTTTCTTTCTGTAGCGATATGTTATATAAATTTTTATGGTATCAGTATAGGATTAATTGATACAAAAGCAGAGCAGTTAGGGAACAAATTGAACCATTCTTATCAGTAGTATGTTATAGCAGAAAAATATTAATAGAAGTAGCTCTCATGTCAGTGATCTTAAGCTAGTAGTTATAATATAATTTTAACAGTCTGTAGTAATAAGACAGAGTTGGAAATAATTAGTAAAGTTGTATTAACTATTTTAGAGGATTGATTAAATAGCAGAAGAAAAGATATATTGCCAGTTAGTTATTTAGAAGTGAATATTAAGAGAATAATTAAATAATGAGGAATTAATACATAGAGATTTATGGGAACGTTTTGGGAACGACTATCATATTTTTGTTTTCCTTTGTGATGTACGTTGATGTTATGATGTTGTGAATATTTTTGTGAAGTTGCAGAAATGGTTATGACGAAGATTTACTCCTATTAATTGGTAATATTAGTGATATAGGCGTATGCCTCATGAAGCATTTTAATGATATTGTTGTATGTGTTGTACATTCATACATTTGCATTTATGAAGGCCTGTATTGGCGGATTTTGTGAAGTAGGCTTACGCCTTGCGCCTCTATTAATTGGCAATTAGTGAAGAGGGCTGAAGCCCTGTTGGTACCACATGCATATGCACAGTTGTGTCGCATTCGAATTACTTTTTTAATCGCTAATGATAATTGTGAATGTTTATTGATTGTTGTGTGTTGTTGAGAAGCGGTGAAATTCATAATGTTCTTGTCTAATATATTAATTATCATATTCTTATTTATATTATTCGATATCTCACCCCTTTATTTGTTTCGTTGTTGCCTTTATACTGGTAACGTGCAAGTAACGAGGAGTAGAGACTTAGTAGCTTGTTGGTCTCATCGCTCTGATACGTAGCACTCGGGAGGATGAACGCTTATTTGATTTTATGATGTTTTTTTATGTTAAACCAAGTTGTTGTTTTAAGAAGTTATTTTCTTTGAATTAAATTGTTTAAAATATGCTATGTTCGTTTGAAGTTTTAAAATTGTGAATCCGCTGCGTATTTATGGAATCAAGTTGAAACATTTTAGAAGACTAATTAATTGTTATAAGTCCTTTGGATTAATATGTGCTATGTATGTATTATGATAGGTTTTTATGTTGTTGGTTTTTGAAATGAGAATGTAATGCCTCATGTTTGTGGAAATTTTGGCACTCTGATTTTAATATAATTGTGGGGTAGATTTGGGGTGTTACATCATCGAGGGACTATGAACTTGTATTTTTGATCGCATTTTTCTAAGATACCCCACATGCATAACATGGTCATTTTTATAAGGTAACAAAGTGGATTTACTATAAGGGTGTAAGTGTGGAAGTGTGTTGATTTACATGCTTTGTTTATCTTGGATTAGGGTTTGCTAACTTGTTGATTTTAATCTTTCCATACAAACCCTAGTTTACTAGCATTTATATACAACGATAAATTGCGGAAAATAAAAATACTAAGCTATTACATCATTGGGGGAGGGGGTATACAAATTTACAAATGGGGATTTTGCAAGAAAATTGAATCTAATTAACTATTACAACCATATTGAATAAATATGCAAGAATTGAATAAATAAAAATGCAAAAATGCAAAGGAGTAAAGAAATGATTTTGTTTGATTTTATGAAAGGGTTTAACCTAAGCTTAATTGAGAAAATAATTAATGAAAAATTAACTAAAATGAACTTAAACTAATTAAAAAAATAAATTAATTAAAAATGATTTTTAGGGTTTTTTATGAAAAGGTTTTAAACTAAAAATAATAGGAAAATTAATTAATCAAAAGAAAACTAAGTTCTAAGTTAATTTTAATTAAGAAAATGAAATAATAATTAAACTATGTCTAAAAATTAATTATTGTTTTTTTAAAAGAATTAATTTGTTAAAAGAAAATATTTTGGTCTTTTGTTTTATGAAGAAAAATAAAATATTAATGAACATTTTAAATATGTAAATAAATAAATAAAATATATTTTTTGGATTTTTATTAATAAAAATAATAATGATAATAATAGTAATAATAAAAATAATAATAATATGAAACTAAAATAAAGAAAAAGAAAATGAAATAATAAAAATAAAAGGGCCAGGATGTGTGAAACATAGTCAGGGGGGAGTCAGCAAACAAAACAAAAAGCCCAATGTTTGGGGCCCAGGCGCCTGTTCAAACAAAAAAAAGAGAAAAATATGAAAAATGCACAAAAGGGTACCACTGGGGCTCGAACCCAGGTCCCTAAGGTAACAGGCGCGCGCTTTAACCACTGGGGTGGTGATACATCTGTTAACTTAAACACAACAATAAATATATAACACAAGTCTTACCCTGACTGTACTTCATCTTCAATCTCCAGCCAAAGGATCTGTAACTTACTCATTTTTCATCCATTCACAAAACTTCCAACATCAAACTTGTTAGAAATCTTCTCACGATTCTGAATATGTAAATAACTTAATCTAATTCTCAAAGATGAGCATGAATTTCTAACAGTACCAAATTCTGACCTAAATATTTCAGCAAGTTCAAACTCAAAATTCTCCCTACTCAAGCAACATAAATGAAATCTATGGACATGTATAGTTTTAGGGCAATGATGTCTACATTTTATCTTCACAAATGCAAGCCTAACAATGCCTAAATAATGAGATGGAAGTTCAAGAAAAATACCTCAAAACTGGAAATCGTGAAATGAGTTTGAGCTTGTTTCAAGTGATGGTGATGATCAGGTTAGCTTCCTTGAACCTCTAGGAAGCTAATGCAATGGCTAGCTTGAACTGAAAGTGGTTGGAATGGTATGGAGAAGTCCAACCGCAATGCTCTATTTTTGAACTTGGAAGTTGATGAAGATGATGTTACAGTCATGTAACAGGGACAGGGATGGTTTGTATTTTATGTGAGAAATCTTTTGAGACTAAAAGGCCAAGAAACGCACGAGGGAAATGGAAGTTTGAAGTTCTTGGTCAGAATGTGAAATAATGGTGGTTTGTGATGTAGTTCTGAGTTTGGGTTAGTTTGAGATCTTGTGAATTTGTGTGTTAACTTGCAAACTACTTGTATAATCATATGGAAAAGGTTAGAGCACTTGAGGTGGTCAGAAGCACAAGATATAGAGTTATGGCTATGTTACTTGATTTTGAAGAAAAGTGAAAACATGGTTTCAAGGCATAGTACAAGCATGGCCTGAGTTTATGGGAGACTCTAGACATGTTTCTTTTGCCTTTGAAATTTCTTGTGATCAGAAGGAACAAGTGCAAAGCTCTATGCATTGACTTTGTGATTAAAGCCTCTTTACAAGAATGGAATGGTAACTTTGTACCATAAATGGAAATGCAACTTGGATAATGGCTCAAATGCTTGGATCAAAGTTCTAACAGATGTGTAAACATTTAATTATGAAGTGACAAACAAGTTTGAGGCCTGCAAAGCAAATATTGCGCATCCTAGCTATGAATAGGTAAAGTGTTCATCACAAATTCTTCCTTGTAAATCAAGAATGAAACCCTAACTTCATCTCTTTGATTCTCTTAGCTCATGGATGATCTAAATGAGTTCTTGGACATTTTGGAAAGCTTGTAACATCCTCTACAACCTCTATGTTGGTCATTTTTTAAAAGTACTCTTGGAACTATATGAAAATTTTCCATGAAGTTAGGTCAAAATCCTTCTTAAAATAGGGCAAAATTTTACTAAGTTTCCAAGTTTCATGAACATGTATTCACAAAATAATAACATGAAATCCATACATTTCTAGGAGAAGTTTTGTTCTACAATGTTTTATATCTCATTGAGATCTACAACTTTCATGTTTAAAGTTTCCTTTGAATCATCTTGCATCATGGTGAAAATTTGGCTCAAAGTTGTGAAAAAATATGATGTTTCCAACACTTCGAAAAATTTCTAAGTTTAGGCATTTTGACTTTTTGATTTCTTGATGAACAAGTTTCATATTTTGACATGTTTTGATGAATTGTGATATTTGATACTTGATTTTGACCAAAAAGTCAAAGTTTGACTTTTCAGTATGCAGTTGACTTTTGATCAGTTGACTGAAAATCAAATATCAATCAATTGATCTCGAGGGAAGTTTTGAGTCATGCCATTAGACCAAAATGAGGCAATTGAATCCTTGAGATCATGTCTTCAACCAATCAACCATTTTCTAGGTCAAAAATTAGAAATTTCCTTTTCTCAATCAAAACCCTAATTTTGATCATTTTGCCCTTTTGATGATCTGATCAAATTTCTTGAGGAATTATGGTCCAAACTTGATCAAATGACATATATGAGTTCATAATGTTGATATGAATAAAAAATTATGAAGTTTGACTATAAATTAACCATAATTTACTTTTTCCCTAATACAATTGATTTTTAGGTCAACTAATCAATTGACTGAGCAAAAATGTGATCCAAGACTTGAAATTTGACATGAACAATCTTGAGGGTCTAAAATGATCCATGAAAGTCATATGAGGCATTAAGAGTTCAATTATCCTTGTGCAATCTCAAACCCTAATTTTCAGTCATCAGTGCTTGAGGAGGTGTCTTGAGCTGATCAACCCTAGTGCAGTCTTGAACCAAAGGAGATCTTGTGAGAGATTACTTGATAAATGAGAGGGAAAATTTTGGGGTACAACAGCTTCCCCTGTTCAATTCTCTTAAACCTGAAGAGTTAGATTGGCGGATCCGCCATTCTTGACTTGAAGGTGAAAGATGATTGAACACTAGAGTGCCCAAAAATTTGCACTCGAAGATGGATTGTGAATGGCATTATAGATGCCATTTGGAGGAATGTTGGTAAACACTAGAAAAAGTATCAGCACAAATCTCTTGTTGATTCATACTAAAACTTGATGTTTTACCTGTGAGAAAAAGAGTTAGTAAAATGCAAATGTATGCATGATGTTTACCAGATGTGGTATTATGCTAAATGCATCTTGTATGTACATGCTATGATGTATGAATGTGAGACGTATGTTTTTGTCCGGGAAAATAAATCCCTGACTGCTGCTGAGGAAATTCTGGGGGGTTGAATCCCTGATTGCTGTTGGGGATGAAGAATATACATATCTTCAAACTTTGTTGAAAGGATGCTACTGCTGGGGAATATCTCTTGAACTTCAGCTGTTATCTGGTCGGATCCAGGCTTCATGTAACACCCCAATTCTATCCCTCGTAATTAATAATAAAATCAGAGTTTCAAAATTTCATCCAAACATAAATTGAGGTATCACATATTCGTGTTTTTCATCACTTTTCATTATAATGCACATCACAAAAATCAAAAGTCGGATATACCGATTCTTAACATAAATCATCATATAAACATATAACTAATCACAGCACAGCGGATGTGTTCACTAAATGTATGTATCATCATGTTATCATCAATACATAAAGTCATAAGATAGTATACATAAACTATCCTATCAAAATAATAACGTCGCCTAAATCCCGAGTGTTACTACTATCAGAGCAGAGCGACTCAAAATAAAGAGACTCGAGCTAATCCTCATCATCCTCGCGGATCACCTGCACGTTACCAATATAAAGGCAACGGCGAAACAAGTAAAGGGTGAGATACTCCAAAACATATAATTAAAGGCATGATAAAATATATAAATAGTTTTAGAATCATAAATGATATAGATTAATAAGAATATGTCAACAAATATCAAATCTCACATACTTTAAAGTCATCATTTAGTGTATAAGATCAACACTTTAATATCATCACATAATCACCATAATCATGTCAAAACAAGACATAAACTCCATCGCCATAAACTCATATCGTCGCTTTACCGTCATGTTATATCCATCGCATAATTTTCATGAAATTATCACATCATAATCACTTTATGTTCAACACAAAAATCATCACAAAACAAAGTATCATATAACATCGCAATTCATTATAAGTCATCAAATAAAACTCAACGCCAAAAGACTCAAAAATAAACATAACCGACTCCATGAGACACGACTATGTTATGCATGTGGTACCCGTCGCTTTGTCCATAATTAGGGACATTCGGCACAAAAGCCCATCGTCGCTTTGGCATAAAAGCCCTCGTCGCTTGGCATAAAAGCCCTCGTCGCCAATGCAATCTATGTGACTTGACAACACGACATCACAAACACGACACAACAAAACATCATCATCGCACATCAAAATTGGTATAAAACCCACGTCGCCATATTCATCCACATCAAGATAAACATATCACCGCATCGCATATCATCAAGTATTCATTATAAATAAACCGTCGCAAACATCATATTTAATCACACCACATCATTATCAAATAATTCACTAAATTTCAAAAACAGAAAAAATAGTCAAACATCAATAATCGTCGCGAAAGTCATTCATAATAATTGACATCAATTATAAACATTAACGTCACAATCTGATTATCCATACGCGACTTAAACCGACTAAAATACAACCCGGTTCAACTTAACCATAAATTGACTTATTTAAGGTAGCTCCGTTAAAAACTCATAATATCGAAAAACTAACCTCACCACGACGTTTTACATGTCAAAATTAACTAGCACGTCAATTTTCGTTAAATTCAGAGCAACTTGCTCCGTCACTGAAATTGCCAAAATCGGAAAATCGAAACATAATCGGGTTCTAAACTAAATCGAATAACTTATGTCATATTTGTATCTAATTAATATAAACATTTAATATATTAAATTAAGAAAAGAAAAACAAAACATAAATTAATTTTCTAAACTTAATTTCAATTCGATTAATATACCGCTAATGTCGCTGACACTTTAGTTTCTATACTGTTAATTTTTGTTTATTCTAAACCATACAAATAGTTTTTGTTTCTTTGTAAGCTACTGTTATTACATTGTTTTTTTCTTTCTAAACTTAATTCTAATGCTATTTTAAAAAAATGTGATAACCTGCTAGTTTTAAAAAAAGTGATAACCTGCTAGTTTAGAAAACAAGAGATATACTGCTATTTCATTTCTAACTTCATACTGCATATTTAATAAACTAACTTCATACTACATTATTTAATAAACTAACTTCATACTACATTATTTTACTAAACTAACTATACTTCTATTTTTGTCTTAGTTATAAGCTTAATGTAAATAAACATACTACAAGTTCCTTTGTTTTCTTAACTTAAGTAAATATTGTTAGTTAGTTTCTAAACTTAATTTCAATTACTAAACACTAATTCAACAACAACAACAACATCTAATTAACTCTTCTAATTTCTATCTCAACAAAACTCAAGAACCCTAACATCAATTTTTCCCCCAAATCCAAAATATACCAAATCAAACCCTAACTATAAGCATTAGAAAATCAAACCCCTTACCTTAAATGCTTGAAATGATTATTGTTCTTCCAACCAACCCAAAACTCAAGCTTTGTATTCTTCTTGTTCTTCTCTTCTCCAAGACTTTCTCTAGCTCTAAAAGTCTCTATGTGTGTTTTTGTTTTATGACATAAAACAAGTGTTTGGTTTGCTTAGAACAAGACATAAGTTAGCAATATACCCAAAAAGCCCTTGGTCTTACTACTAGTTATAACACTAATAATATTAAATAATATTATTAACCCAAATAATTAAAATAACTCCAAATAATTAAAATAGCTCCGAATAATTAAATATCATTCCGAATAATATTTTACCGAACCGAACGGAATAAAAACCGGACCGAACAAAATAATTACCGGTCCCTCAAAATAAATACCGGACCGGATAAAATAATTAACGGTCCCTCAAAATAAATATCGGACCGAATAAAATAATTATCGGTCCAAATAAAACGTTGCTGAATATATTAACAGATATATCGGTTAATATAAATATTCTCGTCGCAAAAATAAACGTCAAACGGTAATTCGAAAATATTAATATAATATAATATTAAATAAAACGGGGCGTTACAACTCTCCCCCACTTAAAAAAAAAGCTTCGTCCTCGAAATTACTTGACTCGAAAAGCTCGGGATAGGAATCCCGCATCTTGCTTTCTAACTCCCACGTCGCACTTTCACCAGCTGCTCCTATCCAAACAACTTTAACCAAGGAGATCTCTTTTCCACGAAGAGACTTCCTCTCACGTACTTTGATCATTAATGGCATCATCTCCACCGTAAGATTGTCTCGCACTTGAATATCACCCATCTCAATCACATGTGAAGGATCCGGAACATACTTCCGAAGTTGCAACACATGGAATACATCATGCAAGTTAGAAAGATTTGGTGGTAACGCCACTCTATAAGCCACTTTTCCCACTTTACTAGTAATTTGATAAGGACCAATGAAGCGAGGAGTTAGCTTCTTCGACTTCAATGCTCGCCCAACGCCGGTTGTAGGAGTAACTCGCAAAAATACATGATCACCATCTTGAAATTCCAAGTCTTTTCTCCTTTTATCATGATAACTCTTTTGTCGACTTTGAGAAATTCTCATCTTTTCTCTAATCATCTTCACCGTCTCAGTAGTCTCTCTAACCAATTCTGGTCCAAGCACCACACTTTCACCCGACTCATGCCAACACAAAGGTATTCTACACCTCCGACCATACAAAGCCTCGAACGGTGTCATTCCAATACTAGCATGAAAACTATTGTTATAAGTAAACTCAATCAAAGGAAGATATGTATCCCATGAACCACCATGTTCAAGAATACAAGCACGTAACAAGTCTTCCAACGATTGAATCGTCCTTTCCGTCTGACCATCAGTTTGAGGATGATAAGCCGAACTCAACCTCAACTTTGAACCCAAAGCCTCTTGCAGGTTCTTCCAAAATTCATAAGTAAACCTCGGATCTCTATCTGAAACAATACACAAAGGAATACCATGTAATCTCACAATCACATGCGTATAAATTTCCGCCAACTTCGATACGGGATAAGTGATGTTAATAGGAATAAAGTGAGTCGACTTCGTAAGCCTATCAACAATCACCCAAATCGCATTGTGTCCTCTTGGTGTATTCAGTAACCCCGTTACGAAATCCATAGAAATGCTATCCCATTTCCATTCTGGAATATCTAACGGTTGCATCAACCCTGCAGGTTTCTGATGCTCCACTTTAGACTTCTGACAAGTCAAACAAGCATAAACAAACTGAGCCACCTCTCTCTTCATGCCCGACCACCAAAATAGTTTCTTTAAATCTTGATACATTTTGGTCGCTCCGAGATGAATACTCAAATTGCTTATATGACTTTCTTACAAGATCATCCTCTTCAAATCCACATCACCGGGAATACAAATCATATCTCGGAACCTCAATACACCCTGAGCATCCAACTTGAAATCTTCATTTTCAGTTTGTCCAATACCAACCAACAAATCAACAAGTTTCACATCAAGCTTCTGAGCTTCTCTAACACTATCAAGGAAATCATTATTGATCTTTAACATTCCCAAGATAACACTCTTCGGTGTCACTTCTACTACAAGACTCATATCTCTAAATTGCTCAATCAATTCCAACTCTTTCACCATCAACAATGACATATGCAAAGTCTTTCGACTTAAAGCATCGGCCACCACATTAGCTTTACCTGGATGGTAATTCAATCCAAAATCATAATCTTTCAACAATTCAAGCCACCGTCTTTGTCTCATATTAAGCTCTTTCTGATCGAAGAAGTACTTTAAACTTTTATGGTCACTCAATACTTCAAATCTAAAACCATAAAGATAATGCCTCCAAATCTTAAGCACAAAAACAACTGCTGCAAGCTCCAAATCATGTGTAGGATAATTCTTCTCATGAATCTTCAATTGCCTAGAAGCATAAGCAACCAATTTGCCATTTTGCATAAGTACACCACCTAAACCCATCTTAGAAGCATCACAATAAACAACAAACGGTTCTTCAGGATTAGGTAGAATCAAGATCGGAGCCGTTGTCAACCTTTTCTTCAATTCAACAAAACTTTCTTCACACTTGACATCCCACACAAATGCAGCTCCTTTACAAGTCAACTTTGTCAAAGGGAGCGCCAACTTAGAAAAACCTTCAATGAACCTTCTATAGTAACCAGCCAATCCTAAGAAACTTCTAATCTCAGTAACAGACTTAGGAGTTTCCCATCTCAACACAGCATCAACTTTAGAAGGATCAATTGCAATGCCATCACCAGAAATGACATGCCCCAAAAAGCTCACTTCATTTAACCAGAACTCTCACTTTGAAAACTTAGCATAAAGCTTCTTCTCTTTCAGAACTTCCAACACGATGCACAAATGTTCTGCGTGCTCTTCTTCCGATTTAGAATAAACCAGAATATCATCAATGAAAACAACCACGAAACGATCCAAGTAAGGATGTAAAATATGATTCATGTAATCCATGAATACTCCCGGTGCATTAGTGACACCTAAAGGCATCAACAAATATTCGTAATGTCCATACCTCGTCCTGAAAGCAGTTTTCTGAATATCTTCTTCTTTCACCCTTATTTGATGGTAACCCGATCTCAAATCAATCTTACTAAACATGCGAGCGCCAACCAATCGGTCCATCAAATCATCAATTCTAGGAAGTGGATACCTATTCTTGATAGTCACTTTATTCAACTGACGATAATCAATACAAAGTCTCATGCATCTGTCTTTCTTCTTCACCAATAACACAGGAGCTCCCCACGGCGACACACTAGGTCTAACAAACTTCTTCTTGAGCAAATCTTCTAATTGGCTCTTCAATTATGCTAACTCAGATGTGGACATCCTGTATGGTGCCATAGAGATAGGTCTGGTACCAGGGACAAGATCCACAAAAAATTCAACTTCTCTTTCTGGAGGTGCACTAGGAATCTCATCAGGGAATACTTCGGGAAAATCGCAAACCACCAGAAAGTTTGCTATCACAACTTGACTCTCCACAGAAAGAGTCTCCGTCAACAAGAAAACCAACGCCTCATCCTTCATGAACTCATTCAACTGCTTCGTCGACACCAACATAGATTGTTCTTCTTCTACTAAGGAAGAAAACCTCACAGTGTTGTCATAGCAATTGAGATGGACATAATTAGCTTTTAACCAGTCCATACCTAAAACCACGTCCAACCCGACAAGCGGTAAACAAACAAGATCCACCGCAAAGTATCTATCAAAGATTGATAAAGGGAAATTTTCACACACAAAAGAAGTAGTAACCGTTCCCTTAGCCGGAACTTCTACCACCATATCTCTATCCAGAGACGACAAAGTGAGACCCAATCTCTTTACACAATCAACAGCAATAAAACAGTGAGTAGCACCAGTATCAATAATAGTAATAAGAGGAAATTTATTAATGAAACTAGTACCTCGAACAAGACCATCCCCGTTTGCCGTCGGAGCGCCCGACAAAGCAAACACCTTTCCTGCTCCTTGAGTCCTCTTAGGCTTCTTACATTGAGCACTAATGTGACCTCCCTCACCATAATTAAAATAGACCACATCCTTATGTCTACAATCGCGAGTCATATGGCCCACTTCTCCACATCGGAAACATCTCACCTCATTCTCCTTAGCTCTAACATCGCTTCGACAAACATTACTTTTGTGGCCAGGTTTCCCACACTTGTAACAAACAAAACTAGCATGAGCATCTCCCCCACTAGTTCTTCGCCCTTGAAACGCTTTCTGTTTCCCTTTACCAGCTGGAGCATCATACGATTTTCCATGGCTTTGCTGACCTTTGTTTCTCTTATCAGACATAATCTTATAATGAGCATTATTGTCCTCCTCAAAGATCCTACAACTATCAATCAAATCCGAAAAGACACGGATTTTCTGATAACCAACAGCTTTCTTAATCTCAGGACGCAAACCATTTTCAAACTTGATGCATTTAGAGAACTCTCCATTCGGCCCATCATAATGCGGATAGAACTTGGCCAACATAGTGAACCTTGCAGCATAATCAGTGATAGACATGCTTCCTTGCTTTAATTCGAGGAACTCTATCTCCTTCTTTCCCTGAACATCTTCCGGGTAATACTTCCTCATGAATTCCCTTCGGAAAACTTCCCATGTCACTTCCTCACCAGCAATCTCAAGCCTCTAACGGGTTTCAACCCACCAGTCATCCGCTTCATCACTTAGTTTATGAGTACCATAATGGATCCTTTGCACAGGAGTGCAATCCATCACACGGAAGATTCTTTCAATCTCCTTCAGCCACGCTAAAGCACCTTCGGGATCATACTTTCCTTGGAAAGTAGGAGGATTCTCTCTTTGGAAGGTTGCCAAACTACGATACCCAGCGTTCTCGTCAACATTCGGCAGGTTTTGGAAAGCCTGAGCCATTACCTGCATAGCAGCAACAAGAGCCTCATCATTCCTACCAGTGTTCCTTCCAGCCATAACAACTTCTGCTCAAAACAAAACAAGGATTAGAATCAACAAATAACAATGCTTGATTGTTAGACAACAACAAAAACTCAACAACTTGGCCGGACAGACCGACCTGCTCTGATACCACTAATGTAACACCCCAATTCTACCCCTCGTAATTAATAATAAAATCAGAGTTTCAAAATTTCATCCAAACATAAATTGAGGTATCATATATTCGTGTTTTTCATCACTTTTCATTATAATGCACATCACAAAAATCAAAAGTCGGATATACCGATTCATAACATAAATCATCATATAAACATATAACTAATCACAGCACAGCGGATGTGTTCACAAAATGTATGTATCAACATGTTATCATCAATACATAAAGTCATAAGATAGTATACATAAACTATCCTATCAAAATAATAACGTCGCCCAAATCCCGAGTGTTACTACTATTAGAGCAGAGCGACTCAAAATAAAGAGACTCGAGCTAATCCTTATCATCCTCGCGGATCACCTGCATGTTAGCAATATAAAGGCAACGGCGAAACAAGTAAAGGGTGAGATACTCCAAAACATATAATTAAAGGCATGATAAAATATATAAATAGTTTTGGAATAATAAATGATATAGATTAATAAGAATATGTCAACAAATATCAAATTTCACATACTTTAAAGTCATCATTTAGTGTATAAAATCAACACTTTAATATCATCACATAATCACCATAATCATGTCAAAACAATACATAAACTCCATCGCCATAAACTCATATCGTCGCTTTACCGTCATGTTATATCCATCGCATAATTTTCATGAAATTATCACATCATAATCACTTTATGTTCAACATAAAAATCATCACAAAACAAAGTATCATATAACATCTCAATACATTATAAGTCATCAAATAAAACTCAACGCCAAAAGACTCAAAAATAAACATAATCGACTCTATGAGACACGACTATGTTATGCATGTGGTACCTGTCACTTTGTCTATAATTAGGGACATTCGACATAAAAGCCCATCGTCGCTTTGGCATAAAAGCCCTCGTCGCTTGGCATAAAAGCCCTCGTCGCCAATGAAATGTATGTGACTTGACAACACGACATCACAAACACGACACAACAAAACACCATCATCGCACATCAAAATTGGTATAAAACCCACGTCGCCATATTCATCCACATCAAGATAAACATATCATCGCATCGCATATCATCAAGTATTCATTATAAATAAACCGTCGCAAACATCATATTTAATCACATCACATCATTATCAAATGATTCACTAAATTTCAAACACAAAAAATAGTCAAACATCAATAATCGTCGCGAAAGTCATTCATAATAATCGACATCAATTATAAACATTAACGTCACAATCTGATTATCCATACGCGACTTAAACCGACTAAAATACAACCCGGTTCAACTTAACCATAAATTGACTTATTTCAGGTAGCTCCGTTAAAAACTCATAATATCGAAAAACTAACCTCACCACGACGTTTTACATGTCAAAATTAACTAGCACGTCAATTTTCGTTAAATTCGGAGCAACTTGCTCCGTCACTGAAATTGCCGAAATTGGAAAATCGAAACATAATCGGGTTCTAAACTAAATCGGATAACTTATGTCATATTTGTATCTAATTAATATAAATATTTAATATATTAAATTAAGAAAAGAAAAACAAAAAATAAATTAATTTTCTAAACTTAATTTCAATTCGATTAATATACCGTTAATGCCGCTGGCAGTTTAGTTTCTATACTGTTAATTTTTGTTTATTCTAAATCATACAAATAGTTTTTGTTTCTTTGTAAGCTACTGTTATTACATTGTTTTTTTCTTTCTAAACTTAATTCTAATGCTATTTTAAAAAAATGTGATAACCTGCTAGTTTTAAAAAAAAGTGATAACCTGCTAGTTTAGAAAACAAGAGATATACTGCTATTTCATTTCTAACTTCATACTGCATATTTAATAAACTAACTTCATACTACATTATTTAATAAACTAACTTCATACTACATTATTTTACTAAACTAACTATACTGCTACTTTAGTCTTAGTTATAAGCTTAATGTAAATAAACATACTACAAGTTCCTTTGTTTTCTTAACTTAAGTAAATATTGTTAGTTAGTTTCTAAACTTAATTTTAATTACTATACACTAATTCGACAACAACAACAACAACACCTAATTAACTCTTCTAATTTCTATCTCAACAAAACTCAAGAATTCTAACATCAATTTTTCCCCCAAATCCAAAATATACCAAATCAAATCCTAACTATAAGCATTGGAAAATTAAACCCCTTACCTTAAATGCTTGAAATGATTCTTGTTCTTCCAACCAACCCAAAACTCAAGCTTTGTGTTCTTCTTGTTCTTCTCTTCTCCAAGACTTTCTCTAGCTCTCAAAGTCTCTATGTGTGTTTTTGTTTTATGACATAAAACAAGTGTTTGGTTTGCTTAGAACAAGACATAAGCTAGCAATATACCCAAAAAGCCCTTGGTCTTACTACTAGTTATAACACTAATAATACTAAATAATATTATTAACCCAAATAATTAAAATAACTCCAAATAATTAAAATAAGTCCGAATAATTAAATATCGTTTCGAATAATATTTTACCGAACCGAACGGAATAAAAACCGGACCGAACAAAATAATTACCGGTCCCTCAAAATAAATACCGGACCGAATAAAATAATTATCGGTCCGAATAAAACGTCGCTGAATATATTAACAGATATACCGCTTAATATAAATATTCTCGTCACAAAAATAAATGTCAAACGGTAATTCGAAAATATTAATATAATATAATATTAAATAAAACGGGGCGTTACACTTCACAACTTGCTGAGAATGAGGAATTCAACTACTATCTGGTCGGATCCAGGCTTCATGGTAACTTACTAGGGAAGAGATAAATTGACTGTTATCTGGTCGGAGTTCAGGCTTTGCAGAAAATTTCTTGAATTTAAATAGCTATCAGGTCGGATCCAGGCTTCACAACAACTTGCTGGGAAGTTAACTATTATCTGGTCGGATCCAGGCTTTACAGTAACTTGAAGTGGTAACTACTATCTGGTTAGGTCAAGGTTTCATGGGTTTTTTTTGGAAAGTTGTACTATTATCTAGTCGGGTCCAGGCTTCACAATGTCTCTCTGGGGATCGTAGTTAATTATTATCTGGTCGGGCTCCAGGTTTCATAATAACTTGTTTGAAAACTGACATCTTGTCGGGTCCAGGCTTTGCATATTTCTGAGGTTGATGAGGTTAATTGTTATCTGTTGGAGTCCAGGTTTCACAATAAACTATTTGGGGATTTAGTTGTTATCTGGTCGGGTTTCAGGATTCACAACGACTTGTTGGGGTAGAGGCATACTCTACTGGGGAAAAGAAGTCAAACCTTGGTTTGGTTGAGTCCAGGTTCTTCTATACTTTGAAAAGGTTAAACTATTATTTGGTCGGGTCCAGGTTTCATAGTATCTTTTGGAGATAGTAAAGGTTTCGTTGATGACTTTACTGGGGATTAAAAGTTGTGGCCCTATGATTTGCAATAGTCTGAAAGGCAAACTTAAGCTGCAGAATGTAGACTCGGTTGAGGAGGACAGACTCAACTTGGGGAGGTATATTCTGCTGGGGATAACAGGCTTGGCTGGAGAAGATAGACCAAAGCTGGGGAATTTTGTACTCGGCTAGGGATTTATGCTACTCGTTGTTTGTTGGGGAAATAAACCATGTTGATGAATACTTGATGAACTGTTGACGAGGCGAGTTCTTTGAGGAAGAGATCCACGATGCTTCTACTTGTAGGATCGACTTAACTAGGGAGAGAGCTGCCAAGAGATTGAGACTCTGGTTGGAGATTGGTCTATTGTGGCCGATCTGCGGGGGATAATGTTAATGAAATAACTCTATGGGGATATTCCAATATACATTAAAGAGATGTTTGTTGCTGCTTAGCAGGTCACATGTGCCAAATAGTTTTAATTATGTTCATATGCATATGTTCGTTCAATTTTAGTCATTGGGCAATTTTGCATTTAAAACATAAATTTTGCACTTCAAAGTATATTTGTATTGATATTTTGCCCATGAATAGGCGCTTTTATACAAAGAGACGGAGATCCTAGTAAGAGGAAATCGTCGAAAGGAAAAAACAAAATTGAAAACAAAAACAAATATCCATGTGAAATGATCTCATTGCCTTCCAACTTTACTATTGCCCCTAATGTCTTAGAATTCCCCTTGCCGTTGACAGAAGTTGATTGGATTGATCTTAGACCATTTGAACTCGGACCTTGGTGATAAAGTTGACTGTGGTGAATCCACGGGACATGGTCATACGCTTTCAATCCTTAACTTTTTCCTAGACCTCCCTTTCGGGTTTTCATCCCACCAGGATACCCATTTTTTCCCAAGTCGCCCTTTCGAGTTTTCAACTTACCGGGTGTACAATCTTTTGAATATATCCCTAATTTTTGCCCAAACCTTTTTGTTTGTCGGGATGCCCCTTTTTTGCCTAGGTGTGTCAACCTAGCGGGTCTCTTATGCGTAGTATTTTTTAACTATGTCCGCGTTTATAGGATGTGGGAAGTCTTCACCATCCATGGTAGTCATCATCATAGCACCTCCATAGAACACTCTTTTGACAACAAATGGACCTTCGTAGGTGGGAGTCCATTTTCCTATGGGGTCGCCTTGTGGTAGAATGATGTGTTTTATCACCAAGTCACCAGCTTGATATACTCGAGGCTTGATCTTTTTGTTGAAAGCCTTGATCATACGTTTTTGGTACGTCTGACCATGACAAACAGCAGTCAGTCGCTTCTCATCGATCAAGTTCAGTTGATCCAATCTCGTTTGAATACACTTGTCTTTGCCTAAGCCTGCCTCATTCATAATCCTCAGCGAGGGAAACTTAACTTCCACTGGAAAAACAGCTTCCGTGCCATAGATTAGAGAAAATGGAGTTTCCCCAGTTGATGTTCTAGCTGAAGTGCGGTAGCCATGTAGAGAAAACGACAACATCTCATGCCAATCCTTATAGGTTACTACCATTTTCTGCATAATCTTCTTGATATTTTTGTTGGCCGCTTCGATTGTGCCATTCATTTTCGGTCTATATGGAGAAGAATTGTGATGCTTGATCTTAAACTGAGTGCAAAGTTCAGTAATCATAGCATTGTTGAGGTTAGTCCCATTGTCGGTGATGATCCTTTCGGGGATACCATAGCGGCAGATCATGTTGTGTTTGATGAATCTGGCTACCACATTCTTGGTGACTGAGGAAAACGAGGCAGCTTCGACCCACTTGGTGAAATAGTCGATAGCGACAAGAATTAAGCGATGTCCATTGGAAAATAATGGGCTTGATTTCTCCAATCATATCAATGCCCCATATTGCAAATGGCCATGGAGCAGTCATGACTTTCATAGGGATGGGAGGCACATGGACCTTGTCAGCATAAATTTGGCATTTGTGACAAGTCCTAGAGTGTTGATGGCAATCAGTCTCCATTGTTTACCAATAGTATCCATCCCTCAAGATCTTCATGGCCATCGTATGTCCACTTAAGTGAGTACCAAAGAGTCCATCGTGCATGTCTTCCATGATCTCCTCTTCCTCCTTCTTATCCACACATCGGAGTAGAGTGGAGTCATGGTTGCGCTTGTACAATATTCCGTTACTTAAGAAGAATTTAGCTGAATATCTTCGTAAGAACTTTCTGTCATTGATAAATGCTCCCTCAGGATACTCTTGTGCTTCAAGGTATCTCATCACCTCATGGTACCATGGATTTTCCGCGTCAGTGTCAAGCTCACAGCAATGTGCAGGTTTGTCGAATCTCTCAATTGTAATCATAGGGGCTTCGTTATCCCATCTGACCTTGAACATTGAAGACATGGTTGCCAAAGCGTCAGCCAACTGATTTTCTTCCCTAGGGAAGTGCTCAAAAGTGATTTCTTCAAAGTAGGCAATCAGGGATAGCACAAGTTCCTTGTAAGGGATGAGATTAGGGTGATTAGTTTTCCAAATATCCTTTTACTTGGCTAATCACTAGAGAAAAATCCCCAAACACATTCAAATGCTTGATCCTCAAGCCAATAGCAGCTTTCAGACCCAAGATGCATGCTTCATACTTGGCCATATTGTTCATGCAATCGAAGCATAGTCTGGCAGTGAGAAGAGTGTGGCAACCTTTAGGAGAGGTGATCACAACACCAATTCTGTTAACTAAGGCGTTGGAAGCCCCATCGAAGACCATAGTCCATCGGGATCCTTGCTCAGGTCCGTCATGCCTTCCAGGTTTCGCACAGTCGGTTACTAGCATGATGTTCTCGTCAGGGAAGTCGAAGTTCATAGACTGATAATCATCCATAGCTTGATGGGCCAAATGATATGCTGGTACGCTTTCTTTGATGGCCTTTTGAGTCGTGTATTGAATGTCGTACTCAGTCAAGATCATTTTCCATCTGGCTATCCATTCGGAAAGGGAAGGTTTCTCGAAGATGTACTTGATTAGGTCCATCTTAGAAATCAACAGAGTGGTGTGAGTCAACATATAATGTCTTAGCCGACGAGCAGTCCATGCCATAGCGCAGCAAGTTTTCTCGAGCAGTGAATATCTAGTTTCACAATCGGTAAGCTTTTTGCTCAGGTAATAAATAGCATGCCCTTTTTTCCAGACTCGTCATGTTGGCCCAAAACACACCCCATAGAATTCTCTAGTATTGTCAAGTACATGATCAAGGGTCTTCCTTCAAGTGGAGACATGAGAATAGGAGGCTCTTGTAGATATTCTTTGATTTTGTCGAAGGCATCTTGGCATTCATCATTCCATCTGACTACCTGATCTTTCTTCAGGAGTTTGAAGATTGGCTCACAAGTAGCAGTCAAGTGAGATATGAAGTGGGCGATGTAATTGAGATGACCCAAGAATCCCCTAACTTCTTTTTCAGAATGAGGGACTGGCATTTCTTGGATGGCCTTTACCTTAGCAGGATCAACTTCAATGCCTTTATTGCTGACAACAAAACCTAGAAGCTTTCCAGATCGTACTCCAAATGTGCATTTGTTAGGGTTCAACCTCAATTTTTACTTTTTCAGCCTTTCAAATAGTTTGTACAGGTGATTGAGATGTTCCTCTTTAATTTGTGATCTAGCAATCATATCATCCACATAGACCTCTATTTCATGATGAATCATGTCATGAAACAAAGCTACCATAGCTCTTTGATATGTTGCCCCTACATTCTTCAATCCGAACGGAATGACCTTGTAGTAGAAGGTGCCCCATTACGTAACGAAAGTAGTCTTCTCCATGTCTTCGGGAGCCATCCTTATCTAATTATATCCTGAGAAGCCATCCATAAATGAGAAGACTTTATGTTGAGCAGTATTATCAACCATGACGTCAATGTGTGGGAGAGGGAAGTCATCCTTAGGACTTTCCCTATTCAGATCCCTATAGTCTACGCTGCAGTACCCCACTTTTTTCCCCTAAGATCCCCTCATCATACCATGTTGATTCCATCACAACAAGATCACATTAGTATTCTTGGTTCCTCTCCCTATATTTAGATTTGCTCTTTGAGGAATCACCAAGCACCTTGACTTGTGTTCTTTTGTGATCATCAATATTTTTGTCTTGATTTCTTCTTTTAATTAATAAAATGCAATGTTGGTTTGTCTTGCTTGTTACTTATGTAGTTAGGCAATGAGATTTAGCAAGTTGCTCCATGGGTTCATGAGTTTATTTCCATGCCCTAGTCAATAAAGCTTGAGAAGTTCAAACCTCACCATTGTGTTTGTTTTGGCAGAAATGGCATGGCAAGGTTATTTTGGTTCACTATATTCCAAGATATCAAGATTGATCCAAAAGTACAAGGGGTTGATTGAATAAGTTGTCAAGCTTGGACAAGGCCTTGTTCCCATTGATCACAAGTGCATATTTCTCTAAATTATCAAGACATAGAAGTGGCTTTGGTGACTATGAGTTCTCATTTTCATCCTCAACAACTTCTATTTACAAAGCATTTGTGTTGGTACAAGAAGTATGTTCAAAATTGTCAAAGTTCCTCAAGGCATTTTTCTTGATCTAGGAGCTAGGGTTTTGAACTTCAAAGAAGCATATCTTGCTCATATTTTGGTATTTTGGAGTGGTTCCAAAGAAATCCTACTCTCCAAAGGGTTATCAATAAATCACTTCAAAAGTTCCAAGGAGTTTTCATGTGGAAGAAGCTTGATGATGAAGAAAGATTACAAGTCCTCAAGATGAACCCCCAATTTCTCATATGTGACTTCAAATGTTCATAACTTGGTCAATTTTTATCACCATGAGCCCATTATTTTTCCATAATGATCTTGAGGATGTGAAATTTATTCCTTCTTTTATGTGCAAAGTGAGAAAATGGATGGAAGATGCCCTAAGGATACAAAAGATTATAGGTCATTTCATGATTATTTTCCAACTTCAACAATTCATAACTCTCCCAATTTTGGGAGATTTTGAATGGTTCAAGTTTCAAAATGTCATTCAAGAGGTCTATTTCATGCCATCTTTTTTGGTCAAGAGCAAATTCCAAGTGGAAGGCCATGTTTGGATGCAAAACATTATAGGTCACTTTTGAAGAAAAATTTGAAATATTTCTAAGTATGGAAAGTCAACCTTTTTCCCCCAACTTTGATTCAATGCAAATTTCAGCTCAAGCATCCATTTGATTCCATTCTTTTCCTATTGTAAAGCTTGTAACCTCATCTTTCTAAAGAATCAAGAATCATGCCTTAAGACCCCTTGAGCTGAGAATGCCATTGGATTGAACTTGGTAACTTGGAACTGAAGTTTCTTCAAAAGTCAGAATTTGAAATCATTGGTTTAGCTTCTAAACACTTTGTTTCTGTGCGCTTTTGCCTCTAAACATGTTTAGTGAACTTCGAGAAGTGATTAGCAAAACAAAACGCGTGTTTTGGATGAGTTTTGATCAAAATAGAAGTCACACTTTTCTTGTTTGCAACTTCACACGATTTCCCTCCAAACTTCATCATTTCACACGCTTGAACATTCCATTTGATTCCCTATAAATAGAGGTTCATCCCCCATTCATTTCCTCAAGCTTGGATAGCCAGAATCACCCTGCCAAACTTGTTCCATAACTAAAAATTCTGCAACATTAAAATCTGTTTTCAAGCCTTTTTCAATCCAATTCCTTGATCTTCCTTGAAGCTAACCATATAATTACATTTAAGAATCTTGCCCTATATTGCTCCATAGAAGTCCAGTTTCAGAGCTCTGCAACTCAACTTCAATAGGTAGATTTCTTCATCAATTCTTCAAAACTTTGATATCATTGTGATGCTCTCATTTCCCTGGTTCTAGTCGCAACACTTACTTTCATCTAGAAACTTGTTTTGACCATGAAATTTCAAATCCTTTTTCAAAACTTTCTTTCCAAATTGCTTGAGCTACAGTTTGTATAAATTTATCGCAAAGGTGTGGTTGTCTTTGTCTTGAAGAGACGAAGCGAATGGCATAGGTCTCGTGCTCTAATTTTATAGATTTGAGCAACCTGGTTTTGGGACTGGCTGGAGGTTGAAGATGACCAACGTTTCATCCTTCAACTAATAAAACAACGCCATTTGGATTTTTTTTAATTTCTTATTTACATTTTGATTCAGTGCTTTATTCAGTAATGACCATGATATGCACATCGTGCTCGATCCTTTGGATTTGATTACTGATGCGTTTTGACTCTAATCCAATGGTCCACATATTTTTGACTTTATTTTTCTTTTCTGATTTTTATATTTAATTGTTTTAAATTTCAAAAAATCATAGAAAATTCATTTTTAGTCAAAAAAATCTGAAAAAATTATGAAAAATATTTTTGATTTTTTTCTTTCTGATTTTTATTTTTTCACAATTTTATTTTGTTTTTTTGACATTTTCTATAAATTTCCACTTTATTTGAATTGTTTTAAATGTTTAAAAATACTTTCATGCATTTTTAAATTTTGGAAAAATTATGGAATGATCCAATGATATTGGACAAATATTGGTGACCTCATTTATTTTTTATTTTTGACTTTGTTATTTTTATCATTTTTGGTTTATTTTACTCATTTCTTTTAATTTTAAAAAATAATTTCTGACTTTAAAAAATTACCAAAAATTTTATAAGATCATTTTAGTTCATTTCTGTTTTTTCTATGGTCTTACTTTTTTTCTTGATTAATTTGAATATAGTGGATATTTTTCTCTATTATTTCTATTTTAAAACCTTTTTTAATGTATATATTAAATGCAATATTATTTTGTGATTATTTTCTGGTTGATCTTGGATTGAATTTTTGGTCATGAACTTTGTTAACATCATTGGATCCATGGTGTTGAGTCTAACTCCACAAAAATGGATGAATGATTTTAATAATAGTTTGATTTAAATTTAATTCAAATGTGGTTTGTATATTCTCTCTCACCCCTTTTCATCTTGTCCCTTTCTCATTACACTAAGTGTTATTGGATTATGATCTCTATATCATGTCTCAAAACAAATAGTGCATAGATTGCTATTGACAGACCTCAAAATAGGTGCGACTTCTATATAAGTCCACTTACGATTGCTTAACATAGCGCTAAATTTTATCCCGATTCAAATAAATGATCATTCGTGGCTCAAGCATATGTTTGCAAGCCCAAGTATGTTAATTTGATCTCTTTGATCCAATAACCTTGAGATTCATTGTGTAGAGGCTTTGATTCTACCAATCCTCTAATGGATCTACAACACTTTTGGTCAACGCGGATCACTTAAACATCGTTGATCATTAAATGGTACTTTTGAGGATTCCAAATGGATGATATACTTGACAAAAAGCAAATGCAACTTGTTGTGTGGAGGCTTTGGTTCTACCAATCCTCTAATGAGTTCCAAATGCAAGTTTCAAGATGATCATCCAACTAACCACTAATCACCAATAATTGATTTTACCTTTTTGGTTTTAATTTTATGCCCCTTTATTTTTTCTGATTTATGCACCATTTACTTTTAAGCATTTACATTTCATGCTATCTTCATCTTTGCTCACTTGAGCCTTTTTTTTTCTTTTTTCTTCTAAGACACCTAATAATTAACATAAACCATAAAAAAATATTTAATGGTACTTGGACTATTTGGTTACTATCCTTGGCATTATGGAGTATGGGACTTCTTGGACTTAGGATTAGAAACCTTGGCCTATGTTGGAGACTTTGTGACCATAATTGATATTTTGTCTGGAGTTCTTGAGGTTTACCTCAAGACATTGGATTCTTTGTTTGTTTTGTGTGCAGGTTATTGTGATTACATACTTTGTTTGTAGTCTGGAATTCACCCGTATACAGCCGTTACTCTGCCCAATTTTTTTGAAGACCTAATACACTTGAAGTTTGGTTCTCACAAGAGGTCTAGTATCTTTACTTGCTTGGTTTCAATCCAAAGAATGGGAATTCTATCTTGGCTCATAATGTCAAGTATTGGCTTTTTGTTGGTTAGATGTTTCTTATCCATAGCTTTTATCTTATGCTTTAAGATAGTCTCTTCTTCTCCTCCCATCTTCTTTAATTTCAAAATCTTCTTCCTCCTTTTGAAAACTCTTCTTGTTTTGAAAATTGAACTATTTTCATAATAAACTTACACTTAGGTCCATGAGTTTTCAAAACATTTTTCATAAACAAATTTCAATCAACTTAATAATACCTTGATATTTTTTGTGAGAGGACTAAAAATCAACCAATCTCATTTCAAATCATTTTGCAACTTTGGCTTTTTTATTTTAAAACTTTTCTCAAAATATTAGACTCTTGTCAATCCTTGTAGTGATGCATATAACTACACTTCTACAATATGTAGTGAATAGAGATATTTTCCACTTGGGTATTGAGTGAGGCATTGTTGATTTTAAAACCCAAGTCATATCCTCCACTTGGAGATGATGCAAATTCTCCTTTCTCATGATTGTGGGTAGTAAGTATGTTTTTCCACACAGACAATGACAATGATGTCTTATCTCTTAAAATTAACCAACACACTTGTGTTTTAATTTTTTTTAAAGAGGAACTACGTGTACCCTGATCCCCTATTGCACGGAAGGTGGTACGTAGGCACTAAGGTTTCACAACCGCGGCGGGTGCAAATATCATAAAAAATATATTTCTTTTCTCACCTCCATCATCTATTTTTATACAACATTTTATAGCCAAAATATACAGATTTTACAAAGAGGTTCCTGCAGAGTACCATAGATGTTTAGGGTGCTAATACCTTCCCTTTACATAACCAACCCCCTTACCTTGAATCTTTCCCCCCTCCTTTTTGGGTTACTCGCTCTTTTCCCGTTCCTTTAGAAAAAATAAAGCGCGGTGGCGATTTTTATTTTGATTTGTAGAAGTCTAGTCAATCCAATGGCTTAGTTTTAAACATTTCTACCGCTACAGAAAAATGGTGACTTCACTGGGGAAAGATTGACCTCTTGCCGGTCCATCCCTAAATGGGTTGGGCCTATCTTTGTTTATATCTGTGTATATGATATTGTTATTTATGTGTTATATGTTGAATATATGTTTATCTGGATTTTCCTGGTTTTCAGGGTGCTTGGTGATTACTCATAAGTCCTATACCCGGACTTGAGCAAACTTTAAGATAGGACGGGCGGTATAGTCATTTTAACTTTTAGGGAGTAATCCCAAAAAATGAGGCATGAAATCCCCCACTCAGTGGAGTCCCTTTTGACTGTAGTGTCGTTTACTGAGTAATCGGGAAGACGTACTGCTTTCAACCTGGGAGCCTGTTGAAGCTGAGGACCGTAGAATACCTAACCCATCTTGGCCTTTTAGGTGTAGTGCTGAAGCTACGACGGAGTAATCGGAAATAGTTGTCACACGATACTACGCTCGGACGAGTTTTCTTGAGAATATTACTAATTACCGAATTAATCAGGAAGTTGGTAATATCCGAAGGAAGGATGTAGACTCTGGGAACCTCTAGAACCTTGTTCGGCAGGTGATAACTTTTAGACCATACCTCATGGGTAGTACCTTCAACCTCATGCTCGTGACGTTGAATCTATGAACCCTATATGTGTGATCTTATGTGTGATTGTTGCATCATGCATCCATGCACTCATAAGCATCTTTTGAAGAAATCATATTTCAAGGGATTTAAAAGTTGACCATTTGTGAATATCTCAGGTACTTTTAACCATGGATTCTGGAAAAAGAAAGACCGGGAAGTACATTTTCAAGGATCCCAAGATAGATGAGTTGATCAGTCTAATTCCCAAGATGGAGTGTTCTGTAGATTTTCGGAAGAAGTATGGATCCATCATCCCTCTCATGAAGCTGAAGATGAAGGAGGGTATTCTCTCGACCTTGGTCCAGTTCTATGATCCGATATATCATTGCTTTACTTTTCCCGACTACCAGTTGATGCCTACACTAGAGGATTATTCTTATCTGTTGGATTTACTTGTTACCGATTGTGTTCCTTTTACTGGCTTGGAGGATGAGCCAAAATCACATGAGATTGTTGCTTTGATCCATCTGGGGAAGTATGAGGTTGAAGACTATATGACTACTAAAGAAGGGATTAGAGGATTACCAGCTCAGTTCTTATTGGAGAAAGCTCGTTACTTTGCCAGGATGAAGAGTACAGTTGCTTTTGAGGCCATCTTTGCTCTACTTGCTTAAGGGTTGTTCTTATTTCCTAATGTGGACAGGTTTGTTGACATCAATGCTATCAGGATCTTCATGATCGGAAACCCAGTTCCTACATTGTTGTGTGATGCTTATTACTCTATTCATCTTCGGAATTCTTACCATGGGGGATGATTATCTGTTGCATGCCTCTGTTATACCAGTGGTTTATTTCTCATATGCCTCAGTCTGATGCTTTTTAGGATGTCAAGAAGGAACTCTGTTGGGCTCCTAAGATCATGGCACTTACTCACTCGGATATTGATTGGTATCATCGAGCTTACCAGGATATAGAGATTGTTGACAGTTATGGTAGTTTCCCCAATGTACCTCTTCTTGGTACAAAGGGAGGAATTAACTATAACCCTGTTCTTGCATGACGACAGCTTGGTTATTCGATGAGGGATAAACCAAATAGTATCCATTTGAGTAGTTTCTTTCTAAAGGAGGGAGAATACCATAGGGAAGCTAAGGAGCAGATTGCAAAGGCCTGGCGTCACATTCATAAGAAGAGTAGGAAAGATTTGGGACCTAGGGGTGTTGTTTCTTTGGAACCATATCTTCAGTGGGTCCAGACGAGAGTTATTCAGTTGAAGATGTCGTATTCTCAGGAAACACCTATGCTTGATTTATTTGTGAAGACCACTCCTCCCCTATTAGATGATCTAGAAGAGCTGCAGCTTGCTTTGGCCAGGATGCAACAGGAAAAGGACTCTTGGAAGAATAAGTGCCAAACTTTTGATATTTACAATATGTCCATAAATTTTAAATCCCTTGAAATATTAAATAATGAAATCATGAGCATTGCACATCATGCATCATATTGCACATATTTTTTACATTTGTTATGCATATCCAGGTGTCTTACCAAGCTTCTTTACTTCGTTCAGCAAGTTGACTCATCACTACAACACTCGGGCTAATCTTAGAAATAAGATGGACAACTTAGAACAATAGAATCGCGAGCTACGCGAGGAGGTTTCTGCTTTGAAGGCCGGCATGGCTAATCTTACTGCTCTGATGGAATCTCTAGTGGTTGCTCAGAATCAGCCACCGAGTGTTCAACCTCAGCCAATAAGGGTTACTACTGAAGCTCTGGCTGTTCCTGTATCCACTACTCCAATTGTTGTTCAGAATTGCATTCCTCAAGGTTACCCTTGGGGAATTCCAGAGAATTTTGCGCCTGAAAGTTTCAACCTTGGTCCTCAAGATACTCCAATTGTTCAGACTATTGTCACTCTTACACCTCCTGTGGTGCATGCTGCTCCTGTTGCACCTCCTTCGGTGAATATGGTTTCATTTGTTAATGATGATATGTGTCGTCCTTTCCCTCCACCAAGTGAAGACTTGGATCTTTATGCTAGAATGGATGATTTTCAAGAACAGTTTGACAAGATACGGAGGGAGATGAAGTTCCTCAGGGGAAAAGAGTTATTCGGGAAGAATGTGAATAAATTATGCTTGGTACCGAATGTTAAGATACCTACGAAGTTTAAGATCCCGGAGTTTGAGAAGTACAAGGAAAAGACTTTCCCTCGTGCTCATCTGGTGATGTATGTAAGGAGAATGTCTACCCATACTGATGATCAGCGTCTGCTGATTCACTTTTTTCAGGATAGTTTGACTGGTGTTGTGCTGAAGTGGTATATGAGTTTGGACAGCATCAAAATCCATACTTTCAATGACTTGGGAGAAGCGTTCATCAAACAATACAAGTATAGCGTGGACATGGGGCCTGACTATGATCAACTCAGGGCCATGGTTCAGAAAGACAGGGAATCATTCAAAGGATATGCACAGAGATGGCATGAGGTAGCCGCCCAAGTGATTCCTCCCATGGAAGAAAAGGATATGACTAATATTTTCTTGAAAACTCTGGATGCTTTCTACTACGAGAGGATGGTAGCGAGTGCGCCAAGTGACTTTACTGAAATGGTAGGAATGGGTATCCGCTTAGAAGAGGTTGTAAGAGAGGGTCCTTTAACGAGAAGTGAATGATCTGAAGGTGTGAAGAAGCCATCTTATGGGTTTACCAAGAAGAAGGAAGGGGATGCAAATGCATTCATGCATAAGAGGAAGGTTAATACTCCTAGAAGGAATTCTCAGCTTTCATCAGCAAGTCGCCTCAGTTACTCCAGTTGTGGGTGTAGCTCCAACTACCGTTGCTTATCAGAGACCGTCCCAGCAGGGGAATCAAGGGTATAATAAGAGAAGGGGGAGTTATGACCCTATTCCTATGAGCTATACGGAATTACTACCGGTATTGATTTAGAAAAAGTTGGTTCAGACCCGACCACCTCCCGTTGTACCATCACCATTGCCTTGGTATTACAAGGCAGGCCAAACATGTGCTTTTCATCAGGGAGCACCAAAGCATAATATTAAGAATTGTTATCCTTTGAAGACTGAGGTGAAGAAATTGGTGAAGTCTGGTATTCTATCTTTCAAGGATGTAGGCCCTAATGTGAAAGACAATCCTCTACCTAAGCATGGAGGAGTAAATGCTGTGAATATGGTGGTCGGATGTCCAGGCGACTTCCGGATTTTTTATATTAATCTGGTTAGAGGAGATTTGGTGAAAATGCATGCAGACCTCTGCGAATTTAGCTACTATATGTATGACCATTCCAGTTGTGCTATTTGCAGTACAGAAATACAGGGTTGCAATAAGATAAAGGCTTATTTGCAGGAGGTGATGGATGGGGGCCTCATCCATATAATTAGGCCTAGGGCAGCGTATGAAGAGGAGGTGAATATGGTTTCTGGATGTCCTGGAGAATTCAAATTTTTTGATGTAGAGTATATGAATGAGGACCTTGTGCAATTGCATGCTACTTTCTGCCACATGGTCGGTCAGGTAGAACACTAGTATGGATATTGCCGAATTTGCTATCGGCACTCCCGAAGATGTTCAATCGTGAAGAAAGGTGTTCAGTTGTTGTTAGATTGTGGAACTATCAAGGTTACGGGTCAAAGGGATAATTACCATGAAGTTGTTATGGTTGAGGTTTGTTTGACTAAAGAAGAGTCAGATGAAGAGTACGCCTCTGCAAATGAGTATTTCTCCTCAGATGAGAATTTGCTTTCCAGAGATGACTCAATAATGACTGATTGTGTTGAAGAAGGGGTAAACATCATTGTACCTTGTTTTGGGGCACCCACCCATCTTGAAGTTGAATATTATAGCAAGCCAATTGTTACCCCATTGGTAATTATTTTGCCGGGGCATGTTCCCTACAAGTCAGATAAGGTTGTGCCCTACAAATACAACGCTAAAATCTTAGAGGATGGAGTGGAAATTCCCATTCAGCCAATGCCTGATGTTGGAAATATTGCTGAGAATAGTAAGGTGACCCGCAGCGGTCACGTGTTTGCACCAGTTGTTCGAGGAGATGTTAGTGCTAGAAATAAAATTGATGAGAACGTTGAACCCAAAAAGGCTACGGGTGAATCTAGTGGAGCTACGTTAGAGAAAGAAGTGGATGATATTTTGAAGATAATCAAGATGAGCGACTACAGAATTGTAGATCAGCTACTGCAGACTCCTTCAAAAATATTTATCTTGGATTTATTGATGAATTCATCTGCTCACAGAGAATCCTTGATGAGAGTATTGGACCAAGCTTTTGTGGAGAGTTATATGCCAGTAGACCAATTCAGCAGCATAATAGGGAACATTATTTCATGTAATAACTTGAGTTTCTGCGATGATGAATTGCCAGATGAAGGAAGGAATCACAACTTGGCCCTCCACATCTCTATGAACTGCAAGAATGATTCACTTTCCAATGTGCTGATTGATAATGGATCCTCTTTGAACGTTATACCGAGGAGCATTCTTATGAAGTTGAAATATCAAGGAATGCATATGCGCCTGAGTGGCATCATTGTAAAAGCGTTTGATGGATCAAGGAAATCTGTTATTGGTGAAGTGGACTTGCATATTCATATAGGACCACATATGTTTCATATTACTTTCCAGGTCATGGACATTGTACCCCCTTATAGCTGCTTGTTAGGAAGGTCGTGGATTCATGAGGCAGGGGTTGTTACTTAAACTTTACACCAGAAACTGAAGTTTGTACGTGAAGGGAAAGTAGTATTCATAAATGGGGAACAAGCAATATTGATATCTCATTTGTCCTCTTTCAGCATTGTCGTGGCGGATGAAGTTGTTGTTCGAACCCAGTTCCAAGCCTTATCCATTGAAAACGTAAGAGGAAATGAGAATTCCATGGTTTCGCTTAAGGATGCGCAGTAAGTTGTGCAAAAGGGTCATAGCGAGGTATGGGGACAGATTATGGATCCACCTGTAAACAAGAACAGAGTCAGCTTGGGGTTCTCTTTGAAGAATGACAAAGGTAAGAGCATGAAGTCGAAGTCTGCTGCAGGCAAGTATCAAGACATCTTCCGTAGCGGGGGTTATCTTCATCCAATTGTTTCCGGGATTAATGCCATTCTGGAAGATGAAGCAGAGCAGGAAATGCCGAATTATGTGACGCACTGAGTTAGGGTTCAGAACTGGATCACCATTGATGTTCCCTCTTGCATACATGTTTCAAAGTAATTTGTTTGGTTAATCTTTTTGAAAAGCTTTCACTTTGCCCAAGGTGGAAGTATTAATGTTGTAGGGATTATCTGTTTGCGGTGACTTTTAAAATCAATAATAAAAGTTGTCTTTGTTTCCCAAATTGTGTCTTTATTTTCTGCTTTTTCTTGGAAAATGGTAATAAAAAAAACCTTTCAAAGTAAATAATAACTTAAATTCAATCTGCATGATCACTTGTTATATGTGTCAGTTTCTAAAAGCAATCATAAATCACATGTGCAGATTAATTAAAAAACCCGTTGAATACAATGACCCTGCACCCTCTCCCAACTTTGAATGTCCTGTGTATGGGGCCGAAGAAGAAGACTATGATGAGATTCCAGAAGAGGTCTCACGGTTGCTTGAGCACGAGGAAAATGTCATTCAGCCATATAAAGAGCCACTGGAAGTGATCAATTTGGGTTCAGAAGAAGATCTGAAGGAAGTCAAGATTGGGGCATTGATGCATCCTGATGTGAAGAGCAGGTTGACTGAGTTGTTGAAAGAGTATGTGGATATTTTTTCTTGTTCTTACCAAGATATCCCTGGTCTAGATACAGATATTGTGGAGTGTCATTTACCGTTGAAACCAGAGTGTCCGCCAATCAAACAGAAGTTGAGAAGAACTCACCCAGATATGGCAGTGAAGATCAAAGAGGAGGTTTTAAAGCAGATTAATATCATTTTTCTCGTGACGTCAGTGTATCCTCAATGGATTTCCAATATTGTCCCAGTACCGAAAAAAGACAGAAAAGTACGCATGTGCGTAGATTATAGAGATCTAAATAAAGTTAGTCCAAAAGATGATTTTCCATTGCCACACATTGATATGTTAGTGGATAGCACAGCAAAGTTCAAAGTTTTCATGTTCATGGACGAATTTTCCGGTTATAATCAAATAAGAATGGCTCCAGAGGACATGGAAAAAACAACATTCATCACACCCTGGGGAACATTCTGTTATAGAGTGATGCCCTTCGGGTTGAAGAACGTTGGTGCAACGTACCAGAGGGCTATGATAACCCTATTCCATGATCTGATGCACAAATAAATCGAGGTATATGTTGATGATATGATTTCTAAATACCAGACGGAAGAAGGTCATGTAGAAGATTTGTTGAAGTTGTTTCAGCGCTTAAGGAAGTATTGTCTCCGCTTGAATCCAAATAAATGAACCTTTGGTGTTCGATCAGAAAAATTGTTGGGTTTCATTGTTAGACAGAAAGGAATTGATGTTGACCCTGATAAAGTCAAAGCAATTCAAGAGATGACAGCGCTGAAAACTGAATACAAGTCAGAGGGTTCCTCGGGCGTTTGAACTATATTTCCATATTCATTTCCCACATGACTGCAACATGTGAACCAATGTTTAAGTTGTTAAAGAAAGATCAAGGTTGTGTGTGGACGGATAAATTCCAAAGGGCATTTGAAAGTATTAAAGAATAACTGCTTGAACCTCCTATCTTGCTCCATCCTGTCGAAGGAAGACCATTGATTATGTATCTGACAGTGTTAGATAAATCCATGGGTTGTATTCTGTGACAACAAGATGAAACGGGGAAGAAAGAGTATGTCATTTATTATCTCAGTAAAAAGTTTACTGATTGTGAGTCGTGGTATTCCATGCTCGAAAAGACATGTTGTGCTCTAGTCTGGGCGGCAAAATGTTTGCGGCAGTATATGTTGAATCACACTACTTGGTTGATCTCCAAAATGGATCCAATCAAGTACATTTTTGAAAAGCCTGCTCTTACTGGGAGAATTTCCCACTGGCAGATGTTTCTATCATAATATGACATCAAATACCGCACTCAAAAAGCTATTAAAAGCAGTATGTTGGCAGATTATCTTGCTCACCAACCAGTGGAGGATCATCAGTCTATGTAGTATGAATTCCCCGATGAGGATGTGATGTTCCTGAAAGTGAAAGATTGTGATGAACCATTTCCCGAGGAAGGTCCTGACCCTGAATCTTGTTGGAGTATGATATTTGATGGAGCTATGAATGCTTATGGTAAAGGAATCAGTGTTGTGATTGTCACTCCACATGGATCACACATTCCTTTTACTGCAAGGTTGACATTTGATTGTACTAATAATATGGCAGAATATGAGGCTTGCATCATGGGTCTCGAGGAAGCTATTAATCTCATAATTAAAATTCTAGATGTGTATGGTGATTCAGCTTTGGTAATAAATCAGATTAAAGGAGAATGGGATACTCGTCACCCCGGCTTGATCCCTTACAAAGATTATGCTAGAAGGTCGTTACCCTTCTTTAATAAAGTTAAACTCCATCATATTCCAAGAGATGAAATTCAAATGGTGGATGCTCTGGAAACTCTGGCTTCTATGTATCAAGTAAATACTTGGAATGATATACCTCGAATTTTGGTTCGGCGACTGAATAGGCCCGCTCATGTGTTTACAACAGAGGAGGTAGCATATGAGAAGCCTTGGTATTATGATATCAAGCTTTTTCTCCAGACTCAGGAATACCCGATTGGTGCTTCGAAGAAAGATAGAAATACGTTGAGAAGATTGGAAGGCAGTTTCTTCCTCAGTGAAAATGTGTTGTATAAGAGAAATTATGACATGGTCTTGCTCAGATGCGTGGATAGACACGAAGAAGACATGTTGATGCATGAGATTCATTAAGGTTCATTTGGCACTCATGCCAATGGACATTCAATGGCTAAAAAGATGCTAAGGGCAGGTAACTATTGGCTGACAATGGAATCTGATTGTTACAAATTTGCAAAGAAGTGTCATAAATTCCAGATTTATGCAGACAAGGTCCATGTGCCTCTGACACTCCTCAATGTGATTTCCTCACCGTGGCCTTTCTCTATGTCGAGTATTGACATGATTGGGATAATAGAACCCAAAGCTTCGAGTGGACACCGTTTCATCTTGGTAGCAATTGATTACTTCACCAAGTGGGTGGAGGCTACTTCATATGCTAATGTAACTAAGTAGGTGGTTGTGCACTTCATCAAGAATAATCGTATATGTCGGTATGGTGTGCCGAGTAGAATTATCACCGACAATAGCTCGAATCTGAACAATAAAATGATGACAGAACTGTGTGATGAATTCAAGATTATCCATCATAATTCCTCTCCGTACAAGCCAAAGATGAATGGGGCGGTTGAAGCTGCTAATAAGAATATCAAGAAAACTATCCAGAAGATGGTTGTTACTTATAAGGATTGGCATGAAATGCTCCCTTTTGCTTTGCATGGATATCGAACATCTGTCTGCACTTCAACATGAGCAACCCTGATTTCCCTTGTGTACGAAATGGAAGTTGTACTCCCAGTCGAGGTTGAGATCCCCTCTTTGCGTGTGATAATGGAAACCAAGTTGTCAGAGGCCGAATGGTTCCAGAACAAGTTTGACCAATTGAATTTGATCGAAGAAAAGAGAATGACAGCTTTGTGTCATGGACAGTTATATCAAAAGAGAATGAATAAAGCTTTTAATAAGAAGGTCAAACCTCGTGAATTTAGAGAAGGCGACCTCGTGCTCAGGAAGATCATGTCTTTCAACGCTGATTCTAGGGGAAAGTGGACTCCCAATTTTGAAGGCCCGTATGTTTTCAAGAAAGCCTTCTCTGGAAGTGCATTAATTCTTGAAACTATGGATGGCGAGGAGTTCCCATGTCCCATGAATGCTGATGTAGTCAAGAAATACTTTGCCTAAAGAAATAAAAGAACAGCTCGCTAAGTTGAAAACCCGAAAGGGAGGCTTAGGTAAAAATGTGTGTCTCGGTAGGCCGAAAACCTAAAAGGGCGGTCTAGGAAAAAATTAAAGACATAAACAGAATAAATTTTCCTCTATGTTGAAAACCCACAAGGGAAGCTTAGGCAAAAGTTAGGGGCTTTCTTGGCAAGTAACTACATCAGACAAGACTTGATCGTTGGAGTAACAATCTTGTTGCATCCTCATCATACTTCAACAGAAGCCGCTTCTCAGGATTTCAAAAGTTGTTAGAGGGGATAGTGGTCATTATGTCTCAATGTATCTTTTCCATTATATATTACCATATTTTGAACGTTGTAATCATCCATGGAGTCTCGCCATTCGCAGACTACCATTCTATTAATGAAATTTGAGCTTTTACCCAATTTTTCTCTACCTTCAGTGAAAGTTGGTAGGTCACCTTCAGTGAAAGTTGGTGATTGTTATCTTTTTGCTACCTTCAGTTAACGTTGGTAGTTCATCGTCAGTGAACAACGATGCCATGATATATTTTCTTTCTACCTTCAGTGAAAGTTGGTGATTGTTACCTTTTTGCTACCTTCAGTGAATGTTGGTAGTTCATCGTCAGTGAACGGCGATGCTATGATATATTTTCTCTCTACCTTCAGTGAAAGTTGGTGATTGTTATCTTTTTGCTACCTTCAGTGAATGTTGGTAGTTCCTCGTTAGTGAACGGTGATGCTATGATATATTTTCTCTCTACCTTCAGTGAAAGTTGGTAGGTCACCTTCAGTGAAAGTTGGTGATTGTTATCTTTTTTCTACCTTCAGTGAATGTTGGTAGTTCATCTTCAGTGAACGGCGATGCTATGATATTCCTTTTCCTTCTACCTTCAGTGAATATTGGTAGCTCACCGTCAGTGAATGTCGATGTTTTTATTTCTTTCCTCTTTCTACATTTAGTGAACATTGTTAGTTTCGCCTTCAGTAGAAGTTGGTGTATCCTTTGACTTTTTACCATTCTCTAAGTCAGGTCTTTTGATCCACCAGTGATTTATTTTCCTGGTCAGGTTTCTCTTTTGTTTCTGTATTTTCTTTTCTACATCCCCCGTGGTGTTTTGCGTCTCTTTGGTTTTGTTCATAAGCACTGCATGGCATCTTAGGGCCAAAAATAAGGTTTGTTTTATATTTAAGTATCTTCAATCGCGTCGACACGAAGATTTTCAACCTTCGTATCTCCGGATAGAAGAAACTTAAATAAGGGAAGTTGTTGTACCCCAATTTTTCCCCCTAAGATCCCCTCATCATACCATGTGTATTCCATCACAACAAGATCACATTAGGATTCTTGGTTCCCCTCCCTATCTTTAGATTTTCTCTTTGAGGAATCATCAAGCACCTTGACTTGTGTTCTTTTGTGATCAAGAATATTTTTGTCTTGATTTCTTCTTTTAATTAATAAAATGCAATGTTGGTTTGTCTTGCTTGTTACTTATGTGGGTAAATGCAATGAGATTTAGCAAGTTGCTCCATGGGTTCATGGGTTTATTTCCATGCCCTAGTCAATAAAGCTTGAGATGTTCAAACCTCACCATTAGGTTTTTTTTGGAAGAAATGGCATGGCAAGGTTATTTTGGTTCACTACATTCCAAGATATCAAGATTGATCCAAAAGTACAAGGGGTTGATTGAAGAAGTTGTCAAGCTTGGACAAGGCCTTGTTCCCATTGATCACAAGTGCATATTTCTCTAAATTATAAAAATATGGAAGTGGATTTGGTGACTATGAGTTCTCATTTTCATCCTCAACAACTTCTACTTACAAAGCATTTGTGTTGGTACAAGAAGTTTGTTCAATATTGTCAAAGTTCCTCAAGGCATTTTTCTTGATCTAGGAAATAGGGTTTTGAACTTCAAAGAATCATATCTTGCTCATCTTTTGGTATTTTGGAGTGATTCCAAAGACATCCTTCTCTCCAAAGGTTTATCAACAAATCACTTCAAAAGTTACAAGGAGTTTTCATGTGGAAGAAGCTTGATGATGAAGAAAGATTACAAGTCCTCTAGATGAACCCCTAATTTCTCATATGTGACTTCAAATGATCATAAATTGGTCAATTTTTATCACCTTGAGACCATTAATTTTCTACAACTATCTTGAGGATGTGAAATTTATTCCTTCTTTTATGTGCAAAGTGAGAAAATGGATGGAAGATTCCCTAAGGATACAAAAGATTATAGGTCATTTCATGATTTTTTGCCAACTTCAACAATTCATAACTCTCTCAATTTTTGGAGATTTTGAAAGGGTTCAATTTTCAAAATGTCATTCAAGAGGTCTATTTCATGCCATCTGTGATACGGTGGCAGAACCTATTGTTATACTGGTTTGTATTTTGTATTCACAAATGTTGCGGTAAGCAAGAGTCGCCACCGACTTTTATTTCATCCAACAAAGGAAAAGGAAAAATGAACAGAAAATACCTTTTGTCGAGAGTTTGAGTATGGGGGGTATACTATAGAAAGGGAAGGTGTTAGCACCCTTTCTATCTGTGGTTTTCCACGGGCTCTTCAGTACTTGCTCATTTTGAAATTTCTTGTGTGTGTTTTGAAAAAAGTTTTGTTTAACTTCGTGATAACTCTTGTATCTGTCCCCAAGAGCGTGACGAAGTAGTTTTTGAAAACTGTTTTGAAAGTGTTTGTGTAAAAGAGTTTATTTGAGAAAGTACTTAAGATTTTCTACCTACTCGAAAAAAGATTGTTCGTTCTCGTTTCCTTTAGACAGCTCTATCCTACTATTAAGGAGTGGGCAGCCCTATCATTGGAGTTTTAAGGGACATTCGAAAGGATAAGTATGATCATAAAAGCAATGGTTAGGAAACTTTAGTAATTACCCTAAAGTCCTAAAGATCTTTCTGAGGCAACATCCGAAAGGGTCATTTTTTATCTTTTGGGACTAGAGGACGACCACTAAAATTCCCTATGCTTTATGACCTTTTACCGAAGGCAACCGGAGTGGGGCAAACCCTAGGAGTGAGCATTTGCAAGTGTGCTTTTTTTCAGTTAACTATCTTTGCACAATTAGGGTTATCTACCTTTTAATCGTTGATTTATCTTTCGCATACAATCCTAATGTCCATACATCTAGCAGTTTAATAGTTGCAGAAATTAAAGAGTGCGAGAAATTAAAGTCCTAACTATTACAAGGCTTTTGGGCAGATACACAAATATTTGACTGAAAATAAAGATGCAGAAATTAAAATCCTAATTAATCTATTAAAAACTTGAAGCAGTTACAATAATTTGAATTAAAAGAAAGGTAAAGGCACGCGCGGCGAATTAAATACGAGAATAAATTAGAAGCCTAAAAAACCTAATTAATTAAAAAATATTTTTGTGGATTTTTTATCGAGAAAATAATTTAATTACAAATTAAACCTAATTTTCTAATTAATTTTAATTAAAAAACAATCAACTGAATCTAATTAATCTAATTTATTTTTAATAAAATTAATTTTAAAAAACCTAATTCTATATTTTTGTGATTTTATATTTTTAATTAAAAAAATGATTTTTATTGTTTTTTTTATTTAATAAAAAAAGATTTTTGTTGTAAAAAATGATTAAATAAACGAATAAAACAAAAAAGTAAATTAAAAAAAAAGAATGATTTGGGCCTGATATTGTTGAGTAACCAGGGGGTGTATTACTGATTTCTGTTGGGCCCAAGAAGCACAAGCCCAGTCAATTATTGGATCCAGTGCTGCCACGTCTGAGGGTACACAATGGACCTTGCTTGCATGAGACCTTGAATCTGTGATAGACATGATCCAATGGATGGATCTAAGGCGCATGATAGGCGCTTAGAATGTGAGGTGTATAGGATCTGAAATCAAATGGTTAGAAAATGTAAAATTCCAGACATGGGTATCGAACCCAGGACTCTCACCTCACATGCATTCCTCCTTACCACCAGGCCAACCTGTTATTTGTTTATATAAGTGAAAAAATAATAATGTAATGAAAATACACACCTTATGCCTAGAACACGCGCGTAATTCAAACCGGCCAGTGGGAGTCAGCCACGTGATCCTCTTCTTCCTCGGAACTGTTGTTTTAGGTATCAACCTTTTACCTACGGACACCAGCTGTAACTATAAACCTGCAAATCTCAAAAATCAATATCAGGCATGATAAATCAATTCCAAGCATACAGATCAACTCGTTTTGATCTCACAAGTATGATGGCATCCCTCTTTTGCCCTGATTTTACCTGCATCAAAAAGCCCTAAAACACAACCTCAAACCCTAACAATGGAAACTATCCATACATGCGCTATAACTCTTAATTAACCAAACCAATAAGTTCTAAATGATGATACAAACATGAAGGCATGCTTAGAAATTATTTATGATGCGTAAGTTTGCAGAATCAAATTAAAAAATGATGGCAAACCGTGACACTGTAAAGTGATGATTTCTAGAGCTTTTACGCGTGCAAACGATGCTACTATCCTCAAGAGACGTCTAGGAGTGGATTGGTGGCCTTGAATCACCTTAAATTGTCCTCCAACTCATAATTCGAACCACACCTTTTGTCAAAAATTTTGAGTTTTATTCTTCTTATGGAGGCAGTCTTTTCGTCCTCTTTAGGTCTGGCCTCCTTGTGTATAAGTATTAGAACATATTAGGTTAACAAAAACAACAAGAATCTTGATTAATTATGGAGAAAAGATCTTGATTGTTCAATGCATTATTTGTTACCAAAATAAGCGAAATCATGCCATTCCTGCTCCAATCATCCTTGGTACGATCTGATCCTGATATGCCAGCATATATCATCTTCATTCAATGCCAAAATCATTCCAAAAGCAATTTACATGATTTATTTTGATTTTATTTGAATTTTAAATGAATAAAATCACAATAAATCAAATAAATAATTTAATAAGGCATGTAGTGGTTCATGGGTCGTGGACCATGTTAGGTACAAGATACAAGCATAAAAAGTTGGGCCCATTTGAAGAAAAATGCATTTTAGGCATGGTTGACTTTGTGCAAATTTCGAAAAAATAGCCAACTTTGACAATGCACATCTCTCTCAATTTTGACCCTAAGAGGGTGTTCTTGGACTTTTTAGAAAGATTAATATGTCCTCTAAACAACCCTTTTGGTTTCACCTCAATTGGATCATCCATGTTTATGTAAGAAGCTTTGACCCAACGTGTGTTTTTGTTGACTTTTTGAAATGACATGTAATGCCTGAATTCATATCTTTTCATGAGTGCATTTTTTGAACTTGAGGGATGAATATGAGTTGTAGAGAATTGCATCCTCTTCAAAATGAGCCTTGGATGGGGAATTTCTAGTAAATTATGAGAAAGTTATGCCTGGTCAAAGTTTGGTTGACTTTTCCTATAGAAACCCTAATTTAGCAACTTTTGAGTTTTGATGAATTTGGGGAATTCCTTTAGGAATCATGATCAAACCTTGATCAAATGATGGATATTATTTAAAAATGTTGATGTTGACCAAAAATCTTGAAGTTTGACTGTATGTGGGTCACAGTTGACTTTTGACCTAACACTGTTGATTTTCAAGCATTTGAGCAATTGACTGAGCAAACTTCTTGTGCAAGGCATGAGACTTGACATGGATGTTCTTGAGAACATATTAGGACCATGTAAAAGATTTTAGACCTTTGGAGTTCACCCATCTTGATGAAAATGGAAACCCTAGTTTGAGGTTCATTGTCTTAGGAGAGCATTTGCCTGATCAATCCTTGGGCATCCTTGGGCAAGTTGAAGATTTCAATGAACATATGTTGAGTAAAATGAGAGGGAAAATTTTGGGGTACAACAGCTGCCCCTGTTCAATCTTCTTAAACTTGAGGATGTAGATTGGTTGGTCTGCCTTTCGTGATTTGAAGGTAGAAGATGATTGAACACTAGAGTGCCCAGAAATTTGCACTCGCATGAAGTAATATTGATTGGTGATATCGAGAATGGGCTTACAGATTCCATTTGGAAGTCGAAAGAGAATCGTCGGAGATGGGCTTAAAGATGTCATACAGAAAAGATATTGGTTGCAAAAGAGATTCCTTTGCGAGAATTCCTATACCTGCCGTTGAGGAGGACTTTTCTGGGGAATGTTGATTTATGTCCTGGGAAATAGAGTATAGGAGCTTCAGTTGTCCATTACTCTACTAGGGAATTAACTCCTGATTGAGGAAGTGGAAGTAAACTGCATATCTGGTCAGGGTCCAGGCTGCACAATGACTTACTAGGGAAATGTGAAATCGACCGTAACTGGTCGGGTCCAGAGATAAGAGAGAAGGAACCTGGATAGTAGGGTTGCTTCAGAATGAAATCTTGGATAGTAGGGCTATGAGAAGGAACCTGGGTCATAGGGTTACTTCAAAATGAAAGCCTAGATAGTAGGGCTATGAGAAGGAACTTGGGTCGTAGGGTTACTTCGAGATGAAAGCCTGGATAGTATGGCTTGTGGGAGGGAACCTGGATAGTAGGGTTACTTCGAAATGAAAGCCTGAATAGTAGGGCTATGAGAAGGAACCTGGGTCGTAGGGTTACTTCGAGATGAAAGCCTGTATAGTAGGGCTTATGGGAAGGAACCTGGATAGTAGGGTTACTTCGAGATGAAAGCCTGGATAGTTGGGATATGAGAAGGAACCTGGGTCATAGGGTTACTTCGAGATGAAAGCCTGGATAGTAGGGCTTATGGGAAGGAACCTGGATAATAGGATTACTTCGAGATAAAAGCCTGGATAGTAGGGCTTATGGGAAGGAACCTGGATAGTAGAGTTACTTTGGAATGAAAGCCTGGATAGTATGGCTATGGGAAGCAATCTGGATAGTAGGGTTACTTCGGAATGAAAGCCTGGATAGTAGGGATGTGGGAAGGAACCTGGATAGTAGGGTTACTTCGAGATGAAATCCCGGATACTAAGGCTTATAGGAAGGAACCTGGATAGTAGGGTTACTTCGAGATGAAAGCCTTGATAGTAGGGCTTATGGGAAGGAACCTGGATAGTAGGGTTACTTCAGAATGAAAGACTAGATAGTAGGGCTATGGGAAGGAACCTGAATAGTAGGGTTACTTCGGAATGAAAGCCTGGATAGTAGGGCTATGGGAAGGAACTTGACTCGTAGGGTTACTTCGATATGAAAGCCTAGATAGTAGGGCTATGGGAAGGAACCTAGATAGTAGGGTTACTTCGAGATGAAAGCCTAGATAGTAGGGCTATGGGAAGGAACCTGGGTCGTCTGGTTACTTCATTTGGTCGCGTAGCTTAGTTAACCCGTTTGGTTTCGGGAACTGATTTTTTTCATTAGCTATCTGTAGATATGACATGTATAACTGCTGCAATTGTTGGTGATAATTGTCTTTCCTGAAAATATGTCATGGTTAATTATATTGATGCATAAAATGCATTGTGGGATGATGTTCTCAAAATAAATGAGACTATGTTGTATGTGATATGTATGCGTATGTCATTATGTATAAACATGAGTTGCTATTGTGACATATCCGAGTCTGGGAAAATAAATCCGTGACTGAAATGAAGAGTATTGAAAATAGCACTCCTGATTGTTGTAGAAAACCGTGGTTCTTCTACTTCTATTGGGGATAGCGAACAGAGATGACTATGCTGGAGATTTGCTCCTTGTTTACAGATATTCTACTGGGGAGGGACTCCGCTTGAGAATAACTTTGTGGGGAAATACTCTGTTGGAAAGTGGATTTCCTTAGCTGGAGGGATAAACTCTATCGAGGATTGAGTTTTCGCATTCAGGGAAATAAAATTTGCTTGGGAGACAGATTTTATGACCCGCTTGCGATTATGAAATTCGGCTGGGAAGGTACTTCCTATTTTGGTGGAGCTGGTATCAATACTTTGATTCCCTTTACTCTGTGGGGAGTACAGATATCACGAGGTCGTATGCACTGATGACTGTGTTTTAAAGCTTTCTCTGCCCTGGTACCTGCTGGACAGAGTAATTGTCGGGTTTGACATTTTTAGTTTTTGACCCTGTTTCTTAAGTTACGAGCAATTGTCTTTCTGTTTCTTATGTGAATGTTTGTGAATAGAAATCATATTCAAATGCATATGTCAAGACTAAACTATTGGACATTCTTGCAAAACAAAACAGAAAAAGAAAAAAACACGTAGTTTTTTGTAAAAAATGATTTGTATTGATTTTCGAAATTGGCCCATAACAGGCGTTTTGTACAAAGAAGCTGACGCTCTAGTAAGAGAACGCCCCCGTAAAAATGGAAGCTATACAATATTGTGTAAAAAAGAAAACAGCTATGTACAACAATCCCACTGGGTTCCAAGTCTGCTATTGCCGCTATGTCTTCGAGCGTCTTATCACTTTGCTGCTTGTCTGAAGCTGATTAGACTGATTGGTGTCGTTCGAGCTTGATAGTGAATATTAAGTTTTGGTCGCAAGGTGATCCAATGGGACATAGTGATACGCTTTACATCCCTAACTTTTTCCTAGACTGCCCTTTCGGGTTTTTAGTCCACCGGGATACCCCTTTTTGCCCAAGCTGCCTTTTCAGGTTTTCGACTTGCCGGGTGTACAGATTTTTCATTTTCATCCCTTATGTTTTGCCTGAATCCTTTTGGTTCGCTGGGAAGCCCTTATTTTTTCCTAGGCTAGTTAACCTAGTGGGTCTTTTATCATGCATAGTATCTTTTCACTATGTCCGCATTGATAGGGTGAGGAAGGTCGTCACTATCCATGTTGGTCAGAATCATGGCTCCACTCGAGAAGGTGTTTTTAATCACAAATGGCCCTTCGTATGTGGGAGTCCATTTGCCCCTGAGATCACCTTGCGGCAGTATGATGCGCTTGATCACTAGATCCCTGACTTGATACTCTTGGCATCTGACTTTTTTGTTGAAAGCCTTGATCATCCGCTTTTGATACGTTTGACCATGACAGACAACAGTAAGTCTCTTCTCATCGATCAAATTCAGTTGGTCAAGTCGAGTCTAGATCCATTCGTCTTCGTTTAAACCCTCATCTTTCATAATCCTCAGAGAAGGGATCTGGATCTCAATAGGTAGGACTGCCTCCATGCCATATACCAGAGAGTTGGGTGTTTCCCCTGTTGACGTCCGTGCTAAGGTACGGTATCCATGAAGAGCGAATGGTAACATCTCATGCCAGTCTTTGCATGTCGTCATCTTATGTATAATCTTCTTGATATTCTTGTTAGCTGCTTCAACAGTGCCATTCATCTTCGGCCGGTAGGGAGACGAGTTATAATGTTGTATCCTGAATTGCTTACAGAGCTCGGTGATCATCGTATTATTGAGATTTGTACCATTGTTAGTAATAATTCTCTCTGGCACACCATACCGATAGATCAGGTTATGCCTGATAAACTGTGCCACAATGTTCTTGGTCACAATAGCAAAAGAGGAAGCCTCAACCCACTTCGTGAAGTAATCAATAGCCACCAGGATGAAGTGATGCCCATTGGAAGTGATAGGTTTGATTTCTCTGATCATGCCAATGCCCCACATTGCAAAGGTCCAAGGAGCTGTCAAGACGTTCAAAGGAACCGGAGGCACATGCACCTTATCAGCATATATTTGGAACTTATGACAAGTTCGGGAGTGTTGATAACAATCTGCTTCCATAGTGGACCAGTAGTATCCTGCCGTAAGATTTTATTAGCTATGGTATGTCCACTTGAATGGGTTCCGAAGGTACCTTCATGTAGATCTGTCATAATCCTCTCTGCTTCGCTCTTGTCTACACACCGCAGTAAGGTAGAGTTATGATTGCGCTTGTAGAGGATTCCATTACTGAGGAAGAATTTCGCGGCGAACCTTCTCAGAAACTTCTTATCATTGACAAATGCCCCTTCGGGATATTCTTGAGCCTCGAGATACCTTTTTACTTCGTGAAACCAAGGTTTAACTGCTACCTCTTCAGTATCAATCTCGCAGTAGTGCGCTGGTTCATCCAACCTTTCAATGGTGATTCAGGGAGCCTTGTTGTCCCACCTGACTTTGAACATAGAAGACATGGTAGCTAGCGCGTCCGCTAACTGATTCTCCTCTCGTGGGAAATGTTCAAAGATTACCTCCTCAAAGTGCGGGAGTAATGTCTGTACGTGCTCTTTATAAGAGATGAGATTCGGATGCTTCATATCTCATTCGCCTTTGATCTTACTTATCACCAAGGCTGAATCCCCGAAGACATTTAAGAACTTGATCCTGAGATCGATAGCGGCTTTGAGACCCGTGATACAGGCTTCATACTCTGCCATGTTGTTAGTGCAGTTGAAATATAGTCGGGCAGTGAAAGGAGTATGATAGCCCTCAGGAGATATGATTACGGTGCCAATGCCATTACCAAGTGTGTTCGAAGCTCCATCAAAAACCATAGTCCATCGGGATCCTTCCTCTGGTCCTTCATCCGGTCCAGGTTCTTCATAATCAGTCACCAGCATAATATTCTCATCCAGGAACTTAAAATTCATGGACTGGTAGTCATCCACGGCCTAGTGAGCCATATGATCTGCCAATATACTTCCATTAATTTCTTTATGGGTTGTATATTGTATATCATATTCAGTTAAGATCATCTGCCATCTCGTTATTCTTCCGGAGAGTGGGGGCTTCTCGAAGATGTATTTGATTGGATCCATCTTAGATATCAACAGAGTAGTGTGGGTCAGCATATACTGTCTTAGTTGGTGAGCAACTCATGCCAAAGCGCAACAAGTTTTATCGAGCGGTGAGTATCTTGTCTCACAGTCGATAAACTTTTTTATAAGGTAGTATATTGCGTGCTCTTTTTGACCAGACTCGTCATGCTGCCCCAGCACACACCCCATTGAATTGTCTAGCACTGTTAAGTATAATATCAAAGGTCTTCCTTCAACCGGGGGCATCAAAATTGGTAGTTCTTGAAGGTATTCTTTGATCCTTTCAAAAGCAGTCTGGCATTCATCATTCCACTTTACCACTTGATCTTTCTTCAGAAGCTTGAAGATGGGCTCACAAGTAGAAGTCAGATGTGAATTGAACCTGGCGATATAATTTAGGCGTCCCAAGAAACCTCTAACCTCCTTCTCTGTACGGGGAGCTGACATCTCTTGTATGGCCTTTACCTTCGCAGGGCCTACCTGAATACCTTTGTCACTGATGATGAAACTCAGAAGCTTACCAGACCTTACCCCGAAGGTGCACTTGTTCGGATTCAACCTCAGCTTGTATGTCTTCAACTTGTCGAACAACTTTTGTAGATGATCAAGGTGTTCCTCTTTGGTTTGAGACCTGGCTATCATGTCATTAACATAAATCTCTATCTCATGGTGAATTATATCATGGAATAAGGCGACCATGGCTCGCTGATAAGTTTCCCCAGCATTCTTTAACCCAAAAGGCATCACCTTGTAACAGAAGGTGCCCCACTGTGTGACGAAGGTTGTCTTCTCCATGTCTTCAGGAGCCATCTTGATCTGGCTGTAGCCAGAGAAACCATCCATGAAGGAGAAGATTTTGTGCTGTGTAGTGTTGTCAACCATAACGTCAATGTGGGGAAGCGGGAAGTCATCCTTGGGGCTTGCCCTGTTCAGGTCTTTGTAGTCCCCATGCATCCGTACCTTTCCATCCTTCTTAGGTACCGGAACGACGTTAGCAACCCACTGCGGATAGGAGGTGACAGCCAAGAACCCAGTGTTGAACTGTTTCATAACCTTTGCTTTGATCTTCTCTGACATTTCAGGGCGCATACGGTGGATTTTTGCTTAACCTGAGGATAGTCTTCTTTAGTCGGCAAATGGTCTACCATAATATCAGTGTCTAAACCAGGCATGTCTTCATATGACCAGGCAAAGATCTCAACATAGTCGTGCAACATCTGTATCAACAGCTGTTTGATCTTAGTCTCCAGATTTGTGTCGATCTTGACTTCTTTTCTGTCTACCTCCGTGCCCAAGTTTATCGTCTCAATTGGCTCTTCATGAGGCTGTATAGCCCTCTCTTCCTGCTGTAACAGTCTAGCAAGTTCTCCAGGCACCTCACAATCATCCTCACCTTCGTCCTCGGCTTGGTTGATCGGATTTTAGAAGTTATAACTGACAATAGTAGCACTTTTATCAATGGGATCCAGAGTGGATATGGATCTGCAGTTTGATATGTGAGTGTGTGTAAGAGCATAGTTGTATTGATAAAGTGAAAAGCAGAAAAGAAAATAAAGAGTGTAAAATTTGTATGCAAGAAACATCCAATGTTTTATTGATGACATATGAAAATGGCACATAATAGCCCTCACAAACAAAACCATTGTACCTCGGGAAACACACAAGGTTGTAGAGTTTAAATTGTTTATTACAAACTTGGGAAATAAGTAAGACAATTACTGCTGAACAAAAGAAATGGGTATAAAATCTCTGGCCGTCCAGTTACTAGGTCCACCATTGGTAGTCGGGTAGATCCAGTTGTCAATATCGGAATCTTTCTCACTATTTTCAATAGCATTGACCCCACGATTTTTTATGTGTAGGGGAGGTCCTCCATCCCGAGCGCGTCGAACAGCCCTTTGAGCCCCTGAAGTAAAACACAAACCAAATTTGTCAGTTTTGTGAGTAAAATCATGGAGCTGTCCCCAGTTGGTACACCCACCTTCTCCAACTACTGCTCTGGCGTCCTTGAGAGAAGCCATCTTCAGAGGAGGTTTGGTGCTGGTAGTAGTCTCGATTGACGCCAAAATTTGGGGAACGTCCTCATAGTTTTGACAAGGAGTCTCTAGGAATTCCCCGTCCATATCCACATACCTGAAGGAGTTCATGTGGCTCACCATATACTCCATTTCACCATGCACAGTGACAATCTTCCCCTTCACCGAATATTTCAGCATTTGGTGCAGCGTAGAAGTAACAGCCCCAGCTTCATGGATCCAAGGACGACCCAACAAACAAGAGTACGATGGCCTGATATCCATCACGTATAAGGTGGACCCAAAGGTCTGAGAGCCCACTTTGACAAGGATGTCCACCTCCCCATGCACCATTCTCTTCGACCCATTAAAATCCCTCACCACAATGTTATTGGGCTTTAGGGTCAATCCTTCACAATCTAACCGATCGAGAGCCTTCTTAGGCAGAACATTGAGTGAAGATCTAGTTTCCACCAGCACATGAGCCATAGTAGTGCCCATGCATCGATCGATACATGCAGAGCATCATTATGCTTCCTCCCTTTCAGTGTCAAGTCGGCATCTGAAAAACCCAACCCATTGTCAGTAGTCAAGCTGGCCACACAGTATTTGAATTGATCGGCTGAGGTTTCTTGCGGCACATGTGCAGTCTTGAGGAAAGCAATTAGAGCTTTTGCATGGGCCTCGGAACATAACAACAGAGACAACATCGATATCTTCGAAGGGATCTGCCCCAGCTGCTCGACCACATTGTAGTCGCTCTTCTTGATTATTATTAAGATTTCCTCTATTTCTTGCTTAGAAGATTCCACAACAACTTTTCTATGTGCCTCCGTCTGGGCAGGCTCACATATAGTTTCTTTGCCCCGAGTCCCAAATGACTCAACGACAGAAGTAACAATTGGAGTAAGAACGAGAGTAGTAATGGAAGTACCGGTAGGAACAGCAGATGAAATAACAACAGGCTTAGTGACAGTCTTCGGGGAGATCTCAGGAGAGAAAACCCTTCCACTTTTGGTGATCTTGCTGGTCCCGACAATGTTACTGACATCGGGATCAGCCTCTTCAGTCTTCAAATCTTGTTTAACTCCATGATAGTAAACATCGGCGCCATAATTCCAAGGGACAGCTTTGTCCGAGGAGTATGGTACGGGACCAAGAAAAGTGATTATCAACGGGGTGATTCTTGGAGAAGGTGTAATCCTAACAGGTCTTTTAGAGGAGACCTTGGAAGGATTGGCGGAAATGGTTATAATGGCAATATCTTCACACGGAACAGTCAAAATCAAAGTCTTTTCGAACAAAATTTCTACGTTGTCCATCAGGCATTGAACACCTACTTTCAGCAAATAGCAACCAGTGGGAAGAGATTAACACATGTGGAAACCTTCACCACAACCCGGAAATAAACCCGCCAGCAACAAATTCTTCTTAATAGTCATAAGAGGAGTAGAAACTTCATTAATAGAGGTAACAAATAGATCAGTATCAATGGCATTAACTCCACGGTTGTGCTTAGGCATGGGAGCAGTTATGACATTAGGCTTCTCCGAAGCATCAAACTCATTCTCCTTAGCTTCAATTAGATCTTGTACTTTATTTCTCAGAGCCCAGCAGTCATTTGTATCATGGCCAGGACTCTCAAAATGGTATGCACACTGAGCGTTTGGATTGTACCGATGAGATGCGGTGTTAGGATTCTTTGGATCTTCTTTCAAGGTTTCCAGGTTGGATCTTAGCAGATGGGGTAGAACCTCAATCAATGTCATGTTAATTCGAGTAAATTGCCTTTACGGTCTTTCTACCCTTTGCTGATTGTTTCGTGGTGGGGTAGCCACAGGTCTAGGTATCATCACAGCACCTACCGTTGGATAGCGTTCAGCTCTGTTCTGACCTCTTGGACTAGAAATGGAACTGACCTCCTTCTTACCCGTGAAGGGCTTCTTCACTGAACTCGAAGAGGTGTCTTTATGGATCTTTCCACTCTGGATCCCAGCTTCTACCCTCTCTCCCGTTAATACCAGCTCGTAAAACCAGCTGAGGAGCTACCAATCAGGTGATTGAAGAATGAACCAGAAAGCATCCCAAGAAACATGTCAACCAACTCCCTATCAGACAAAAGGGGTTGGACTCTCCCAGCCAAATCTCTCCACTTCTATGCATAGTCCTTAAAGCCTTCACTTGCACCCATGGACATACTCTGGAGTTGAGTACGAGTAGGGGCAAGGTCAGTGTTATATTGATATTGCTTATAAAAAGCAGCAGCCAAATCCTCCCAGTTACAAACATTGGTTCCCTCTAGTTGATAGAACCATTCAAGTTGAGTCCCTGATAGACTGTCTTGAAAGAAGTGAACCTACAAGTTCCTATCAGCAGTGTATGGCTGAATCTTCCTCACATAGGAATGGAGATGAAGCTTGGGACAAGACACCCCATCATACTTTGCGAAAACTGAAGCTTTAAACTTATATGGGATGACTACCCTAGACACCAAACCTAGCTCTTCAAAATCCAGCCCTGGTATTCTCTGGATCTCCATAGCGCTCAACTGTTCCTCTAACTGCTTGTATCTTTGCTCAGTGGGAGGATACTGCTCATCATTGTAGTCTGTGTCATTATCAGAGACTTCAGGGCTAGGGTCCTTCTCCCTTCTCTCTCTCTCTCTTGATTCTCCCCTTCTTTGGACGAGGAGGTCAGATCAACTGGTTACTTTAACGGCCCCCTGAACCTTCTTCCCAGATTCAAAACACCAAAGGTCTTCTTCTTCTTCTTCTTTTCCTTCAGGATGAGGGCCTTCAAATCTTCCTACCCATTTTCCAAAGTTGTGAACATTTGTTGAAATTGGGCATTTTGTGCCTGGAGATCTTTGATGCTTTGTTCAGAAGACATTTTTGTTGAAATAAATAGCGAAGAAGATGAGAAACCTGTAATGGTACCTGTTTATGCAATGTCATGGATGGTATGTGTATGCAATGATTTCAAGGACTCTTACAGGCTCAAATTTGTTTAACCAAAATAAACACATGTTAATTGTATTAATAAGTTCGAATTGTTACAAAAGGTTCCTTTTAGGCTTACAATTAAACAAAAATTAAAGCAAAAAGAACATTAGGTCTCCCAGGAGCGCATCCTCTTTGGTGCAATGTAGGCGTTTATGTTCCTTTCTTCATGCAGTAGCCTAGTGAGCTCCATAACCTTCTTCTCGCTGGCATAGAATTGAGCTTCAAACATATCCCGCTCCTCTTTAAGTTGAACCCATGATTTTTGTAACTCCTCATGATCAGTTGGCATGTCAGGATGATGAACGAGAGAAGAAGTGTCTCCTTCAGCAATTGGTTCCACAATCATTGTTAGGACAGCATGGTAAGGCATCATAAGACTTTTGGCATAGGCTCGTACCCATCTGAGATAAGGCTCCAGAGGGATGGAGTTCTTGTGCCCCGGTGTCTTGCTATCAATTTTATGTACCATGCCCCAGGCTCGTATGAACCTTTTACGGTAACCTTGAGCATCATTCTTGAAATTCTGGCAACAGATACTCAATGTCACAGTGAATGTTATGACACCGTATCTGACACACTTCAAGACAGTAATTTTAAAAGCAGTAAAGAACACAATCAATTGTTTACCCAGTTCAGTGTGTAACAACACCTACTCTGGGGGCTACCAAGCCAGGGAGGAAATGCACTATAAGAGATATTAATTTAGGAATAAACCAACCAGTTTATCTCCTTCACTTAAGATCTACCCAATTCAACTTCAATCTAAGTTCAACTTAAACCTGAGTTCCTACTCACTCCCCCTCAATCACAGCAGTGATACTAAACTAATGATTAATGAAATTATGAAGGTACTCTTCAGTACACACACTTGATTTTGCTTCACAGCTTTAATCAAGTGACAAACACTCGTGCTTCAAAGCTTTGAGTGATACATAACCCTAACTTGACTTCGCTTCAAAGCTTTAATCAAGTGACACAAACACTCATGCTTCAAAGCTTTGAGTGATACACAACCCTTACAATCAAATCCTACTCCAAGTCAATTATCACAATGATAATTGCTTGGCTCACATTAGTTACAACTATACAATCCCTTATTGATCTTCTGTCAAAAAGTGTCCTTCACCAACAGTCTTCATGAGGAATATATAGGCAGTTATTCTTCAGTTAGGGTTTCCACAAAAATAGCTAGGGTTAATTAGAGTTAACCTCAAGACTTGGTCATAGGTCTTTAACAACCATATTAGGGTTAAGCAGAGTTAACCTAATGTCCACGTGAGTATCTGATTTGGACTGTATAAACCTGATTCCTGAAAATTCTCAGGAATAACAAATCTGCACAAATGTTAGATCAGTACAGGATGTCTTAACATTGGTTATGACAACAAGAATCATGTTCACTTATTTTGGTAGAATGCAATAAATATGATCATTGCTTAATGATCAGCTAAACACTCATATTGAGTAGCTCCTGTATGACATTCTTTTTCTGCAGAATGTACCTTGTATCCCAGAATGTTATGACATCAGTCATGACATTCACAAAACTGGTTTTACCAAAAAAAAATGCCAACAACCAAACACTTACAAACTCCCCCTTTGGCAAATTTTTGGCTAAAACCCCTAAACAATCAGAGATTAGAAAGCAGCAGAATTTTTAATAACATCTACCAAGTCTAATTCTACCAAAATTATCACAAAATCTTCTCCCCCTTTTTAGCCATAAAGAGGCCAAAGATACTTGTACTTTTAAGTTATACAGTCATCCAAAAGGAATAACAAAAACACAGAGAAAAATAAAAAGTCATTTGGCAGCAACAGGTACCAGCAACAAACTTTTCAACAACACTGATCTTCAAGCACTGTCATCTTCCGAGGAGGCACTATCTTCAGCATTATGTTGGTCTTCACCAGCATCCTCTTCCCTTCTTTGTCCTTCATTCTCCTCCTGTTCTAGTCTAGCAATCAGGTCCTCAAGAGTCCTTTTCCTTGTATCAAGCTCTTTGCAGGTTTCCTTCAGCACAACTATAATATCAGTTTTCTTGGAATGAGATTTGACAGTTAATGTCTCAGCAGATGTCATAACAATGTCAGGGACATGTGTTCCCTGAAACAGCTTATAGTGCAAACCAAGAGAAGGGGCTCTTTTGCATACAGTGTCTTTTTCAACTAGAATATCAGGATACTGAGCAATGATTATACCACACAGGAGAGAGGGAAAAGCAATAGGGCCTTTAATAGCATAGCTTCCAGCATGTTTCAATGTTTGATCAAAGATATACTTTCCATAGTCAAAGTTTATCCTGGTTCCAACAGCATAAATAAATCTTCCCAAGCCTATGGAGATGGTTGATTTATGGTTGGTGGGAACCCAGTTAGCTGCACCAATTTTGTGCAGAATGGCAAACTTCATGCTCAGCTTGCTTGCATTCAGCTTCCCTTTTAAGGGCCAGCTCTTGACTTGATTTGCAGTGATGGTTTGACAAACTTGGTTGTCAGTAACTTCAAGCTCAGGGCAAGCATCATCAGGTCTTCCTAGGAATTTGTTTATTTCAGAGGGAGAGAAATTTACCTTCCTTCCTCTCACATACACACTCTTAAAATCAGCTGACTTTCCATCAGCACACCCATCAGATAAATTTACTATGAATTCTTTGACAATAATCTCATAGCAGTTGGTAAACTTTACCACAGTTTTCATTAGACCAGCAGTCTTGATTAGATCCATGATTTCCTTACATTCAATGGCACTGTTGTTCAGCTCTCTTTCCAAGGCAATCCTTTTCAGAAATACATACTTCCACCTGTTTGCATTTTCTGGATGGTGAAAGGAGATGTTTTCAATGGCAACTTCAGGGACTTTAGGAATTTTGCTCGAAGAGAGTTTCTTTCTGAGAGGAATGTCTGGAACATTGCTCTCAACATCAAACTCAAATTCTGATTCCTCATCAGATTCAGAGGGTTCAGGGTCCTTCCTTTTCTTGGCTATTGGTTGTCTCAAAGGTTTTGAGAGACTACCAACAGGTACTCTAGTTTTCACCTTCCCCTTCCCTTTTGACAATCCAGCTTTCCGATCCTTCTCAGCTTCTACTCCAGTCTTGTTCTCAGACCTGGTTTTCTTATGAACAACTTCAGTAGCCTTCTCTTTGGAGAGGCTTTTGGCAGCATCCTGCTTTCCTTTTCTGTTTATCATCCTTCTAGCTATGCTAGGGTTGATATTGGAAATTAAATCATTGTCAGAGTATTCTTCATCAACATCAATAACCGGGGGTTCAGCATCCTTGTTAGTAGGGTTCTGGTGATCATCATGATTTTCAGGAGATTTCCCAATGTTGTCATCAGGTGTCTCAACATTCTGAGTGACATCTGGATTCATTTCAACATTTGGACTAGCAGATTCTTGGTTCAAAGGTAAAGAAATGTCAGATACATAGTGATTCTCATTTAGAATCCTAGTGACTAGTCTAGCAATAGCTTGATGAACATAAACAGAACCTTCCCTATTTTCTATTTCTGGAAGAACAGAAGATGATGGTTGAGAAGATTTACCAGATGGAGAGGCTTGTGATCTTCTTGCATGTCTGGTTCGCAGCTTCTTGACCTTAGTGGGGTCAACTGCCAGTTCACGAAGAGGAGTTATCTCCAGAACATCAGAATCCATGCAGTTTGTGATTGCCATAGGTTCGCTGTCAGAGGATGCGGAAGAAGCAGTCGCCTTTGAAGAGGATGATGACATGGATAGTTGAGACATTTTGAGTGACTTAGAAAACAGGTAACAGCGATAATGAAATCTTCGTTTGAGAGATTGGAGATTGTTGCAGAAACGCGAGAGGAGGGAGATATATGAATGTCTATTCAACTTCTTAAAAATTTGGAAAGAAATAGAGAAACAGATGATTAGTCCAATCAGAGTAGACTTAACTAAAAAATCTCTTTCATCCCTTGTTTTAAGCAAAATTAATTGCTACATTACTTCATGTTGGCAAATACCCAGCTTGCCCCTCAAATTTTCAAATTGACTAGCATCAAGTGCCTTGGTAAAAATGTCAGCCAGTTGTAGTTCAGTGGCAACATGTTCCAGTTTAATCGCCTTTTCCTCCACAAGATCTCTGATGAAGTGATGTCTAATGTCAATATGCTTGGTCCTGCTATGTTGAATAGGATTCTTGGAAATTTTGATAGTACTCAGATTGTCACAGTACAATGTCATGACATCTTATGTGACATTATACTCAGTAAGCATCTGTTTCATCCAGATCATCTGAGAACAGCTACTACCAGCTGCTATGTATTCAGCTTCAGCAGTAGATAGAGACACACAGTTCTGTTTCTTGTTGAACCAAGAGACAAGATTATTTACCAAGAAGAAACATCCTCCAGAGGTGCTCTTTCTATCATCAGCACTTCCAGCCCAATCAGCATCACAGTAACCAGACAGAGTTGGTTCACATCCATGAGAGTACAGCAAGCCATAGTTGTAAGTTCCACTTACATACTTCAGAATTCTTTTCACTTGGTTGACATGACTTACTTTGGGTTCAGCCTGGTATCTTGCACATACTCCAACTGCAAAAGCAATGTCAGGTCTGCTGGCTGTTAAGTATAGTAGACTTCCTATCATGCTTCTGTACAAGCTTTGATCCACATTAACCCCACTTGAATCTTTGGACAACTTTAAATGAGTAGGATCAGGAGTCCTTTTGTGACTGGCATTCTCCATTCAAAACTTCTTGACAATATTCTTTGCATACTTGCTTTGAGACAGAAAAATTGAGTCTTCCATCTGTGTGACTTGCAGTCCAAGAAAGTAGGTCAATTCTCCCATGAGGCTCATTTCAAATTCAGCTTGCATCTGGTCAGCAAAATTTTTAACCATTTTATCTGACATTCCCCCAAACACTATGTCATTAACATAGATTTGAGCTACCATTATCTTTCCTCCTTCATTTTTGACAAAAAGAGTTTTATCCAAGCCTCATTTCCTGTATCCTTTGTCAGAGAGGAATTTTGTCAACCTGTCATACCAGGCTCTAGGAGCTTGTTTCAGGCCATATAAAGCTTTCCTCAATTTGTAGACATGATCAGGGCAGTTTGGATCCACAAATCCTTTAGGTTGTTCCACATATACTTCCTCATTTAAGTACCCATTAAGGAAGGCACTCTTTACATCCATTTGAAATAGCTTGAACTTAAGGAGACAAGCAATTCCCAATAGGAGTCTGATTGATTCCAGTCTGGCTACAGGAGCAAAAGTCTCATCAAAATCAACCCCTTCAACTTGAGTGTATCCTTGAGCAACAAGTCTTGCCTTATTCCTGGTAACAACTCCTTCAGCATCTGATTTGTTCTTGTAGATCCATTTTGTGCCAATGATGTTTGTTCCCCCTGGTCTAGGAACTAACTCCCATACTTCATGTTGCTTGAATTGTTTCAATTCATCTTGCATTGCTCCAATCCAGTATTCATCAGTTAAAGCCTCCTTAACATTTCTTGGTTCAATCTTAGATACAAAGCAAGAGTTTGTGATGATTTCTCTGGATCTTGTAATGACTCCACTGTTAGGATCTCCTATGATGAGTTCCTTAGGATGATCTTTCTGAATTCTGATGGAAGGGTCTTTGTTAGCTTCCTTTGATTCAGACTCTGATGAAGTAGTTTTAGGAACATCATCCTTTTGAGTTGAGGTCTCAAAGAATGTCTCAACATCATATGGGACATTTGTTTCCTCATGGTAATCATCAACTATGACATTTATAGATTCCATCATAACTTTGGTCCTGGAATTGAATACCCTATATGCTCTTTTGTTGGTAGAGTATCCTAGGAATATTCCTTCATCACTTTTAGGGTCCATCTTTCTCCTTTGTTCACGATCTGTCAGAATATAGCATTTGCTTCCAAAGACATGGAAGTACTTCACTGTAGGCTTTCTTCCTTTCCAAAGTTCATAAATGGTGGATGATGTTCCCTTTCTCAAGGTGACCCTGTTATGGACATAACAGGCTGTATTCATAGCTTCATCCCAAAAATGAATAGGAAGTCTTTTGGCATGTATCATTGCTCTGGCAGATTCCTGTATAGTCCTGTTTTTCCTTTCCACAACTCCATTTTGTTGAGGAGTTATGGGTGAAGAGAATTCATGGTTAATTCCTTATGAGGAGCAGAACTCATCAAACTTATTGTTTTCAAATTCCTTGCCATGATCACTTCTGATTCTGACAATGCATCCTTCTTTTTCTCTTTGAATTCTTTTGCACAGTTCCTTAAATACTTCAAATCATCAGACTTTTCCCTAATGAAGTTAATCCAGGTGAATCTGGAAAAATCATCCACAACAACATAGGCATATCTTTTTCCACCAAGACTTTCCACCTGCATTGGTCCCATCAGATCCATATGTAGAAGTTCTAGCACCTTAGAGGTGGTCAGATGTCTTATCTTTAGATGTGACATTCTAGTTTGCTTTCCAACCTGACATTCACCACAGACTCTCCCTTCATCAATTTGAAGCTTTGGAATCCCTCTGACTGCCTCCAGGGATATAATCCTTTTCATTCCTCTTAGATGTAAATGACCAAGTTTTTGGTGCCACAGTTTCACTTCTTTTTCTTCTTTGGCAATAGAGCACACAGAAGAATAATTAGTGTTCTCAGACTCCCATAAGTAACAGTTGTCTTTAGATCTGACTCCTCTCATTACAACTTCTTGTTTTTCATTAGATACAAGACATTCAGACTTGGTGAAGTTGACCTTGAATCCTAGATCACATAATTGACTGATACTTATGAGATTAGCAGTCAAGCCTTTTACCAACAACACTTCATTTAGGTTTGGAACTCCAGTTCAGTCCAAGTTTCCAACTCCTTTGATTTCTCCTCTAGCATCATCTCCAAAAGTCACATAACTAGTAGTATGAGGTTTAACATTATTGAGAAGATTATTAATTCCAGTCATGTGTTTAGAGCATCCACTGTCAAAGTACCAGTCTTCCTTTGCAGAGACTCTAAGGGAGGTGTGAGCTATCAGGGCTGCAGACTTTTTCTTCCATTGTTGAGTATATGGTGCCTTGTTAGACTTAGGTTTGACAACTGGGGTTTGATGAGGATATCCATATAATCTTAAGCAGAATGGCTTTATGTGACCAAACCTCCCACAATGATGACATCTCCATCTTTGATACTTTTTATTCATATTTCTCTGTTCTCGATGTTGAGTGCTATGTTGTGACATCTGCTTTGACATTTGTTTATCAGGCCTGATCTTCTTCTTGTCTACAATAGATTTCTTTGCTGCCACAAATCCTAGACCAGACTTGTTTCCCACATTTTGTCCAACCTGAAGGATTTCTTCTAATTTGTCAGTTCCATATGTCAGCATCTTGACAGATTTGGTCATCTGGTCAAGTTTTGAGTTTAGCATTTGAACTTAACCTTCGAGATGACTTATAGTATCAGTGCCTGCCTTCTTCTCAGTCTCCAACTTTACTATGAGTTTTTTTTGTCTCTCATTTTGCTGACAGACTTCAGCACTTCTGATACATAACTTCTTGTAGGAGTCAGCCAGTTCTTCAAATGTCACTTCCCCATCACTAGAGTCACTATCAGAGTTACAAATACCAGTTAGTGCAGTAACTAGTTTGGCAGATTCTTCTTTCTGAGTCACAATCAGACCAAGTAACAGACATTCCTTTCTTTTGTTTCTTAAGAAAGGTAGGACATTCAGCTCAAATGTGCCCATATCCTTCACATCCATGGCATTGGATTCCTTTGCTTTGATTTCCCTTCTCTTCAGACTTTGGTCTTCTGCTGGAGTCATAGGATCTGTTAATGTCAGAGGGAATGTTCTTGACATTTGACCTTGACTTTGGGTCCATTCTCTTGATGAGTTTGTTGAACTGCCTTCCAAGCATGGCTATAGCTTCTGAAATATTTTCTTCTTCATCCTCCTTGTTTTCATCTTCAGTATTAGATACAAGTGTTGTGCTCTTGTTTTTCTTGTTGAAATTTTCACTGATCCCCATCTCAAAGGTCTGAAGTGACCCAATGAGTTCATCAACCTTCAAGTTGCAGATATCTTGAGCTTCCTCTATAGAAGTCACCTTCATTGCAAATCTTTTAGGCAAGGATCTGAGAATCTTTCTCACCAGCTTTTCTTCTGACATCTTTTCTCCCAATGCTCCTGAGGTGTTGGCAATTTCAAAGATTTTCATGTGAAACTCATGAATGGTCTCATCTTCCATCATCCTTAGGTTCTCAAATTTGGTAGTCAGCATCTGAAGCCTTGACATTTTTACTTTGGATGTGCCCTCATGGGTAGTTTTGAGAGTGTCCCAAACATCCTTGGCCAGTTCACATTGATGTACTAGTCTGAATATGTTTCTATCAATTCCATTGAACAAGGCATTTAATGCTTTGGAGTTACCCAGGGCTAACTCATCTTCTTCTTTGCTCCATTCTTCCTCAGGTTTCAGACTGGTTGTCCCATCTTTCCCAGTTATGGTGGGATGGTTCCATCCTTTGTCAGCAGCTCTCCAAGCCTTTTTGTCCAGTGATTTTAAGAAGGCAATCATACGAGGTTTCCAGTAGTCATAATTTGATCCATCCAGAATGGGTGGTCTGTTCCCAAATCCTCCTTCTTTTTCCATAGCGCCAGAAAATAATATCCCTAGATCTCACCCAGTAAGACAAGCATGGTGCCTGCTCTGATGCCAATTGAAATTATGGCAACAGATACTCAATGTCACAGTGAATGTTATGACACCGTATCTGACACACTTCAAGACAGTAATTTTAAAAGTAGTAGAGAACACAATCAATTGTTTACCCAGTTCAGTGTGTAACAACACCTACTCTGGGGGCTACCAAGCCAGGGAGGAAATGCACTATAAGAGATATTAATTTAGGAATAAACCAACCAGTTTATCTCCTTCACTTAAGATCTACCCAATGCAACTTCAATCTAAGTTCAACTTAAACCTGAGTTCCTACTCACTCCCCCTTAATCACAGCAGTGATACTAAACTATTGATTAATGAAATTATGAAGGTACTCATCAGTACACACACTTGATTTTGCTTCACAGCTTTAATCAAGTCACAAACACTCGTGCTTCAAAGCTTTTAGTGATACACAACCCTAACTTGACTTCGCTTCAAAGCTTTAATCAAGTGACACAAACACTCGTGCTTCAAAGCTTTGAGTGATACACAACCCTTACAATCAAATCCTACTCCAAGTCAATTATCACAATGATAATTGCTTGGCTCACAGTAGTTACAACTATACAATCCCTTATTGATCTTCTGTCAAAAAGTGTCCTTCACCAACAGTCTTCATGAGGAATACATAGGCAGCTATTCTTCAGTTAGGATTTCCACGAAAATAGCTAGGGTTAATTAGAGTTAACCTCAAGACTTGGTAATAGGTCTTTAACAACTAGATTAGGGTTAAGCAGAGTTAACCTAATGTCCCCGTGAGTATCTGATCCGGACTGTATAAACCAGATTCCTGAAAATTCTCAGGAATAACAAATCTGCACAAATGTTAGATCAGTACAGGATGTCTTAACATTGGTTATGACAACAAGAATCTTGTTCACTGATTTTGGTAGAATGCAATAAATATGATCATTGCTTAATGATCAGCTAAACACTCATATTGAGTAGCTCCTGTATGACATTCTTTTTCTGCAGAATGTACCTTGTATCCCAGAATGTTATGACATCAGTCATGACATTCACAAAACTGGTTTTACCAAAAAAAATGCCAACAACCAAACACTTACAATTCTCATAGTCGAAGGCAATTCCTTGGATAAGCGTATCATGAGGACCATCCCTTCTCGCATAACCAAACTTTTGTAGTGCCAAACAGGGGTTATAAGTGATTCCTCCTATAATGCCTAAGAGAGGGACATTAGGGAATTCACCATAGTGATCAATGATGGTAACATCTTCCGAGGACCATGAACACCAATGAATGTCTGAATGTATAAGGGACATCAGCCTATGAGACCATTTCATACCCTGCTCATTCTTCAAAATAGACTTGGGTAGGTGCGAAATAAACCACCTAGCCAATAGAGGGGTGCAACACAAGAGGGTTCCCCTTCTCTTTAGAGTGCAAGCATGCAGAGAGTGTAGAATATCCCTAAGTAATGTAGGCACCGGATTATGAGACAGAAAGACCTTAATCGTATTCACATCTATGAGTTGGTCCGCATTAGGGAATAGTACCATCCTGTAGATGAGGAGTGCCAATACCTCTTCAAAAGCTTGTAAATCCAGGGTATCCCAAAAATAGTAAGCTTTCTCGAATAGAAATTTAACCGGGATTCCTTGGACACTTCCCCTAGTTTCCCAACTTGTCACTACATCGGACTACTGTTAGGACATAGATCAAGCAATCTCTTCAGGCTTTGGATGTTCTTTCGTATCGTTGAAAGGTAACTGATCAAGAATGGGTACCCCTAACAACCGAGAAAATTCCTCCACAGTGGGAACTAGCTGGTAATCCGGGAAGGTGAAGCAGTGGTGCAAAGGATCAAAGAACTGAAATAGCACTTTTAACAATTCTTCATCAAGTTTTGAAGTGACCAAGTTGAGCAACCGACCGTGTTTTTCAGTGAAGGGAGAGCTTTCAGGGATCCTTAATGCCAAATCCTTTAGGTTGAGAGGCACTTTCACAAGGTTAATCTGGATAGTGTTCCTACGGGCGGATGCCATGTCTTACAAAACAAAGCAAATATGATCCCTAGAAAGTCCTTGAAATGGTTAGTACGATATGCCGTGATTATGATGTCATGATTATGGTGAAAAATCACATGTATAGCAAACAACAAACAAGTCACACCAGGTCCTTAGGTTTAAGGCCTGCATGGGTTTTAAGGTCATACCCTCTTGAAGTTGGATTGGTTCAACCTGTCCTATAAATAGTAATCGGGTTCTAAGGGATCTCAATATAACCGATCTTTCCCCTAAGCTTCGTTCAATAGGCGATTGACTCGCAACCAAACAAAACTCAAGAGTCAAACCTCAATGAGTGTAGCATCGAGTATTTGTCGACCTTGGGAATACACCAAGGTTGGCCATCTCGCTACGTCCTACTGGCCAAGTTGTGCAATTAAAGGTTCTAAGGTCATTTGATGCTTTATGACACCACGCGCCGGTCCCGTACTCTCCTTGATTGACTCAAGGGTTACCGGTAACAACCAAAATGTCACATTAACATAGCTACTGCTTCAACCGTGTCGGTATACCCCGCACAGTTCCCTCACAGTTTATTGCTACTTACCTAAAAGGTGTCCCCAGATCCGGGTGTAGGATCTACATAGCCCCAACAAAACCCTTGAATATAAAGCAAGAAAAGCAAAACAAGAAAGCATTTTTAGAAATGACCTAGATCCTAAGGTATACCCCACTTATTATATCCCCAGCAGAGTCGCCAGTTCTGTGATACGGTGGCAGAACCGACTGTTATAATAGTTTGCATTTTGTATTCGAAAATGTTGCGATAAGCAAGAGTCGCCACCGACTTTTATTTCATCCAACAAAGGAAAAGGAAAAAGAACAGAAAAAACCTTTTTTCGAGAGTTTGAGTACGGGGGATAGATTATAGAAAGGGAAGGTGTTAGCACCCTTTCTATCTGTGGTTTTCCACGGGCTCTTAGGTACTTGCTCATTTTGAAATTGCTTGTGTGTGTTTTGCAAAAAGTTTTGTTTAACTTCGTGATAACTCTTGTATCTATCCTCAAGAGCGTGACGAAGTGGTTTTTGAAAACTGTTTTAAAAGTGTTTGTGTAAAAGAGTTTATTTGAGCAAGTACTTAAGATTTTCTACCTACTCGAAAAAAGATTGTTCGTTCTCGTTTGCTTTAGACAGCGATATCCTACTATTAAGGAGTAGGTAGCCCTATCGTTGGAGTTTTAAGGGACATTCGAAGGGACAAGTATGGTCACAAAAGCAATGGTTAGGAAACTTAAGTAATTACCCTAAAGTCCTAAATATCTTTCTGAGGCAACATCTGAAAGGGTTACTTTTTATCTTTTGGGACTAGAGGACGACCACTAAAATTCCCTATGCTTTATGATCGTTTATCGAAGGCAACCGGAGTGGGGCAAACCCTAGGAGTGAGCTTGTGCAAGTGTGCTTTTTTCAGTTAATTATCTTTGCACAATTAGGGTTATCTACCTTTTAATCGTTGGTTTATCTTTCACATACAATCCTAATGTCCATACATCTAGCAGTTTAATAGTTGCGGAAATTAAAGAGTGCGAGAAATTAAAGTCCTAACTATTACAAGGCTTTTGGGCAGATACACAAATATTTGACTGAAAATAAAGATGCGGAAATTAAAATCCTAATTAATCTATTACAAACTTGAAACAGTTACAATAATTTGAATTAAAAGAAAGGTAAAGGCGCGCGCAGCGAATTAAATACGAGAATAAATTAGAAGCCTAAAAAACCTAATTAATTAAAAAATATTTTTGTGTATTTTTTATCGAGAAAATAATTTAATTTAAAATTAAACCTAATTTTCTAATTAATTTTAATTAAAAAACAATCAAGTGAATCTAATTAATCTAATTTATTTTCAATAAAATTAATTTAAAAAAACCTAATTCTATATTTTTGTGATTTTATATTTTTAATAAAAAAATGAATTTTTTTGTTTTTTTGATTTAATAAAAAAATATTTTTGTTGTAAAAAATGATTAAATAAACAAATAAAACATAAAAAGAAATTAAAAAAAGAATGATTTGGGCCTGGTATTATTGAGTAACCAGGGGGTGTATTACTGATTTCTGTTGGGCCCAAGAAGCACAAGCCCAGTCAATTATTTGATCTAGTGTTGCCACGTATGAGGGTACACCATGGACCTTGCTTGCGTGAGACCTTGGATATGTGATGGAGATGATCCAATGGATGGATCTGGGGCACATGATAGGCGTTTGGAATGTGAGGTGTATAAGATCTGAAATCAAATGGTTAGAAAATGTAAAAATTCAAGACCTGGGTATCGAACCCAGGACTCTCACCTCACATGCATTCCTCCTTACCACTAGGCCAACCTGTTATTCATTTACATAAGTGACAAAATAATAATATAATTAAAATACACGCCTTATGCCTAGAACACGCGCGTAATTTAAACCGGTCAGTGGGAGTCAGCCACATGATCATTTTCTTCCTCAGAACTGTTGTTTTAGGTATCAACCTTTTATCTACGGACACCAGCTGTAACTATAACCCTGCAAATCTAAAAAATCAATACCAGGCGTGATAAATCAATTCCAAGCATATAAATCAACTCGTTTTGATCTCACGAGTATGATGGCATCCCTCTTTTTCCCTGATTTTATCTGCATCAAAAAGCCCTAAAACACAACCTCAAACCCTAACAATGGCAACTGTCCATACATGCGCTAAAACTCTTAATTAACCATACCAATACGTTCTAAATGATGATACAAACATGAAGGCATGCTTAGAAATTATTTATGATGCATAAATTTGCACAATCAAATTCAAAAAAGATGGAAAACTGTGACAGTCTAAAGTGATGATTTGTGGAGCTTTTACGCGTGCAAACGATGCTGCTAGCCTCAGGAGACGTCTAGGAGTGGATTGGTGGCCTTGAATCACCTTGAATCATCCTCCAACTCAGAATTCGAACCACACTTTTTGTCAAAAAATTTGAGTTTTATTCTTCTTATGGAGGCAGTCTTTTCGTCCTCTTTAGGTCTGGCCTCCTTGTGTATATGTATTAGAACATATTAGGTTAACAAAAACAACTTGAATATTGAATAATTATGGAGAAAAGATCTTGATCTTTCAATCCATTATTTGTTTCCAAAATAAGCCAAATCATGTCATTCTTGCTCCAATCATCCTTGGTACGATTTGATCATGATATGCCAGCATATATCATCTTCATTCAATTCCAAAATCATTCCAAAAGCAATTTACATGATTTTATTTGATTTTATTTGAATTTTAAATGAATAAAATCACAATAAATCAAATAAATAATTTAATGAGGCATGGAGTGGTTCATGGGTCGTGTACCATGTTAGGAACAAGATACAAGCATAAAAAGTTGGGCCCATTTGAAGAAAAATGCATTTTGGGCATGGTTGACTTTGTGCAAATTTCCAAAAATAGCCAACTTTGACAATGCACGTCTCTCTCAATTTTGACCCTAAGAGGGTGTTATTGGACTTTTTAGAAAGCTTAAGATGTTCTCTAAACAACCCTTCTGGTTTCACCTCAATTGGATCTTCCATGTTTATGTAAGAAGCTTTGACCCAACAGGTGTTTTTGTTGACTTTTTGAAATGACCTGTAATGTCTGAATTCATATATTTTCATGAGTGCATTTTTGAAATTTAGGGCTGAATATGAGCTGTAGGGAATTTCATCCTCTTCAAAATGAGCCTTGGATGGTGAATTTATGATAAAGTATGAGAAAGTTATGCCTGGTCAAAGTTTGGTTGACTTTCCTATAGAAACCCTAATTTAGCAACTTTTGAGTTTTGATGAATTTGGGGCATTCCTTGAGGAATCATGATCAACCCTTGATCAAATGATGGATATTACTTCAAAATGTTGATGTTGACCAAAACCTTGAAGTTTGACTGTATGTGGGTCACAGTTGACTTTTGACCTAACATAGTTAATTTTTAGGCATTTGAGCAGTTGACTGAGCAAACTTCTAGTGCAAGGCATGAGACTTGACATGGATGTTCTTGAGAACATATTAGGACCATGGAAAATATTTGAGACCTTTGGAGTTCACCCATATTAATGAAAATGGAAACCCTAGTTTGAGGTTCATTGTCTTAGGAGAGCATTTGCCTGATCAATCCTTGGGCAAGTTGAAGATTTCAATGAACATATGTTGAGTAAAATGAGAGGGAAAATTTTGGGGTACAACGTCATCTTTTTTTGTCAAGAGAAAATTCCAAGTGGGAGGCCATGTTTGGATGCAAAACATTATAGATCACTTTTGAAGAAAATTTTTAAATATTTTTAAGTATGGAAAGTCAACCTTTTCCCCCTAACTTTGACTCAATGCAAATTTCAGCTCAAGCATTCATTTGATTCCATTCTTTTTCCATTGCAAAGCTTGTAACCTCATCTTTCTAAAGCATCAAAAATCATGCCATAAGACCCCTTGAGCTGAGAATGCCATTGGATTGAACTTGGTAACTTAGAACTGAAGTTTCTTCATAAGTCATAATTTGAAATCATTGGTTTAGCTTCTAAACACTTTGTTTCTGCGCGCTTTAGCCTCTAAACATGTTTAGTGAACTTCGAGAAGTGATTAGCACAACAAAACGCGCATTTTGGATGAGTTTTGATCAAAATAGAAGTCACACTTTTCTTGTTTGCAACTTCACACGATTTCCCTCCAAACTTCATCATTTCACACGGTTGAACATTCCATTTGATTCCCTATAAATAGAGGGTCATCCCCCATTCATTTCCTCAAGCTTGGATAGCCAAAATCACCCTGCCAAATTTGATCCATAACTCAAAATTCTGCAACATAGAAATCTGTTTTCAAGCCTTTTTCAATCCAATTTTTCTATCAATTTACCTTCCTTGATCTTCCCAGAAGCTAACCATATAATTACATTTAATAATCCTTCCCTATATTGCTCCATAGAAGTCAAGTTTCAGAGCTCTGTAACTCAACTTCAATAGGTATATTTCTTCATCAATTCTTCAAAACTTTAATATCATTGTAATGCTCTCATTGCCCTGGTTCTAGTTGCAACACTTACTTTCATCTGGAAACTTGTTTTGACCATGAAATTTCAAATCTCTTTTCAAAACTTTCTTTCCAAATTGCTTGAGCTACAGTTTATATAAATTTATCGCGGAGGTGTGGTTGTCTTCATCTTGAAGAGACGAAGAGAATGGCATAAGTCTCGTGCTCTAATTTTACAGATTGAGCAACCTGGTTTTGGGATTGGCTGGAGGTTGAAGATGACCAACGTGTCACCCTTCAACCAATGAAACAACGCCATTTGGATTTTTTTGAATTTCTGATTTACATTTGCTTTAGTGCTTTATTCACTAATGACCATGATATGCACAGCGCGCTAGATCCTTTGGATTTGATTACTAATGCGTTTTGACTCTCATTCAATGGTCCACATATTTTTGACTTTATTTTTCTTTACTGATTTTTATGTTTAATTATTTTAAATTTCAAAAAATCATAGAAAATTCATTTTTAGTTAAGAAAATCTGAAAAAATTATGAAAAATATTTTTGATTTTTCTCTTTCTGATTTTTATTTTTTCACAATTTTATTTTGTGTTTTGGTATTTTTTATAAATTTCCACTTTATTTGAATTGTTTTAAATGTTTAAAAATACTTTCATGCAATTTTTAAATTTTGGAAAAATTATCGAATAATCCAATGATATTGTGACAAATATTAGTGACCTAATTTATTTTTTATTACTGACTTTGCTATTTTTTATTATTTTTGGTTTATTGTACTCATTTCTTTTAATTTTAATAAATAGTTTCTGACTTTAAAAAATTACCAAAAATTTTATAAGATCATTTTAGTTCATTTCTGTTTTTTCTATGGTCTTACTTTTTATTTCTTGATTAATTTGAATATAGTGGATATTTTTCTCTATTATTTCTATTTTAAAACATTTTTAAAACCTTTTTTAATGTATATATTAAATGAAATATTATTTTGTGATTATTTTCTGGTTAATCTTGGATTGGATTTTTGGTCGTGAACTTTGTTAACATCATTGGATCCATGGTGTTGAGTCTAACTCCACAAAAATGGATGAATGATTTTAATAATAGTTTGATTTAAATTTAATTCAAATGTGGTTTGTATATTCTCTCCCACCCCTTTTCATCTTGTCCCTTTCTAATTGCGCTAAGTGTTATTGGAGCATGATCTCTATATCATGTCTTAAAACAAATGGTGCATAGATTGCTATTGACCGGCTTCAAAATAGGTGCGACTTCTATATAAGTCCACTTACGATTGCTTAACATAGCGCTAAATTTTGTCCCGATTCGAATAAATGATCATTTGTGGCCCAAACCTATGTTTGCATGCCCAAGTATGTTAATTTGATCTCTTTGATCCAATAACCTTGAGATTCATTTGGTGGAGGCTTTGGTTCTACCAATCCTCTAATGGATCTACAACATTTTGGCCAACGCGGATCACTTAAACATCTTGATCATTAAATGGTACTTTTGATAATTCTAAATAGATGATATACTTGACAAAAAGAAAATGCAACTTGTTGTGTGGAGGCTTTGGTTCTACCAATCCTCTAATGATTTCTAAATGCAAGTTTCAAGATGATCATCCAACTAATCAATAATAATTGATTTTACCCTTTTGTTTTTTACTTCATGCCCCTTTATTTTTTATGCTTTATGCACCATTTACTTTTAAGCATTTACATTTCATGCTATCTTCATATTTTCTCACTTGAGCCTTTTCTTTTTTTTTTCTTCTAAGACACCTAATAATCAACATAAACCATAAAAAAAATTTAATGGTACTTGGACTATTTGGTTACTATCCTTGGCATTATGGAGTATGGGACTTCTTGGACTTAGGATTAAAAACCTTGGCCTATGTTGGAGACCTTGTGACCTTAATTGATATTTTTTCTGGAGTTCTTGAGGTTTACCTCAAGACATTAGGTTGTTTGTTTGTTTTGTGTGCAGGTTATTGTGATTACATACTTTTTTTGTAGTCTAGAATTCACTCGTATACAGCCGTTACTCTGCCTAATTTTTTTTGAAGACCTAATACACTTGAAGTTTGGTTCTCACAAGAGGTCTGGTATCTTTGCTTGCTTGGTTTCAATTCAAAGAATGGGAATTCTATCTTGGCTCATAATGTCAAGTATTGGTTTTTTGTTGGTTAGATGGTTCTTATCCCTAGCTTTTACCTTATGCTTTAGGATAGTCTCTTCTTCTCCTCTCATCTTATTTAATTTCAAAATCGTCTTCCTCCTTTTGAAAACTCTTCTTGTTTTGAAACTTGAACTATTTTCATAATAAACTTGGATTTAGGTCCATGTGTTTTCAAAACATTTTTCATAAACAAATTTCAATCAACTTAATAATACCTTGACATTTTTTGTGAGAAGACTAAAAATCAATCAATATCATTTCAAATCATTTTGCCACTTTGGCTTTTTTATTTTAAAACTTTTCTCAAAAGATTAGACTCTTGTCAATCCTTATAGTGATGCAAACAACTATACTTCTACAATATATAGTGAAGAGAGATATTTTCCACTTGGGTGTTGAGTGAGGCATTCTTAATTTTAAAATCCAAGTCATATCCTCCACTTTTAGATGATGGTAATTATCCTTTCTCATGATTGTGGGTAGTAAGTATGTTTTTCCACACGGACAACGACGATGATGTCTTATCTCATAAAATTAACCAACACACTTGTGTTTTAATTTTATTTTTATTTTTAAATAGGAACTACGTGTACCATGATCCCCTATTGCACGGAAGGTGGTACGTAGGCACTAAAGGTTCGCAACTGCGGAGGGTGCAAAAATCATAAAAAAATATATTTCTTTTCTCACCTCCACCATCTATTTTTATACAACATTTTATAGCCAAAATATACAGATTTTACAAAGAGGTTCTTGCGGAGTACCTTAGATTTTTAGGGTGCTAATACCTTCCCTTTACATAACCAAATCCCTTACCTTGAATCTTTCCCCCCTCTTTTTTGGGTTACTCTCTCTTTTCCCATTTCTTTGGAAACAATAAAGCGCAGTGGCGATTTCTATTTTGATTTGTACAAGTCTAGACAATCCAATGGCTTAGTCTTAAACATTTCTATCGCTACATACACACATGCGGACTTTTCCGTCCTTTTTCGGCACTGGCACCACATTAGCAACCCAATGGGGATAGGATGTCACGTATAGGAACCCTGCATCAAACGGTTTCATTACTTCAGCTTTAATCTTCTCATACATATCAGGCTTCACGCGACGAACCTTTTGTTTAACAGGAGGGCGGTCTTCTTTTGTTGGTAGACGATGAACTACGATGTCGGTATCCAACCCAGGCATATCTTTATACGACCAAGCAAATACTTCCACATAATCATGCAACATCTGAACCAACCTGCTCTTGACATTGCTTTCCAAGCTAGCACCGATCTTGATTTCCTTCTTATCTAACTCAGTACCCAGATTGATGACTTCAACTGGCTCTTCGTGCGGCTGAATGGCTTTTTCCTTTTGTAATAGAAGTCTGGCTAGTTCTCCCAGTATTTCACAATCTTCCTCGCCTTTGTCTTTGGCTTGGTTGATTGGGCATTCAAACTCATAGTCGGCAATAGTAGAGTCAATGGCAATAGGATCTAGAGTGGATGAGGACCTGCAAGAATGTGTGTGTGTGTGTGTGTGTGCATGTAAGATGCATGGCTATTTTTGAAAATGTATTTGAAAGAAAAGAAAGATAATGAGCACAAATATTTGAATGCAAAAGAGTCCAATGTATTGAATGATCATATGATTAGATGAACATAAATAAACCCTTGACAAATGGACCAAAGTGCCCCGGGCCAGGCACATGCCTTAAAAGTCATTGTTGAAAATTACAGACAAAATGTTCTTAAATTGAAAGAAAATCAATAACAGGTAAATTACTCCTCAATGAAGGATATGGGAACAAAGTCCTTTGCATGCCAATTGTTGAGTTCTGTTGTAGTAGGATACAGCCAATCTTCAAATGCAAATTCTTAATCAGAATCACCCACAATGTTAACTTCATTGACATCCTTGCCATGCTTTGGCATAGGCGTGGTGATTACATTCGGAGTTGGAGGAGGATAAAACTCAATATTTTTGTTATCAATCAAATCCTGAATTTTGTTCTTCAAGGCCCACCACTGGTCAGTCTCGTGCCCGGGGCTGCTTGAGTGGTAAGCACATTTAGCATTCAGATTATACTTTGTTGACGAGGTATCAGGGTTGGTGGATGGATCACGCAATGTCACTAAATTAGCCTTTAGAAAATGTTGAAGAGCTTGAGATAGTGACATGCCTAACCTCGTAAATTGTCTTCTTGGAGTTTCAAAACGTTGATGATTTGCATATGGTCTTGGAGTAGGAGTTGGATTGGAGATTCGGACGACATTGTTAGACAGATGATCATTCTTCTTGGCACGGGCCCTTGCCCCGTACATAGAATTGACTTCCTTCTTTGCAACAAAAGGTTTCTTGATAGGGTTGGAAGTGGAGGTAGATGCCACAAAGATCTTCCCACTTTTGATGCCACTTTCAACTCTTTCACCGGTTAAGATTAATTCGGTGAAACTAGAAGAAGAGCAGCCAACTAACATATTAAAGAAAGAACCAGATAAAGTGCCCAGGAACATGTCAATGTGCTCCCTATCAGTTAAGGTTGGTTGAACCCTACTAGCAAGGTCTCTCCACTTTTGCGCATATTCCTTAAATCCTTCATTCTTTCCCATGGTCAAATATTGTAATTGAACCCTCGTTGGCTCCAAGTCGGCGTTATACTGATACTGATAGTAGAAGGCAGTAGCTAAGTCCTCCCAAGTATTGATACATGATCCATCCAACTAATAAAACCATTCAAGTTGTGTTCCATCCAAGCTCTCTTGGAAAAAATGAAACCAAAGATTCTTATTAGCAGTGTGCGGCTGTATCTTGGGCACATAAGATTTCATGTGGAGTTTTGGACAAGAAACTGCATCGTACTTTGCAAAGATTGGTATTTTGAATTTGTGGGGAATGACTACCCTAGAGATCAAACCCAAATCATTAAAATCTAAACCGGGGATGGCTTGGATTTCAACATCTTTCAATCTGTCTTCTAACTACTTATATTTGATATCGGCGGGTGGATACTGCTCGTCAAAATAATCATCATCAGATGCTTAATCATTAACACAGTCAGCCTGAGTACTCTTGACCTCACCAATCTGGTTCTCATCCTCTTCAGATGAGTCTTCTCCTACTGGGATCTGACAGACTGTCTCCTTGAACCTCCTACCCATGTTGAGTAGAGCTTTCTTCTCGGGCTTCTTCTTAACTGCCATCAATGCCATCATGTCTTTCTGCCCCTTGGCTAGGGCCAGTAGAGTCTCTTAGAATTGTGAGTTTTGTGCCTGGAGATCCTTCACAGTTTTCTCTAGATCCATCTTGCTAAAATAAATAGCAGAAAGATAAGGAAACTTGTTATGCAAAAACCTGGCATGTTATGATGCATGGAATATGTATATGCAAATGATTTGAAGGATTAAGGAGATTTAATTTGTATAGACAAAAGAATGAATAAACGTAAATTTTCATTAAACAAATCAAGAAAGATTACATCATTCCTCTTGGGCTTACAAAATAACTTTCTAAGATAAAAAGACTGAACGCATCCTCTTCGGTGCGAGATAGGCGTTCACACTTTGCTCTTCTTGTAGCTGCTTCGTAAGATCCAAGACCCTCTTGTCACTAGCATAGAATTGAGCTTCAAAAGTATATTGTTCTTTCTTTAACTGAATCCAACCCTTTTGCAAGTCTTCGAGATAGGTAGGCATGTCGGGATGGAGGATAGTGTAGGGAACATCTCCTTCAACCACAGGCTCCATGATGACTGGTAAGATGGAAGGATAATGCATCACAAGTTTTTGAGCATGATCTCGTACCCACTTAAGGTAAGGCTCGAGGGGAATGGAATTCTTGTGTCCCAACGTCTTGCTATCCACCTTTTTCAACATCCTCCAAGCTAAGATAAACCTCTAACGGTAACCTTGATTGTCATTCTCGTAGTCGAATACCACTCCTTGGATAAGCATCTCATATGGACCATCCCTTCGGGCGTAACCAAATTGTCGTAAGGCTAAATAGGGGTTGTAAGTGATACCTCGTCTAATTCCAAACAAGGGTACATTAGGGAATTATCCACAACGGTCGAAGATAGTAACATTCTCCAAATATCGAGAACACCAATGCATATCTGAATGTATGAGCATCATCAACCTATGGGACCATCTTGAACCTTACTCATTTTTCAACACAGATTGGGGAAGATGCGATATAAACCATCTTGCCAAGAGATGAGTGCAACTCATTGGATTGACTAGACTTTATACAAATCAAAAATAAAAATCGCCACCGCGCTTTATTATTTCCAAAGGAATGGGAAAAGAGCGAATAACCCAAAAAAAAAGGAGTAAAGATTCAAGGTAAGGGGGTTGGTTATGCAAAGGGAAGGTATTAGTACCCTAAACATCTACGGTACTCCGCAGGAGCCTATTTGTAAAATTTGTATATCTTGGCTATAAAAACTGTTGTATATAAAATGGATGGTGGAGGTGAGAAAAGAAACATATTTTTTATGATTTTTGCACCCGCTGCGGTTGCAAACCTTTAGTGCATACGTACCACCTTTCATGCAATAGAGGATCAGGGTACACGTAGTTCCTCTTTTAAAAAATTAAAACACAAATGTGTTGGTTAATTTTATAAGATAAAACATCATCGTCATTGTCCGTGTGGAAAACACACTTACTACCCACAATCATGAGAAAGGAGAATTTGCATCATCTCAAAGTGGAGGTTGTGGCTTGGATTTCAAAATCAACAATGCCTCACTCAACACCAAAGTGTAAAATATCTCTCTTCACTACATGTCGTAGAAGTATGGTTATTTGCATCACTACAAGGATTGACAAGAGTTTAATCATTTGAGAAAAAATTTAAGATAAAAAAAAAGCCAAAATGGCAAGATGGTTTGAAATGAGATTGATTGACTTTTAGTCTTCTCACAAAAAAAATGTCAAGGTATTATTAAGTTGATTGGAGGTTTATTTATGAAAATATTTTGAAAGTGCATGGACATAAGTCCAAGTTTATTTTGAAAATAGTTCAAGTTTCAAAACAAGAAGAGTTTTCAAAAGGAGGAAGAATATTTTGAAATTAAAGAAGATGGGAGGAGAAGAAGAGACTATCCTAAAGCATAGGATAAAAGCTAGGGATAAGAACCATCTAACCAACAAGAAGTCAAAACTTGATATTATGAGCCAACATAGAATTCCCATTCCTTGGATTGAAACCAAGCAAGCAAAAATACTAGACCTCTTGAGAGAACCAAACTTCAATTTTATTAAGTCTTCACAAAAATTAGGCAGAGTATCGGCTGTATACGGGTGAATTCCATATTACAAACAGAGGATGTAATCACAAAAACCTGCACACAAAACAAACAAGCAACCCAATGTCTTGAGGTAAACCTCAAGAACTCAAGACAAAATAATCAGATAAGATCTCCAAGATAGGTCAAGGTTTCTAATCCTAAGTCCAAGAAAAGTCTCATGCTCTGTAATGCCAAGGATAGTAACCAAATAGTCCAAGTACCATTAAAGATTTTTTTTAGGGTTTATGTTGATTATTAGGTATCTTAAGAAAGGAAAAGAAAAGCTCAAGTGAGCAAAGTAAAAATGGCAAGAAAATAAATGCTCAAATGAGAAAAGATGAAAATGGCATGAAATGTAAATGCTAAAAGTAAATAGTACATAAAGCATAAAAAAGAATAAAAGCATAAGGTAAAACAAGTCAATAATTAGTGGTTAGTTGGATTACCATCTTGAAACTTGCATTTGGAACTCATTAGAGGATTGATAGAACAAAAGCCTCCACACAATAAGTTGCATTTGCTTTTTGTCAAGTATATCATCCATTTGGAATTCTCATAAGTACCATTTAATGATCAACGATGTTTAAGTGATCCGTGTTGACCAAAGGTGTTTTAAATCCATTAGAGGATTGGTAGAACCAAAGCCTCCACACAATGAATCTCAAGGTTATTGGATCAAAGAGATCAAATTAACATACTTGGGCTTACAATCATAAATTTGGGCCACGAATGATCATTTATTCGAATCGGGACAAAATTTAGCACTATGTTAAGCAATCGTAAATGGACTTATATAGAAGTCGCACCTATTTTGAAGTCGGTCAATAGCAATTTATGCACCATTTGTTTTGAGACATGATATAGAGACCATGTTCCAACAACATTTAGTGCAATAAGAAAGGGATGAGATGAAGAGGGATGGGGAAAAATGAATAAACCACTTTTGAATCAAAAATTTAATCAAACTATTATTAAAATCATTCATCCATTTTGGTGTAGTTGAACTCAACACCCAAGATCCAATGATGTTAATAAAGTCATGATCAAAAAATCAACTCAAGACAACCAGAAAATAATCACAAAATAATATTATATTTAATATATACATTAAAAGGGTTTTAAAAATGTTAAAAAAATCAAAATAGAGGAGAAAAATACCAACTATGTTCAAATTAATCAAGAAAGAAAAAGTAAGGCCATAGAAAAATCAGAAATAAATCCAAATATTTTTATAAAATTTTTGGTAATTTTTAAAAGTCAGAAACTAATTTTAAACTATTTAAAATTGCTCATACAAACAAAAAAAATAAGTCAAAAATAGTAAACCTCAATATAAAATTCCATAAAATTTTCAGAAAGTCAAAAATATGCAAAATAATATTTATGAATTTTTTTCAGAATAAAAAAATGCCAGAAAGTATTTTTTAAGTAATTAAAAGAATGAAAATAATTCAAAAAATACAAAAAAAATATTAAATGTCAAAATAAAAATGTGAAAAAATAGTCATGAGATCAGAAATAATTCAAAGTATTTTTGTGAATTTTTTCATAATTTTTGGATAAAAAATAAAAGAGTTGTGAATTTTTAAAAATTTAATCAATAAAAATTTAATCAATAAAAATGTAAAATCAGAAAATAAAATAAAACCAAAAATATGTGGACCATCAGATCATAGTCAAAACGCGTTAGTAAGCTGATCCAATGGACCAGACGCGCTGTGCTTGATATGGATCTTAGTGAGATACGCATAGGATCAGAAAAATGGCAACCAGTGAAATTAAAACGTTTGGCACGCTATCATTGGCTGAGACGAGACATGTCATCGTCTTCAACCTCCATACACCCTGCAATGGGGATTTTGTGAGATCCTTCAAATGGAAAAATTAGGATCCCAGACTAGTATCATTGTACTCGTCTCTTCAAGACGATTCTAACACCACCATCGCGCCAAATTTATATAAGGTATGGAGCGAGATATGAATCAAAAACCTAGAAAATAGCTAGCACCTTCAATTTGATATTTCTCTCTCAATTCTCAATGGATTTAGAAATTGGAAGCAACATTGGAATCAGGAGAAGGAGTAGAATAGGTTAGTGCTTGATTTGGATCCAAATGGTGGAGAATTCTACCTTTTCGAAGTTCAAGGAAGAATCTATGAAACTGGACTTCTGTAGCTTGAATTATGGCTCGTTTTGATAGGTTTAAGTGCTGGAGAGTTTATATGATGCTTAAGGATGATGAATGCGCAAAGAATTTTGGAAAAGGGAGCTTAAATCTCAGAAACTGAATTCAAAAAAGATGGGTTTGTGTGAAGTTTAGGCAGGGTGTTTTTGGCTCTCAAAGCTTGAATAAATGAATGGGGGATGACCCTCTATTTATAGGGAAGTGAATGGGAATGAAAATTTGAAGAAATAAAGAAGTTTGGAGGGAAATTGAGTGAAGATCGAGCACGAGTGAAGTGTGACTTCATTTCCATCAAAACTCAACCAAATCTTGCGTTTTAGGGTGCTAATCACTTTTGGCAAGTTTTCTAATCAAGTTTAAATCAAAAACACGCATAAATCTTGTATTTAGAAGTCACATTATGGATTTCAAAATTCTGACTTTGTGGAAAATTCAGTTTCAAGTTACCAAATTCAAATCCATGGCATTTCCAACTCAAGGGGTCTTAGGGCATGATTCTTGATGCTTTAGAAAGATGAGTTTACAAGATTTGCAATGAAAAAAGAATGTAGTTAAATGGATGCTTGAGATGAAAGTTATATTGAGTCAAAGTTGAAGAAAAGGGTTGACTTTCCATACATAGAAATATTTCAAATTCTTTATCAAAAATGTCCTATAATGTCTTGCATCCTAACATGGCCTTCCACTTGGAATTTGCTCTTGACCAAAAAAGATGGAATGGAGTAGATCTCATTAATGACATTTTGAAACTTGAACCACTCAAAATCTCCAAAAATTGAGCAAGTTGTGACTTGTTTAAGTTGACTAAAAATCATAAAATGACCTATAATCTTTTGCATCTTTAAGTCAACTTCCATCCATTTTCTCACTTTGCACATAAAAGAAGGCATAAAGTTCACATCTTCAAGATCATTATGGAAAAATAATGGACTCAAGGTGATAAAAATTGACCAGTTTATGACCATTTGAAGTCACACATAGAAAATTGGGGATTCATTTGGAGGACTTGTAATCTTTCTTCTTCACCAAGTTTCTTTCACATGAAAAATCTTTGGAACTTTTGAAGTTATTTGTTGATAACCCTTTTAAGAGAAGGATGTCTTTGGAATCACTCAAAAATACCAAAAGGTGAGCAAGATATGCTCCTTTTAAGTTCAAAACCCTACCTTCTAGATCAAGAGAATGCCTTGAGGAACTTGACAAGTTTGAACAAACTTCTTGTACCAATATTCTTGATTTGTGAATAGAAGTTGTTGAGGATGATAATGAAGATTCATAGCTACCAAAACCACTTCCATATCTCGAATTTTGAGTGAAATATGTTCTTGTGACCAATAGGAACAAGGCCTTGTCCAAACATGACAACTTCTCCAATCAACCCCTTGTACTTTTGAGTCAAATCTAATAACCTTGAAATGTGATGAACCAAAGAAACCTTGCAATGCCAATTCTCCAAAAACCAATCCAATTGTGAGGTTTGAACTTCTCAAGCTATATTGACTAGGGCATGGAAATAAACTCATGAACCCAAGGAGTAACTTGTTAAATCTCATTGCCCTTACCTACATAGATAACAAGAAAGACAAGCCAACATTGTATTTTATTAGTTAAATGAATAAATAAAAACAATATTCATGATCACAAAAGGAACATAAGTCAAGGTGCTTGGTAATCCCTCAAAAGGAGCAAAACTCAAAGTAGGGAGGGGAACCAAGAATCCTAGTGTGATCTTGTTGTGAGTGAATCAACATGGTATGATGAAAGGATGTTAGGGGCAAAAAATGGGGTACAACATTACCTTAAGGGTGTAAGTGTACAAGTGTGTTTATTTACATGCTTTGTTTATCTTGGATTGGGGTCGGCTAACTTGTTGATTTTAATCTTTCCATACAAACCCTAGTTTACTAGCATTTATATAAAACGATAAATTGCAAAAATAAAAATACTAAGCTATTACATCATTGGGGGAGGGGGTATACAAATTTACAAATGGGGATTTTGCAAGAAAATTGAATCTAATTAACTATTACAACCATATTGAATAAATGTGCAAGAATTGAATAAATAAAAATGCAAACATGCAAAGGGGTAAATAAATGATTTTGCTTGATTTTATGAAAGGGTTTAACCTAAGCTTAATTGAGAAAATAATTAATGAAAAATTAACTAAAATGAACTTAAACTAATTAAGAAAAGAAATTAAGAAAAGAAATTAATTAAAGCAAAGCAACCTTTCCATGCCAATTCTTCCAAAACCAATCCAATGGCGAGGTTTGAACTTCTCAAGCTATATTGACTAGGGCATGGAAATAAACTCATGAACCCATGGAGTTACTTGTTAAATCTCATTGCCCTTACCTACATGGATAACAAGCAAGACAAGCCAAAATTGTATTTTATTAGTTAAATGAAGAAATCAAAATAATATTCATGATCACAAAAGGAACATAAGTCAAGGTGCTTGGTAATCCCTCAAAAGGAGCAAAACTCAAAGTAGGGAGGGGAGCCAAGAATCCTAGTGTGATCTTGTTATGGGTGAATCAACATGGTATGATGAAAGGATCTTAGGGGCAAAAATTGGGGTACAACAGCTGCCCTTATTTAAGTTTCTTCTATCCGGAGATACGAAGGTTAAAATTCTTCGTGTCGACGCGATCGAAGATACATAAATATAAAACAAACCATATTTTTTGCCCTAAGATACCATGCAAATGATTATGATCATGAATGCATATGAACAGGACCAAAGAGATGCAAAAATAACATTGGGGATGTAACAATATAAAAGAAACAAAGGAGCACCCCCCACCAGGAAAATAAATCACTGGTGTACCCAGAGAACTGAATCAGAGAGGATGGTAGGATGGTAAAAGGACACACCAACTTCTACTGAAAGCGAAGCTACCGACGTTTACTGAAGGAAGAGAGAAAGATAACAAACATCGACGTTCACTGCCAATGGTCTACCAACTTTCACTGATGGTAGAAAGAGAATACACCATATCACCTTCGTTCACTGATGATGAGCTACCAACGTTCACTGAAGGTAGAAAAAAAGAATATGAAATATCACTTCTGTTCACTGACGATAAGCTACCAACTTCCACTGAAGGTAGAAAAAGATAACAAACACTGACGTTCACTTCCGATGGCCTACCAACTTTCACTGAAGGTAGAAAGAGAATATCACAGCACCGCTGTTCATTGACGATGAACTATCAACATTCATTGAAGATAGAAAAAAGATAACAAACACCGATGTTCACTGCCGATGGTCTACCAACTTTCACTGAAGGTAGAAAGAGAATATGAAATATCACCGCCATTCACTGATGATGAGCTACCAATATTCACCGAAGGTAGAAAAAAGAATATGAAATATCATCCCAGTTCACTGGCGATGAGCTACCAACGTTCACTGAAGGTAGAAAAAAGAATATGAAATATCACCGCCGTTCACTGACGATGAGCTACCAACGTTCACTAAAGGTAGAAAAAAGAATATCAAACACTGGCGTTTATTGTCGATGGCCTACCAACTTTCACTAAAGGTAGAAAGAGAATATCACGGCACCGCTGTTCACTGACGATGAACTATCAACGTTCACTGAAGATAGCAAAAAGATAACAAGTTTCCCTAAGATTTTGGTGTTTCGCCTAGAACGGGTCTCAACTTCTTCTTTAACCAAGGCACTCCGCCTGGAAAGGATAATACATGAGTTGTCTCAAATAAAGAGAACTTGCTATTTATGGTCACAGAGGATTGTAAAAGAAATGGCTTTTTGGGAAGGAGGTATGACTTCCTGGGGAGATGCCATGATATTCTTGCTGAGGGGATGAAGTCTTCTCGTGAAAAATAATGGCACCAACCAAAATCTGGAGTTTTTTAGGATTCCAAAGTGAATAGCATTGCCAGGGAACCAAGGATCCAAACCAGAAATAAACTGGAATGAAACAGTCAACCTGAATTCATCCTTTGAGAAATAACCTCAAGAGGGAAAACCAAATTTATCCAAACAAGGAGCTGTACCGGAAGGTTTAAAGCAAAAATATTCTATGAGGAACAACTCAGTATGGAAATTGAAAGAATGTATGTTTTCTGCTTAAGTCCAACATTCTGCTGAAGAGAGGACAACGTAAATCTGCAAAACAGGGTAATATGTCAAAAAATATTAACAAATGTAAATGAAAAATGACTTGCCAATTTTAGCTATGCATGATGTATGTATGAATGTATGAGCGCTATCGTGTGCATGCTGACAAAATAGATACACAACATGGGTAACAACTGGGCAAAACTGCCTCGGGCACTAACAACACTCGGCTAAACTTCAACTAAGATGATCATTGCAAGAAAGATAAAGTCCAGCTGCGGAAACCAAACCTACTGCCTGCTTTTAACTTTACTGAGGAGAAATATAATTCGGAGGTAGACAAAACAAAGTGATGAAATAAACGGATACCGAGATAGAACATCCTTCTTCAGGCTTTATCGGGGAAACCTATGTTTTTTCAAAAGTAACATGCCTATTGAAGATTGCAAGACCAGTCTCAAATAAAGCAAACTGACACTGAAACAATCAAACTTTGTTGGGGAATTCAAGCCTACTTCACTGGAGAAAAATGTGGATTGAAACTTCACATCATGAAAACTCAGAAAAGAGGAGAAATGAATCCAAACTTGACCAAGGATACCGGAACCATAAACCCCATACGGCGAAAACAACCCGAGTAGACTTTCTCGAGGGGAACAAAACTTCTCAAAACAACCGGAGTTTGTCCATTCTTAGGATCACCATTTTTGTTGTCATTGTTTCATCACAAATCTCAAAGTAAAAGTAAATTGTAAACTTTTTTTTTTTGAAAAATCAATTTTTTTTAATCTCTTTGCTTTGAAAGTTATTATCAGTAATAAATGGAGTCTTTGCAAGCTAAATAAAATTAGAAACACAAAGAATTGGGTAAAAGCTCAAATTTCATTAATAGAATGGTAGTATGCGAATGGCGAGACTCCATAGATGATTTACAAAGTTTGGGAAATGGTAATACATAATGGAAACGATACATTGAGATACAATGACCACTATCCCCCCTAACAACTTTTGAAATCCTGAGCAGCAGCTTTTGTTGAAGTATGGTGAGGATCCGACAAGATTGTTGCTTCAACGATCAAGTCTCGTATGACCTAGTTACTTGCCAAGAAAATCCCTAACTTTTGCCTAAGCTTCCCTTGCGGGTTTTCAACTTAGCGGGAAATTTATTTTGTTTATGTCTCTAATTTTTGCCTAGACCGCCCTTTCGGCTTTTCGGCCTACCGAGACGCTCCTTTTTTGCCTAAGCCGCCATTTTGGGTTTTCAACTTAGCGAGCTGTTCTTTTATTTCTTTAGGCGACGTATTTCTTGATTGTGTCAGCATTCATGGGACGTGGGAACTCCTAGCCATCCATAGTTTCAAGAATTAATGCACCTCCAAAGAAGGCTTTCTTGATAACATACGGGCCTTCAAAATTAGGAGTCCACTTGCCCCTAGAATCAGTGTTGAAAGACATGATCTTCCTGAGCACAAGGTCGCCTTCTCCGAATTCACGAGGTTTGACCTTTTTATCAAAAGCTTTCTTCATTCTTTTTTGATATAACTGGCCATGACACAAGGTTGTCATTCTCTTCTCCTCAATCAAATTCAATTGGTCGAACCTATTTTGAACCCATTCAACCTACGTCAGCTTGGTTTCCATTATCACACGCAATGAGGGAATCTCTACCTCGACTGGGAGTACAGCTTCCATTCCATACACTAAGGAGAACGGGGTTGCTCCTGTTGAAGTGCGGACAGATGTTCGATATCCATGCAAAGCAAAAGGGAGCATTTCATGCCAATCCTTATAAGTTATTACCATCTTCTGGATAATTCTCTTGATATTCTTATTAGCATCTTCGACATCCCCATTCATCTTTGGCCTATATGAAGATGAATTGTGATGGACAATCTTGAATTCTTCACACAGTTCTGTCATCATCTTGTTGCTAAAATTTGAGCCATTGTCAGTGACGATTCTTCTTGGCACATCATACCGGCATATAAGATTATTCTTAATGAAGCGCACAACCACCTGCTTAGTAACATTGGCATACGAAGCAGCCTCCACCCACTTGGTGAAGTAATCAATTTCTACCAAGATAAAACGGTGCCCATTCGAAGCTTTGGGTTCTATCATCCCAATCATGTCAATACCCCACATAGAGAAAGGCCACGGGGAGGAAATCACATTGAGGAGTGTCGGAGGCACATGGACCTTGTCTGCATAAATTTGGCATTTATGGCACTTCTTTGCAAATTTGTAACAGTCAGATTCCATTGTCAACCAATAATAACCTGCCCTTAGCATCTTTTTAGCCATCGAATGTCCATTGGCATGAGTGCCAAATGAACCTTCATGAATATCATGCATCAACATGTCTGCTTCGTGTCTATCCACACATCTCAGCAATACCATGTCATAATTTCTCTTGTATAACACCTTTTCATTGAGGAATAAAACTTCCTGCCAATCTTCTCAATGTTTTTCTATCTTTCCTCGACGCACCAATCGGGAATTCTTGAGTCTAAAGAAAACGCTTGATATCATAATACCAGGGTTTTTCATCTACTACCTACTCTATTGTAAACACATGAGCGGGCCTATCCAAACGTCGAACCGTAATTCGGGGTATATCATTCCAAGTAGTCACTTGGTACATAGAAGCCAGAGTTGCCAAAGCATCCGCCATTTGGTTTTCATCTCTAGGGATGTGATGGAATTCAACTTTATTGAAGAATGGTAATAATTTTCTAGCATAATGATTGTAAGGGATCAAGCCGGGGTGACGAGTATCCCATTCTCCTTTAATCTGATTTATTACCAAAGTTGAATCACCATACACATCGAGAATTTTGATTCTGGGATCAATAGCTTCCTCGAGACCCATGATGCAAGCCTCATATTCTGCCATATTATTAGTGCAATCAAATGTTAACCTTGCAGTAAAAGGAATGTGCGATCCATGAGAAGTGACAATCACAACACCAATTCATTTACCATAAGCATTCACAGCTCTATCCAATACCATACTCCAATGATATTCAGGGTCAGGACCTTCCTCAGGTAATGGTTCATCACAATCTTTCACTTTCAGGAACATCACATCCTCATCGGGGAATTCATATTCTGCAGAATGGTGATTTTCCACTGGTTGGTGAGCAAGATAATCTGCCAACACACTACTTTTAATAGCTTTTTGAGTGTGGTATTCGATATCATATTCAGATAACAACATCTGCCAGCGGGCAATTCTCCCAGTAAGAGCAGGTTTTTCAAAAATGTACTTGATTGGATCCATTTTAGAGATCAACCAAGTGGTGTGATTCAACATATACTGCCGCAAACGCTTTGCCGCCCAGGCCAAAGCACAACATGTTTTTTTCAGCATGGAATACCGCGACTCACAATCAGTGAATTTTTTACTGAGATGATAAATGGCGAACTCCTTCTTCCCTGTTTCATCCTGTTGTCCCAGAATACAACCCATGGATTTATCTAACACTGTCAGATACATAATTAACGGTCTTCCTTCTACGGGAGGGACCAAGATAGGAGGTTCAAGCAGATATTCTTTAATACTTTCAAATTCCCTTTGGCAGTCATCCGTCCACACACAACCTTGATCTTTCTTTAACAACTTAAAGATCGGTTCACATGTTGCAGTCATGTGGGAAATGAATCTGGAAATATAATTCAAATGCCTGAGGAAACCTCTGACTTGCTTTTCAGTTCTTAGTGATGGAATTTCTTGAATTGCTTTGACTTTATCAGGGTCAACTTCAATTCCTTTCTGGCTAACAATGAAACCTAACAACTTCCCTGATCGAACACCGAAGGTGCATTTATTTGGATTCAAGCGGAGACGATACTTCCTCAAACCCTGAAACAGCTTCAACAAATCTTCTATATGCCCTTCTTCAGTATGGGATTTGGAAATCATATCATCAACATATACTTCAATTTCCTTGTGCATCAGATCATGGAATACGGTTGTCATAGCCCTCTGGTACGTTGCACCAGCGTTCTTCAACCTGAAGGGCATCACTCTGTAACAGAATGTTCCCCAGGGTGTGATAAACATTATTTTTTCCATGTCCTCTAGAGCCATTCTTATTTGATTATACCCGGAAAATCCTTCCATGAATGAGAATACTTTGAATTTTGTTGTGCTATCCACTAACATGTCTATGTGAGGCAATGGAAAATCATCTTTTGGACTAGCTTTATTTAGATCTCTATAATCTACGCACATGCGGATTTTTCCGTCTTTTTTCGGTACTGGGACAATATTGGAAATCCATTGAGGATACACTGATGTCACAAGAAAACCAGCATTAATCTGCTTTAGAACCTCCTCTTTGATCTTTACTGCTATATCTGGGTGAGTTCTTCTAAACTTTTGTTTAATTGGCGGACACTCTGGCTTCAACGGCAAACGGTGCTCGACAATATCTGTATCTAGACCAGGAATATCTTGGTAAGACCAAGAAAAACTATCCACATACTCTTTCAACAACTTAATCAACCTTCTCTTCACATTGGGATGTAACGATGCTCCAATCTTGACTTCCTTCGGATCTTCTTCTGAACCCAAATTGATCACTTCCAAAGGCTCTTTATATGGCTGAATGGTATTTTCCTCGTGCTCAAGCAACCATGAGACCTCTTCTGGAATCTCATCATAATCTTCTTCTTCAACCCCATACACAGGACATTCAAAGTTGGGAGAGGGTGTAGGGTCATTGTATTCAACGGGTTTTTTAGTTAATCTGCACATATGATTTATGATTGCTTTTAGAAACTGACACATATAACAAGTGATTATGCAGATTGAATTTATTTATTTTGAAAGGTTTTTTTTATTTATTACCATTTTCCGAGGAAAAGTAGAAAAATAAAGACATAATTTGGGAAACAGTGACAACTTTTATTACTGATCTTAATAGTCACAGCAAACAGATAAGCCCTACAACATTAATACTTCCACCTTGGGCAGAGTGAAAGCTTTTCAAGAAAAAAAAGATTAACAAATCAAATTACTTTGAAACATGTATGCAAGAGGGAACATCAATGGTGACCCAGTTCTGAACCCTGACTCCATGCGTCACATAATTCAGCATTTCCTGCTCTACTTCATCCTTCTCAACAGCATTAATTCCAGAATCAGTTGGATGGAGGTAACCTCCGTTGCGGAAAACATCATGATAACTTCTCATAGTATACTTTAACTTCAAACTTTCGCCTTTTCCATTCTTCGAAGAGAAACCCAAGCCAGTTATGTTCTTGTTCACGGGTGGATCCGCAATTCGTCCCCAAACTGCATTAGGACCATTGCGCACAACCTGCTGCGCGTCCTTCAGTGAGACCATGGAATTCTCATTTCCTCTTATGTTGTCAATGGATAGGGCTTGGAACTGGGTTCCAACAGCATCTTCATCTGCTTCTACAATACTGAAGGAGGATAAATGAGATATCAACAATGCCTGCTCCTCATTTATGATCACTACCTTCCCTTCACGCACAAACTTTAGCTTCTGATGTAAAGTTGAAGTGACAGCCCCTGCTTCATGTATCCATGGCCGTCCTAGAAAACAACTATATGCGGGAACAATGTCCATGACCTGGAAGGTTATCTGGAACAAATGTGGTCCTATATGGATAGGTAAGTCCACTTCACCGATGACAGATTTCCTCGACCCATTAAATGCTTTCACAATGATGCCACTTGGGTGCATAGGCGTTCCTTGATATTTCAACTTCATAAGGGTACTTCTTGGTATAACATTCAATGCGGATCCATTACAAATTAGCACATTGGATAGCGAATCATTCTTGCAGTTCATAGATATGTGGAGGGCCAGGTTGTGATTCCTCCCTTCATCTGGTAATTCATCACCGTAGAAACTCAAGTTATTACACGATGTAATGTTTCCTATTACGCTGCTGAATTGATCTATTGGCATATCACTCTCCACAAAATCTTAGTCTAGTACCCTCATCAAGGATTCTCTATGAGCAGAGGAGTTCATCAATAAAGCCAGGATGGATATTTTTGAAGGAGTCTGCAGTAGCTTATCTAAAATTCTGTAATCCCTCATCTTAATTACCTTCAAAATATCATCCACTTCTTTCTCTAGCGTAGCTCCGCTAGTCTCTCCTGTAGTCTTCTTAGGTTCATCATTCTCAGCAACTTTCTTTCCAACAGCAACATCTCTCCGAACAACCGGCGCAAACACACGACCGCTACGGGTCACCCTGCTGTTTTCAGCTATAATTCCAACAGCGGGCATTGGCTGGATGGGAACTTCCACCCTATCCTCTAAGATTGTAGTGTTGTAATTATAAGGCACAGCCTTATCTGATTTGCAGGGGATAGGACCTGGCAAACTAATTACCAATGGGGTAACAGCTGGCTTTCTATGATACTCCACTTCAAAATGGGCTGGTACACCGAAACAAGGCACAATGAAGTTTACCCCTTCTTCAACACAACCAGTCATCAATAAGTCACTTTTGGAAAACAAATCTTCGTCTGAAGAGAAATACTCATCCGCAGAGGCATACTCTTCCTCTGACTCTTCTTCCATTAAACAAACCTCAACCATACCAACCTCATGATAATCATCCCTCTAACCTGTGATCTTGATAGTTCCATTGTCTAACAGCAACTGAACACCCTTCTTCACGATTGAACATTGTTGTACCCCAAAATTTGCCCTCCTCTTTTTTTCCACAAGAAATCACAGCTTCGGGCTTTTCCTGATTTTTCAGATTGGCGTAAGAATCAGTCAAACAGACTTTTTCTTATCAGTCCATCCAAATTAGGGTTTTCATGGCTCTGGAACAGTTCAAGCAGATTATTAGGGTTTGGTTGAGTTTGGCTCAGGGTTTGATCAGGCAGGTGCTTCTGTGAAAATTAAAACAAGAATCAGGGTTTTGTGCGCGCATTCTCAGAAAGAGAATTCTACAGTGCTTTTCAATTTACTTTGGGATATGGGCTGAGGCTGTTGATTAAGAATTTACAGTGTTTGGTTTAATCAGTAAAGAGATAGGCATATGGATGTTTGCTTGATTGACTGTGCATTGCTCATGTTTAATTGGGACGCCGGGTTTATGATTGATGCTAAGACCACAGTGTTTATTAATTGTTTATTTATTCTAAGTTAGAATAATTGGGATTTATTTCCATTTTATTATAATTTAAGAATTATAAATAATTAAATAAACATTTGAAGAAGAATTAAAAAAGGATTAAACTTTTATTTACTTTTAATTATTGAGTACAAATGTTATTTGAATACATTTAAATTATTTACAAATAATGTTATTACAAATAATTAAAGGTAAAATAAAGTTATATCCTAAGTTTTCTAAATCTTCATCCTCTATTGCTGCTCCCCATTGCTCAATTAATTTTCATCTGCAAAAACAAAGAAAGGGAAAAAAGTCAAATGCAGATGAATTAAATAAAAAGGCAGACAAATATTTTAAAATTCATCATTAAAAGTGACTGGCCGAAATCAGTTGTTCACCCTCTCTGCAAATCACAAGAATTGCTCTTGGTTCACAAAGAGGGATAGAAATATGTTTTGAAAATTAAAAATGCATAAAGCTGCATAGTTCACAATTCCAAATTGTCAACCAAAGTTTTCAAACTGAATAATCAAGTCCAAAAAGCAAAGCTGTCAAAATTCCAAACTAAGTCACAAATTGCAAACTGAACTGCACATGTCTAACCAAGTTTAAAATGTCAAACAAAGCTATCAAAAGGCTATCCAAAAAAGCTGTCAACAAAGTACACAAGATATGCAGAAAATCTAGAAAAAGAAGATAAGAGATATGCCAAGCAAAACCAAAGTGCAAGCAATATTCTAAATCATCACTTTCCAAGGCCAGTACTTTTTCAGAATAGTACATCTAAAGCAATAAAAATGTTTTTTAAAATCTGTGGAGAGAGAGAAAAAAGAGAAAAAAGAAGTAGAGGCTTACAGGCTTGAGGCTTAGAAAAAGATATAAACAAACATATCTGAATACAGTAAGAGGAGGGCAGAAAATACCAAGAAGCAACACAAATTGTGTAAAACATTCAAACACCTCAGAACTGCCTTCGACAAAAACAATACCAAACTTGTTTTCAAAACAAAAAGCCATAGCCATCCTGCACAAACAAGCCTGAAGCCTAAAGACTTCAAGGCCTGTAACCTCAAGCCAAACCTGTAACACAAGCCTCAAACAGAAGCCTAAACATCCTGCATAAACATAAGCCTGTGACCCCAACAAAAAAGAAGCTTCAAATCTAACCTGCTTCCAACTCAACCTAAGCTTTTCAAACCAGAAGCAAGCAACAAAACCTGCCTAAGCCAGCCTGTCAACTAACAGCCTGAAGCCTGTCTTCAAACTCAACCTAAACCTTGAAGCCTTCAAACCAGAAAAAGCCTTTACACACAAAGCCTTGCAACCTTTCAAACTTGCTTGCCTCAAGTGTTCAAGACAAGCATACAAGCCTTGAAGCATTCAAACCAACCACACCCTCAGAGCAACCTCATCATAGGGTTATAAACATCAACAAAAGCAATACTCAAAATCATCATCAAATAATCTCAGGGGAAAACAGAAGAAGAGGAAAAGAAGCAATCAGAGGCAAGCATATCAAGCATATCAGGCATCTCAGAGTCAAACAAGTCCCAAGCTCTCATAACTGAGTTCATCATTGAGCAAGCATACTCAGATATCAAAAATCATCAAGAACTCGGATATCAGAACCAACATATCCAACAAACAATATTCAAATCAACATCAACATTTCAACAAGCATACAGAGCAAGTAGTCAAAAGAGGAAAAGAAGCGTTTTCAGATTTTTCAGACAATCATCATAAAACCCTAAAAGCGAGATACAAAATACCAGGGAAGGCCACAAAGCTCACAGCGCATCACTCTCCTCTGCCTTGGCCGCCCTAGGACGCCTCCAGTCCACCTCTTCTCCTCTCCAAAGTTTTATTTCTTTCTCCCTTTTCTTTCATACCTCACACCAATAATGATAACATAAAAAAATCAGAATTTTTCAAGGTTAAAAAAAACATGCAAAGCGTAAAACGTACAGAACTAAGAAATCAAACCTTGTATAACCACCGCCTGCGTGACCATGGAGAGGAGGAGGTAGAAGCGGCGCCTGGTGGCCATAGGCAGCGAGAAGGTCTGTTCAGAAGCGTGGCTCAAAAGCTTGGTTTGAGAAAGTAAAGAGGACGAAGAAGAAGGATGGAAGCGGCGCCTCTGTAACCCTATTTCCCAATGTGAAACAAAGTATTGAAAACCCTAAAAAAAACATTTGTCAAATGCCTGGGCCGGTTTTCCCCATCCACGCTTAAGCCCATTTGATTTAGGCGCTCACCCCCCCCCCCCCCCCCCCCCCCCCTTCTCAGGTTGTGTTTGGGCCACCCAGCTTTCCCCTCTAAGGCCCATTCAATCTTCTTGCCTTTTTTTTTATTTTATTTTTATTATTCATTTTTTTGTTTACTTCAAACTAATATTATGTTTATCACTTTATTTTTTGTATATAACTCAAGCTAATATTTTTGCTAAATAAGAATAAAACATTAATTCTTTTTTTTGTAAAAAATCTTACTAATATTTTTTTCTTTTACACTTAAATGTAAATATTAGATTTTTTTTTATTAGGTTTAAACAATTTTCTTTTTAGAACCTTTTTTAATTAAAAAAAAAACGTTTGTTTATATAACATTAACTAAAATGTATAAATAATAATTTTCTTAAACTTAAAACATTTTTCTTTTCTTTAATTAAAACTTTTGTACATGAAAATACTAACTAAAACATTAACATTAATACATAAAAAATAGAATCTCTTAAAGCATTTTCTTTTCTTTTATTAAAACTTTTGTTTGTACATAATCAACAAATATCCAAGAATAAACACTTACTTAATTTTGCATTAAGTTAACATACCTTTCTCACTTGAAAATAATCATATACACTTACACAAATACTTTTGGTACATTATTCTTGTACATTGCTATATTTTACATTGCGATTGATTCGATTTGGTTGTAAATATATTTGGACACTACTCTCCTATTAAGTCTCATCCCCATTTGTAAATATTTGTACCCCCACTCCCGGATACTTATTTGTAATAACTTAGACTTTAAATTCTCGCAATTTATCGCTTTCTATATACTGTATAGTAATTAGGGTTTGTATGCGAAGATTCAAAATCAATCGCTAGATAACCTAAATACAAGATAAATGCATGACAATCAATATACCATTCACACTTGCACCCCTAGGGTAATCCCACTCGTTGCCTTCCAAAATGGGCCATGCTTGCATGTTGAGTTTCTTTGGCAAAACAAAACAAATCAAATGATCATAGTCCCTCGATGACGCTTTCGAAGTTGCCTACAAAATGATCATAGTCCCTTCAAGCAAAATTGCCAAAGACACTTGGCACCATTGCATTCATGGTCCATACGATGACCCGCGCCCGTCCCGTTAACATCCTAACACAAGATTGTCCACCAAATGCAATGGTGGAACAATACTGTTAAAAGGGTTAAAACATGAGAAAAACCTTTGAGTAAACTTAGGGGTAGACAACTCTTAGTTACTTGATTAAACTTGCAAAACACACTTGCCTACTTTCAAAACACACTCCACAAATACAACTTTCAAAACAACTTTCAAAACATTGAAACATCTTTTCAAAAAGACACACACCTTTGTAAAACATTCGAGTAAAGAATTGTTACAACGGTTGCCTAGACAGGGCATCTTTTTCAAAAACATTTTCAAACACACACACACACACCATTTCAAGCAAATTGAAAATCAAGGCAAGTGATCTAAAACAAGTAACTAAGATCCCATGGATACCCATGGATAGAAAGGGTGCTAATACCTTCCCTTTCTATAATCTACCCCCCGAACCCACGAAACATCTCAAAAGGTTTTTCCTCTGCTTTTTAACCTTTCCTTAGGATAAAATAAAAAGTCGGTGGCGACTCTTGCTAAACCGAACAAGTGCGAATACAAACGCAAAACCTCAAGTCAGTTCTCCCACCGTATCACCAGAACTGGCGACTCTGCTGGGGAATCAGGAACTCTGAAGTGGGGTTACCTTAGGGTTTAGATCACATTTACATACTTGCTTTGATTGCTTTGATTGCTTTATTCTTTGGGTCCTTGTTTGGGTTTGTTGTAAATCCTACACCCATATTTGGGGCACCTTCTTAGGTAAATAGCAATAAAACTGTGAGGGAACTGTGCGGGGTATACCGACATGGTTAAAGCAGTAAGCTATGTTAGTGTGACATATTTGTGAGTACCGGTAACCCTTGAGTTCAATCAAAGAGAGTACGGGGCCGCTGAGTGATGTCGTGAAGCACTAACGAACTCTTAGAACCTTAATTGACCATCTTAGCCTTTTTAGGGGTAGTGAGATGACCGACTTTGGTGCAGTCCGAAGTTGGTAGATACTCGATACTAAACTCATTGAGGGTTGTTTTCTTGGAATATTTTGGTCGCCAGTTAAGTGGCTAAACCCAAACAATGAACACAGAAAATAATCCAATGATATTGAGCTCCATAAAACCCGGTTTCTATTTTAGGACAGGATGAGCCAACTAACTTCAAGAGGGTACTTAACTACAAACCCCATGCAAGCCTAAACCTAAGGACTTGTTTGCTTTGTGTGAATATGATTACCTGTATATACACTTACTTGTTTTTGCATACATGTACATAACATCATGACATCATACCATAGCATTTTTTCACTAACCATTTCAAGGATCTTGAGGGTTCTTTTGATGCAGGGTTACCAAAGGGCAAGAGGTTTTCTCCTCTAAACAAATGCCATCAAAGATCAAGTGCAACAACTTGAATCAGGGGCTATGACCCACTTGACATGGTGAGCTTGATTCTCATGGAAAGATATCCACCGGTGCAAAGTTCTACAATCAAAGATCAAAGTTCAACCTCTAACATTCTCTTGTGTTTACCCCAAGAGATCCTTGAAAACATTGCATACATATATCATACATATCATTGCATAGCAGGTTTCTCCCATACAGGTCTCCTTATCTTCCTACTGTTTATTTCAGCAAGATGGATATGGAACAAACGGTGAAAGATCTCCAAGCTCAAAATGCTCAATTCCAACAAATGCTTCTGGCTATGGGTAAAGGGAAAGAGGATCTGACAGCTCTCCTTCTCAAAGACAAGAAGAAGAAGTCCAAGAAGGCAGCGAGCATCCTGAACTTGAGGAGAAGACCTAAGACCCTAGACCTTGCAACTCAATCCAACATAGGGGATAGTTTTGAAGAAGACCACAATTTGGAGATTGATGAAGCTGACTACTCTGAGGAACAATATCCTCTCGCTGATGACAAGTACAAACAGTTGGAGGTTCGCCTCAATGCTATGGAGGTTCAACAAATACCTGGCTTGGATTTAGGAGACATGGGATTGGTTCCTGGATTGGTCATTCCTCCAAAGTTCAAGGTCCCTACCTTGGCCCTGTATGATGGAGTCTCTTGCCCTAAGATGCATCTAAAGTCTTATGTCCGCAAGATTCAACCGTACACAGCTGATCCAAAGCTTTGGATCCATTTCTTCCAAGAAAGCTTGGTAGGGGCTCAAATCGAGTGGTTCTATCAATTGGAGAGTTCTCGCATCCACACCTGGGAAGATTTAGCTATGGCTTTTTACAAACAGTATCAATACAATGCTGATATTGCACCTACTCGTGTCCAATTGCAGAACATGACTATGGGTCCTGACGAGAGCTTCAAGGGATATGCCCAAAAGTGGAGAGATCTGGCTGGTAGGGTGCAACCCCATTTAACTGACAGAGAGCTGATTGACATCTTCATGGGGACTTTGACAGGGCCTTTCTTCAATCACTTAATTGGAAGCTCCTCACCCGGGTTCACCGAGCTAATACTGACCGGCGAGAGGGTCTAGGCTGGCATCAAAAATGGAAAGATCCAAGGAACTACATCCTCGGATACTCAAGTAATTCCCTACAATGGAAAGAAAGAGTCCAATGCTGCGAACAGTCAAAAGGGTCGTCATGACCAACACGTAGGAGCAATCTTGATCTCTAATCCTACGCCTGCTCAACAAAGACAGGGGCATCAGCATAAGGAGGTCGCGCCTAAGAGACAGTTCACCAAGATCAACATGTCACTGGGTCAGGCACTACAATGCATGTTGCAGGCAGGGCTGATTACATTGAGGGCTCCCCTCCGGAACCCAAATACTTCTGCTCCTACCTATCATCCCAATGAAAGGTGTGCATACCACTCTGACAGTCCGGGGCATGACACAAACAACTGTTGGCCTCTGAAGAACAAGATCCAAGACATGATTGATGCCAAGGAGATCGAGTTTGACCCCCCGGAGACTCTAGCATGATCACTTCTCCTATGCCAAATCATTGAGATTGTTTTTGTTTCATTTGAATTTTCGAAGTTGTAATTTCATTTGTTGTTCAAACAATTATCTTTTAATGTCAAACTCTGTTTCATTAATGCATTGCATATGTTTTTCTCAAATTCATCCATTCGTTTTCACTACTCTTATGCTTTCTTTATGATATTTAACTCTTGATGAAAAGCTGCAAGCCTTTAGAGGGAGGATGACGAAACAATACCATAATCTCATACAGTATGCTTTTGAACAGACCTTGCTGATGATGTACAGGCATTTCTTTCAATTCCCAAACACTGGAGTTATAAGGAAGATAATCCCTAGTCAAACCCTTCGAGCCAAAGAAGTAGGAGTTTTCTGTTCTAAACAAATTGAAACCTTTGATATAAACCTGGGGCAGGGTAGTATCTAAGTTAATTCAAAAAAAGATGCGCATTGAAGTCGCAAACTATCAGTTCGTAATACAACGAACGACATCAACAAGAAAGCATTCCTCTGGAATCAAAAGACAGTGATGGTTCCCTATCTCATAGGCAGTCGTTATCTCTCAAAAGAGAAAAGCCCACTAAGCTAAAACCTACAAAGGAAGCTTAAAGAAGCTGGGGCATCCCGCTGACTGTAATCCCGAAAATAGGAACAGACAGGCAAAAGTTAGGGATAACAAATCAAAAGAAAGAGGTCATTACAAATCCTCAACAACATGAAAAAATGTTGCAAAAGAAAAAAGGAGAGGATGTCTGCCCTCCAAATTCAATTGGTGAACCATCACCCAAAAAGTCATTCCAAATTCGAATGAAGTTCGACGCACAATTAACTGAGCTTAGGATTGAAGGACATCACGAAGAGCGGGTGGGTACAAATATACTTTGAGCCTTTATCCTTTGTTTCTTAAACCGTGAACCAAGCCACGTTACAACCCTGCAAAAGTCCTAATTGAAGCACGGGTTAGTTCGAAAGCATACTGTTACAAAAGGTATCCTGACTCCTGTAAGGCTTTGCCCTAAAATCTTGTGTTGAATTTGTCTTATAAAAAGTTTTCTGCTAAAAAACGCATTTTTCAAAACTTCGAGACAAACATAAACCTTGCATTGCTTGGATATCACTGTTTGCATTTGGCTATTTGTTTGACAGCGAAGAAATTCATACAGCGAATGTTCGGAGGAACGAAAACTCTCTCAGTGAACAAAATCACTTCAAAAAGGATGACACTTCCATTGACAAATATCCTATCAACAAAGGGGTATGACATGTCACCATCCAATTAACCTGGGGCAGTCCAGTCAAGGTTTCAACAGATCTTTCAAAGTTCAGTTAACCTGGGGTAGTCCAGTCAAGATTTCAAGAAATCTCTCAATTTGCAGAGTAACCTGGGGCAAGTCTCCGTCATCATCACTTGGGGGCATTCGAATGTCAAAAGTGTCCAACAATTCCTTCATCACCTGCTGGAAGTTACAACCACCAACAGAATAACGGACAATTGAAGCTTCTAAAAATCTGTTTCTCTCAAGAATGAAGACTCTCGTCCTTAAAACCTCAGAAGATTGGTATACTCCCAGTTTCTGACCGTTAACAGAATGAAGATTCTCATCACCTCAGAAGATTGGTATACTCCAAATTCCTGACCCTTAACCAAATCAAGATCAGATTTCTTTCTAGAGATAGTTTCAGATGTGACCCAAGATTTGGCGACATTCCGAAACTTATTCAAGATTTCCTTCTAGAGATAGTTTTAGATGTGACCCAGATTTGGCGACATTCCGATACTTATTCCAGATTTGCTTCTAGAGATAGTTCAGATGTGACCCAGAGATGGCGACATTCCGATACTTAATCCAGATTTGCTTCTAGAGATAGTTCAGATGTGACCCATAGATGGCGACATTCCGATACTTATTCCAGATTCCCTTCTAGAGATAGTTCAGATGTGACCCAGAGATGGCGACATTCCGATACTTATTCCAGATTTCATTCTAGAGATAGTTTCAGATGTGACCCATATTTGGCGACATTCCGTAACTTATTCCAGATTTCATTCTAGAGATAGTTCAGATGTGACCCAGATTTGGCGACATTTCGATACTTATTCCAGATTCCCTTCTAGAGATAGTTCAGATGTGACCCAGATTTGGCGACATTCTGTAACTTATTCCAGATTTCATTCTAGAGATAGTTCAGATGTGACCCAGAGATGGCGACATTCCGTAACTTATTCCAGATTTGCTTCTAGAGATAGTTCAGATGTGACCCTGATTTGGAGACATTCCGATACTTATTCCAGATTTCATTCTAGAGATAGTTCAGATGTGACCTAGAGATGGCGACATTCCGATACTTATCCCAGATCAATACCTGCAGCAATCAAAAGATTCTTGCAATCCCCAGCGAAGCTAAAACTTCCAACTATCAATCCCCAAGCAGAATGAAGACTCTCATTCTCAGTTCCTCACAGGATATTCGAATATTCCCCAGTGAAGATCTCCTCAAGACAGGAATCCCCAGTAGATTGGCATACAACCCAAGCTCCTGATTCCCCAACAGCAGTCCCAGGACTTCTTATCCTCAACGATCAAAAGATTCTTGCCCTCCCCTGCAGCAGTCAAGAATTCACTTTCCCCGGCAGCAGTCAAGATTCTATTATCCAGGATTCAACTATCCTCAGCAAGACAGCTTATCAGCTTACATGCGCATTCATCACATTCATATCATAAACACTGATATAACATACATTATAGTATGCATCATGACATTGCATACAACTAACTCTTTACCTTTTCAGGAAAGATCAGTTGACAGACAAAGATTATCATCTTCTGAGAGTCTTTCTAGAGATAGTTCAGAAGTGACCCAGACATGGCGACATTCTGATACTTATTCCAGATTCACCCAGAGATAGTTCAGATGTGACCCAGACATGGCGACATTCTGATACTTATTCCAGATTCATTCAGATGCAGTTTTACACGGAATCATCATCAGGAAACCCTACATCGGTTCCTTCTCAACTTCAAGACTTCTGAAAACAGTTCACGGGTTCTCCAGTAACGGATGTTAACCTATCGCTTATTCAGATTCTTCTCAACTTTTGAAAACAATTTACGGACGCTTCCCAACAATGGATGCTGCTCTATTGCTTATTCAACTTCAAGACTTCTGAAAATAGTTCACGGGTTCTCTAGTAACGGATGTTAACCTATCGCTTGTTCAGATTCTTCTCAACTTCTGAAAACAGTTTACGGACGCTTCCCAACAACGGATGCTGATCTATTGCTTATTCAACTTCAAGACCTCTGAAAACAGTTTACGGATTCTCCAAACATAGATGTCAATCTATTGCTTGTTCAGACCCCCAGTTCAGAGATGTTCCAAAACATGGATACCTTTCTGATACTCATCCACTCACCAATGACATACAGTCCAGAAAACATCACCAGATGGCATCTTTAAGCCCATCCTCCTACCAGAAATTTCCAGATGGCATCTCTAAGCCCATCCCCCTGTCACATCTCCAGATGGCATCTTTAAGCCCATCACCAAATGGCATCTTTAAGCCCATTCCCTCAAACTACGCTTCACCGAGTGCAAATTTTTTGGGCACTCTAGTGTCCAATCTCCTTTTACCCTCGAGTCGCGAAAGGCAAGCTTGCCAATCTAACTCTTCAGGTTCAAGAAGATTGAACAGGGGCAACTGTTGTACCCCAAAATTTGCCCTCCTCTTTTTTTCCAAAAGAAATCACAGCTTCGGACTTTTCCTGATTTTTCAGATTGGCGTAAGAATCAGTCAAACAGACTTTTTCTTATCAGTCCATACAAATTAGGGTTTTCATGGCTCTGGAACAGTTCAAGCAGATTATTAGGGTTTGGTTGAGTTTGGCTCAGGGTTTGATCAGGCAGGTGCTTCTGTGAAAATTAAAACAAGAATCAGGGTTTTGTGCGCGCATTCTCAGAAAGAGAATTCTATAGTGCTTTTCAATTTACTTTGGGATATGGGCTGAGGCTGTTGATTAAGAATTTACAGTGTTTGGTTTAATCAGTAAAGAGATAGGCATATGGATGTTTGCTTGATTGACTGTGCATTGCTCATGTTTAATTGGGACGCCGGGTTTATGATTGATGCTAAGACCACAGTGTTTATTAATTGTTTATTTATTCTAAGTTAGAATAATTGGGATTTATTTCCATTTTATTATAATTTAAGAATTATAAATAATTAAATAAACATTTGAAGAAGAATTAAAAAAGGATTAAACTTTTATTTACTTTTAATTATTGAGTACAAATGTTATTTGAATACATTTACAGTATTTACAAATAATGTTATTACAAATAATTAAAGGTAAAATAAAGATATATCCTAAGTTTTCTAAATCTTCATCCTCTATTGTTGCTCCCCATTGCTCAATTAATTTTCATCTGCAAAAACAAAGAAAGGGGAAAAAGTCAAATGCAGATGAATTAAATAAAAAGGCAGACAGATATTTTAAAATTCATCATTAAAAGTGACTGGCCGGAATCAGTTATTCACCCTCTCTGCAAATCACAAGAATTGCTCTTGGTTCACAAAGAGGGATAGAAATATGTTTTGCAAATTAAAAATGCATAAAGCTGCATAGTTCAAAATTCCAAATTGTCAACCAAAGTTTTCAAACTGAATAACCAAGTCCAAAAAGCAAAGTTGTCAAAATTCCAAACTAAGTCACAAATTGCAAACTGAACTGCACATGTCTAACCAAGTTTAAAATGTCAAACAAAGCTATCAAAAGGCTATCCAAAAAAGCTGTCAACAAAGTACACAAGATATGCAGAAAATCTGGAAAAAGAAGATAAGAGATATGCAAAGCAAAACCAAAGTGCAAGCAACATTCTAAATCATCACTTTCCAAGGCCAATACTTTTTCAGAATAGTACATCTAAAGCAATAAAAATGCTTTTTAAAATCTGTGGAGAGAGAGAAAAAAGAGAAAAAAGAAGTAGAGGGTTACAGACTTGAGGCTTAGAAAAAGATATAAACAAACATATCTGAACACAGTAAGAGGAGGGCAGAAAATACCAAGAAGCAACACAAACTGTGTAAAACATTCAAACACCTCAGAACTGCCTTCAACAAAAACAATACCAAACCTGTTTTCAAAACAAAAAGCCATAGCCATCCTGCACAAACAAGCCTGAAGCCTAAAGACTTCAAGGCATGTAACCTCAAGCCAAACCTGTAACACAAGCCTCAAACAGAAGCCTAAACATCCTGCATAAACATAAGCCTGTGACCCCAACAAAAAAGAAGCTTCAAATCTAACCTGCTTCCAACTCAACCTAAGCTTTTCAAACCAGAAGCAAGCAACAAAACCTGCCTAAGCCAGCCTGTCAACTAACAGCCTGAAGCCTGTCTTCAAACTCAACCTAAACCTTGAAGCCTTCAAACCAGAAAAAGCCTTTACACACAAAGCCTTGCAACCTTTCAAACTTGCTTGCCTCAAGTGTTCAAGACAAGCATACAAGCCTTGAAGCATTCAAACCAACCACACCCTTAGAGCAACCTCATCATAGGGTTATAAACATCAACAAAAGCAATACTCAAAATCATCATCAAATAATCTCAGGGGCAAACAGAAGAAGAGGAAAAGAAGCAATCAGAGGCAAGCATATCAAGCATATCAGGCATCTCAGAGTCAAACAAGTCCCAAGCTCTCAGAACTGAGTTCATCATTGAGCAAGCATACTCAGATATCAAAAATCATCAAGAACTCAGATATCAGAACCAACATATCCAACAAACAATATTCAAATCAACATCAACATTTCAACAAGCATACAGAGCAAGTAGTCAAAAGAGGAAAAGAAGCGTTTTCAGATTTTTCAGACAATCATCATAAAACCCCAAAAGCGAGATACAAAATACCAGGGAAGGCCACAAAGCTCACAGCGCATCACTCTCCTCTGCCTTGGCCGCCCTAGGACGCCTCCAGTCCACCTCTTCTCCTCTCCAAAGGTTTATTTCTTTCTCCCTTTTCTTTCATACCTCACACCAATAATGATAACATAAAAAAATCAGAATTTGTCAAGGTTAAAAAAAACATGCAAAGCGTAAAACGTACAGAACTAAGAAATCAAACCTTGTATAACCACCGCCTGCGTGACCATGGAGAGGAGGAGGTAGAAGCGGCGCCTGGTGGCCATAGGCAGCGAGAAGGTCTGTTCAGAAGCGTGGCTCAAAAGCTTGGTTTGAGAAAGTAAAGAGGACGAAGAAGAAGGATGGAAGCGGCGCCTCTGTAACCCTATTTCCCAAAGTGAAACAAAGTATTGAAAACCCTAAAAAAACATTTGTCAAACGCCTGGGCCGGTTTGCCCCATCCACGCTTAAGCCCATTTGATTTAGGCGCTCACCCCCCCCCCCCCCCTTCTCAGGTTGTGTTTGGGCCACCCAACTTTCCCCTCTAAGGCTCATTCAATCTTCTTGCCTTTTTTTTATTTTATTTTTATTATTCATTTTTTTGTTTACTTCAAACTAATATTATGTTTATCACTTTATTTTCTGTATATAACTCAAGCTAATATTTTTGCTAAATAAGAATAAAACATTAATTCTTTTTTTTGTAAAAAATCTTACTAATATTTTTTTCTTTTACACTTAAATGTAAATATTAGATTTTTTTTTATTAGGTTTAAACAATTTTCTTTTTAGAACCTTTTTTAATTAAAAAAAAAACGTTTGTTTATATAACATTAACTAAAATGTATAAATAATAATTTTCTTAAACTTAAAACATTTTTCTTTTCTTTAATTAAAACTTTTGTACATAAAAATACTAACTAAAATATTAACATTAATACATAAAAAATAGAATCTCTTAAAGCATTTTCTTTTCTTTTATTAAAACTTTTGTTTGTACATAATCAACAAATATCCAAGAATAAACACTTACTTAATTTTGCATTAAGTTAACATACCTTTCTCACTTGAAAATAATCATATACACTTACACAAATACTTTTGGTACATTATTCTTGTACATTGCTATATTTTACATTGCGATTGATTCGATTTGGTTGTAAATATATTTGGACACTACTCTCATATTAAGTCTCATCCCCAATTGTAAATATTTGTACCCCCACTCCTGGATACTTATTTGTAATAACTTAGACTTTAAATTCCCGCAATTTATCGCTTTCTATATACTGTATAGTAATTAGGGTTTGTATGCGAAGATTCAAAATCAATCGTTAGATAAGCTAAATACAAGATAAATGCATGACAATTAATACACCATTCACACTTGCACCCCTAGGGTAATCCCACTCGTTGCCTTCCAAAATGGGCCATGCTTGCATGTTGAGTTTCTTTGGCAAAACAAAACAAATCAAATGATCATAGTCCCTCGATGACGCTTTCGAAGTTGACTACAAAATGATCATAGTCCCTTCAAGCAAAATTGCCAAAGACACTTGGCACCATTTCATTCATGGTCTATACGATGATCCGCGCCCGTCCCGTTAACATCCTAACACAAGATTGTCCACCAAATGCAATGGTGGAACAATACTGTTAAAAGGGTTAAAACATGAGAAAAACCTTTGAGTAAACTTAGGGGTAGACAACTCTTAGTTACTTGATCAAACTTGCAAAACACACTTGCCTACTTTCAAAACACACTCCAACAATACAACTTTCAAAACAACTTTCAAAACATTGAAAATTTTTTTCGAAAACCTTTGTAAAACATTCGAGTAAAGAATTGTTACAACGGTTGCCTAGACAAGGCATCTTTTTCAAAAACATTTTCAAACACACACACACACCATTTCAAGCAAATTGAAAATCAAGGCAAGTGATCTAAAACAAGTAACTAAGAGTCCGTGGATAACCATGGATAGAAAGGGTGCTAATACCTTCCCTTTCTATAATCTACCCCCCGAACCCACGAAATATCTCAAAAGGTTTTTCTCGTGCTTTTTAACCTTTCCTTAGGATAAAATAAAAAGTTGGTGGCGACTCTTGCTAAACCGAACAAGTGCGAATACAAACGCAAAACCTCAAGTCAGTTCTCCCACCGTATCACCAGAACTGGCGACTCTGTTTGGGAATCAGGAACTCTGAAGTGGGGTTACCTTAGGGTTTAGATCACCTTTACATACTTGCTTTGATTGCTTTGATTGATTTATTCTTTGGGTCCTTGTTTGGGTTTATTGTAAATCCTACACCCGGATTTGGGGCACCTTCTTAGGTAAATAGCAATAAAACTGTGAGGGAACTGTGCGGGGTATACCGACATGGTTAAAGCAGTAAGCTATGTTAGTGTGACATATTTGTGAGTACCGGTAACCCTTGAGTTCAATCAAGGAGAGTACGGGGCCGCTGAGTGATGTCGTGAAGCACTAACGAACTCTTAGAACCTTAATTGACCATCTTAGCCTTTTTAGGGGTAGTGAGATGATCGACTTTGGTGCAGTCCGAAGTTGGTAGATACTCGATACTACACTCATTGAGGGTTGTTTTCTTGGAATATTTTGGTCGCCAGTTAAGTGGCTAAACCAAAACAATGAACACAAAAAATAATCCAATGATATTGAGCTCCTTAGAACCCGGTTTCTATTTTAGGACAGGATGAGCCAACTAACTTCAAGAGGGTACTTACCTACAAACCCCATGCAAGCCTAAACCTAAGGACTTGTTTGCTTTGTGTGAATATGATTACCTGTATATACACTTACTTGTTTTTGCATACATGTACATAACATCATGACATCATACCATAGCATTTTTTCACTAACCATTTCAAGGATCTTGAGGGTTCTTTTGATGCAGGGTTACCAAAGGGCAAGAGGTTTTCTCCTCTAAACAAATGCCATCAAAGATCAAGTGCAACAACTTGAATCAGGGGTTATGACCCACTTGACATGGTGAGCTTGATTCTCGTGGAAAGATATCCACCGGTGCAAAGTTATCCAATCAAAGATCAAAGTTCAACCTCTAACATTCTCTTGTGTTTACCCCAAGAGATCCTTGAAAACATTGCATACATATATCATACATATCATTGCATAGCAGGTTTCTCCCATACAGGTCTCCTTATCTTCCTACTGTTTATTTCAGTAAGATGGATATGGAACAAACGATGAAAGATCTCCAAGCTCAAAATGCTCAATTCCAACAAATGCTTCTGGCTATGGGTAAAGGGCAAGAGGATCTGACATCTCTCCTTCTCAAAGACAAGAAGAAGAAGTCCAAGAAGGCAGCGAGCATCCTGAACTTGAGGAGAAGACCTAAGACCCTAGACCTTGCAACTCCATCCAACATAGGGGATAGTCTTGAAGAAGACCACAATTTGGAGATTGATGAAGCTGACTACTCTGAGGAACAATATCCTCTCGCTGATGACAAGTACAAACAGTTGGAGGATCGCCTCAATGCTATGGAGGTTCAACAAATACCTAGCTTGGATTTAGGAGACATGGGATTGGTTCCTGGATTGGTCATTCCTCCAAAGTTCAAGGTCCCTACCTTGGCCCTGTATGATGGAGTCTCTTGCCCTAAGATGCATCTAAAGTCTTATGTCCGCAAGATTCAACCGTACACAGCTGATCCAAAGCTTTAGATCCATTTCTTCTAAGAAAGCTTGGTAGGGGCTCAAATCGAGTGGTTCTATCAATTGGAGAGTTCTCGCATCCACACCTGGGAAGATTTAGCTATGGCTTTTTACAAACAGTATCAATACAATGCTGATCTTGCACCTACTCGTGTCCAATTGCAGAACATGACTATGGGTCCTGACGAGAGCTTCAAGGGATATGCCCAAAAGTGGAGAGATCTGGCTGGTAGGGTGCAACCCCATTTAACTGACAGAGAGATGATTGACATCTTCATGGGGACTTTGACAGGGCCTTTCTTCAATCACTTAATTGGAAGCTCCTCAGCCGGGTTCACCGAGCTAATACTGACCGGCGAGAGGGTCGAGGCTGGCATCAAAAATGGAAAGATCCAAGGAACTACATCCTCGGATACTCAAGTAATTCCCTACAATGGAAAGAAAGAGTCCAATGCTGCGAACAGTCAAAAGGGTCGTCATGACCAACACGTAGGAGCAATCTTGATCTCTAATCCTACGCCTGCTCAACAAAGACAGGGGCATCAGCATAAGGAGGTCGCGCCTAAGAGACAGTTCACCAAGATCAACATGTCACTGGGTCAGGCACTATAATGCATGTTGCAGGCAGGGCTGATTACATTGAGGGCTCCCCTCCGGAACCCAAATACTTCTGCTCCTACCTATCATCCCAATGAAAGGTGTGCATACCACTCTGACAGTCTGGGGCATGACACAAACAACTGTTGGCCTCTGAAGAACAAGATCCAAGACATGATTGATGCCAAGGAGATCGAGTTTGACCCCCCGGAGACTCTAGCATGATCACTTCTCCTATGCCAAATCATTGAGATTGTTTTTGTTTCATTTGAATTTTCGAAGTTGTAATTTCATTTGTTGTTCAAACAATTATATTTTAATGACAAACTCTGTTTCATTAATGCATTGCATATGTTTGTCTCGAATTCATCCATTCGTTTTCACTACTCTTATGCTTTCTTTATGATATTTAACTCTTGATAAAAAGCTGCAAGCCTTTAGAGGGAGGATGACGAAACAATACCATAATCTCATATAGTATGCTTTTGAACAAACCTTGTTGATGATGTACAGGCATTTCTTTCAATTCCCAAACACTGGAGTTATAAGGAAGATAATCCCTAGTCAACCCCTTCGAGCCAAAGAAGTAGGAGTTTTCTGTTCTAAACAAATTGAAACCTTTGATATAAACCTGGGGCAGGGTAGTATCTCAGTTAAGTTAAAAAAAGATGCGCATTGAAGTCGCAAACTATCAGTTCGTAATACAACGAACGACATCAACAAGAAAGCATTCCTCTGGAATCAAAAGACAGTGATGGTTCCCTATCTCATAGGTAGTCGTTATCTCTCAAAAGAGAAAATCCCACTAAGCTAAAACCTACAAAGGAAGCTTAAAGAAGCTGGGGCATCCCGCTGACTGTAATTCCGAAAACAGGAACAGTCAGGCAAAAGTTAGGGATAACAAATCAAAAGAAAGAGGTCATTACAAATCCTCAACAACATGAAAAAATGTTGCAAAAGAAAAAAGGAGAGGATGACTGCCCTCCAAATTCAATTGGTGAACCATCACCCAAAAAGTCGTTCCAAATTCGAATGAAGTTCGACGCACAATTAACTGAGCTTAGGATTGAAGGACATCACGAAGAGCGGGTGGGTACAAATATACTTTGAGCCTTTATCCTTTGTTTCTTAAACCGTGAACCAAGCCACGTTACAACCCTGCAAAAGTCCTAATTGAAGCACGGGTTAGTTCGAAAGCATACTGTTACAAAAGGTATCCCGACTCCTGTAAGGCTTTGCCCTAAAATCTTGTGTTGAATTTGTCTTATAAAAAGTTTTCTGCTAAAAAACGCATTTTTCAAAACTTTGAGACAAACATAAACTTTGCATTGCTTGGATATCACTGTTAGCATTTGGCTATTTGTTTGACAGCGAATGTTCGGAGGAACGAAAACTCTCTCAGTGAACAAAATCAATTCAAAAAGGATGACACTTCCATTGACAAATCTCCTATCAACAAAGGGGTATGACATGTCACCATCCAATTAACCTGGGGCAGTCCAGTCAAGGTTTCAACAGATCTTTCAAAGTTCAGTTAACCTGGGGCAGTCCAGTCAAGATTTCAAGAAATCTCTCAATTTGCAGAGTAACCTGGGGCAAGTCTCCGTCATCATCACTTGGGGGCATTCGAATGTCAAAAGTGTCCAACAATTCCTTCATCACCTGCAGGAAGTTACAACCACCAACAGAATAACGGACAATTGAAGCTCCTAAAAATCTGTTTCTCTCAAGAATGAAGACTCTCGTCCTTAAAACCTTAGAATATTGGTATACTCCCAGTTTCTGACCGTTATAAGAATGAAGATTCTCATCACCTCAGAAGATTGGTATACTCCCAATTCCTGACCCTTAACCAAATCAAGATCAGATTTCTTTCTAGAGATAGTTTCAGATGTGACCCAAGATTTGGCGACATTCCGAAACTTATTCAAGATTTCCTTCTAGAGATAGTTTCAGATGTGACCCAAGATTTGGCGACATTCCGAAACTTATTCAAGATTTCCTTCTAGAGATAGTTTCAGATACCCAAGATTTGGCGACATTCCGAAACTTATTCAAGATTTGCTTCTAGAGATAGTTTCAGATGTGACCCAGATTTGGCGACATTCCGATACTTATTCCAGATTTGCTTCTAGAGATAGTTCAGATGTGACCAAGAGATGGCGACATTCCGATACTTATTCCAGATTTGCTTCTAGAGATAGTTCAGATGTGACCCAGAGATGGCGACATTCCGATACTTATTCCAGATTCCCTTCTAGAGATAGTTCAGATGTGACTCAGAGATGGCGACATTCCGATACTTATTCCAGATTTCATTCTAGAGATAGTTTCAGATGTGACCCAGATTTGGCGACATTCCGTAACTTATTCCAGATTTCATTCTAGAGATAGTTCAGATGTGACCCAGATTTGGCGACATTCCGATACTTATTCCAGATTCCCTTCTAGAGATAGTTCAGATGTGACCCAGATTTGGCGACATTCCGTAACTTATTCCAGATTTCATTCTAGAGATAGTTCAGATGTGACCCAGAGATGGCGACATTCCGTAACTTATTCCAGATTTGCTTCTAGAGATAGTTCATATGTGACCCTGATTTGGCGACATTCCGATACTTATTCCAGATTTCATTCTAGAGATAGTTCAGATGTGACCCAGAGATGGCGATATTCCGATACTTATCCTAGATCAATATTCTTGTACATTGCTATATTTTACATTGCGATTGATTCGATTTGGTTGTAAATATATTTGGACACTACTCTCCTATTAAGTCTCATCCCCATTTGTAAATATTTGTACCCCCACTCCCAGATACTTATTTGTAATAACTTAGACTTTAAATTCCCGCAATTTATCGCTTTCTATATACTGTATAGTAATTAGGGTTTGTATGCGAAGATTCAAAATCAATCGCTAGATAACCTAAATACAAGATAAATGCATGACAATCAATACACCATTCACACTTGCACCCCTAGGGTAATCCCACTCGTTGCCTTCCAAAATGGGCCATGCTTGCATGTTGAGTTTCTTTGGCAAAACAAAACAAATCAAATGATCATAGTCCCTCGATGACGCTTTTGAAGTTGCCTACAAAATGATCATAGTCCCTTCAAGCAAAATTTCCAAAGACACTTGGCACCATTGCATTCATGGTCCATACGATGACCCGCGCCTGTCCCGTTAACATCCTAACACAAGATTGTCCACCAAATGCAATGGTGGAACAATACTGTTAAAAGGGTTAAAACATGAGAAAAACCTTTGAGTAAACTTAGGGGTAGATAACTCTTAGTTACTTGATCAAACTTGCAAAACACACTTGCCTACTTTCAAAACACACTCCACAAATACAACTTTCAAAACAACTTTCAAAACATTGAAACATCTTTTCGAAAAGACACACACCTTTGTAAAACATTCGAGTAAAGAATTGTTACAACGGTTGCCTAGACAAGGCATCTTTTTCAAAAACATTTTCAAACAAACACACACACCATTTCAAGCAAATTGAAAATCAAGGCAAGTGATCTAAAACAAGTAACTAAGAGCCCATGGATAACCATGGATAGAAAGGGTGCTAATACCTTCCCTTTCTATAATCTACCCCCCGAACCCACGAAACATCTCAAAAGTTTTTTCCTGTTCTTTTTAACCTTTCCTTAGGATAAAATCAAAATCCGGTGGGGACTCTTGCTAAACCGAACAAGTGCGAATACAAACGCAAAACCTCAAGTCAGTTCTCCCACCGTATCACAAACATCCTCGGGCATCTCGACAGCAAACTAGGAAAGATCCATATTGGTGTTCCACCTGACCAGCCGTATGGCAGACGGTAGCATGCAACTGCACAAGATCCTCATTCATATACTCTACATCAAAAATTCTGAATTCACCAGGACATCCAGAAACCATGTTCACTTCCTCTTCATACTCTGCCCTGGGCCTGGTTATATGGATTAAGCCCTCATCCATCATCTCCTGTAAATAAGCCTTTATCTTATCGCAACCCCGTATATTTGTACTGCAAGTAGCACAACCGGTATGGTCGTGTGTATAGTAGCTAAATTCACAAAGGTCTGCGTGCATTTTCACAAAATCTCCTCTAACCAGATTAATGTCAAAAATCCGGAAATCTCCTGGACAATCGGCCACCATATTTACTGCATTTACTCACCCATGCTTGGGTAGAGGATTATCTTTCACATTAGGTCCCATGTCTTTTAAAGATAGAACACCATACTTTACCAATTTTTGCACCTCATTCTTCAAAGGATAACAATTCTCAACATTATTCCCTGGTGCTCCCTGATGAAAAGCACATGTTTGGTCTGACTTGTAATACCAAGGCAATGGTGATGGTACGGCGGGAGGTGGTCGTGTCTAGACCAACTTTTTCTGAACCAATATTGGTAGTAGCTCTGCAATGCTCATGGGAATAGGGTCAAAACTCTCCCTTCTCTGATTATACCCTTGATTCCCCTGCTGGGATGGTCTCTGATAAGCAACGGTAGTCGGAGCGGCATTCATAACAGGAATAACTAAGGCGACTTGCTGATGACGCTGATAATTCCTTCTAGGAGCGTTTACCCTCCTCTCTTGCATAACAGCATTTGCATCTCCTTATTTCTTTTTGGTAAACCCATAAGATGGCTTCTTCGCACCTTCAGATCCTTCACTCTTCGTCAAACGGCCTTCTCTTACAGCCTCTTCCAAGTGGATACCCATTCCTACCATCTCAGTAAAGTCACTTGGTGCGCTTGCTACCATCCTTTCATAGTAGAAAGCACCCAGCGTCTTTAAGAAAATCTTAGTTATCTCCTTCTCTTCCATGGGAGGAATCACTTGGGCGGCTACCTCACGCCATCTCTGTGTATACTCTTTGAATGATTCCCTGTCTTTCTGAACCATGGCCCTAAGTTGATCACGTTTAGGCGCCATGTCCACGTTGTACTTTTATTGTTTGATGAATGCTTCTCCCAAATCATTAAAAGTATGGATATTGGCGCTATCCAAACTCATATACCACTTCAATGCGGCACCAGTCAAACTATCCTAAAAAAAGTGAATCAGCAGACGTTGATCATCAGTATGGGTAGACATTCTCCTCACGTACATCACCAGATGAGCAAGAGGGAAAGTGTTGCCCTTATACTTCTCAAACTCCGGGACCTTGAACTTAGCAGGTATCTTAACATTTGGGACAAAGCATAGCTCATTCACGTTCTGCCCAAATAGCTTTTTTTCCCTGAGGGCCTTCATATCCCTCTGCATCTTGTCAAACTGCTCTTGAAATTCATCCATTCTATCATAAAGACCCAAGTCTTCACTTGGCGGAGGGAAAGGACGACACACATCATCATTAACAAACGGAACCATATTCACCGAAGGAGGTGTAGCAGGAACAGCATGCACCACAAGAGGTGATGGAGTAATTGAACCACTGGAGTATCTTGAGGACCAAGATTGAAACCTTCAGGTGCGAAATTATCTGGCATTCCCCGTGGATAACCTTGAGGCTTGCAATTCTGAACAATAGCAGGAGTGGAAGATACGAGAACAGTCGGAACTTCAGTAGTTGCCCTTGTTGGTTGAGGTTGAAAATTCGGTGGCTGATTCTGAGCAGCCACCAGAGCTTCCATCAGAGTAGTCAAATTGGCCATGCCGGCCTTCAAAGCAGAAACTTCTTCGCGCAGCTCACGATTCTCTTGTTCTAAGTTGTCCATCTTCTTTTTGAAATTAGTCTGAGTGTTGTAGTGATGAGTCAGCTTGCTGAACAAAGTAAATAAGCTTGGTAAGACACCTGGATATGCATAACAAATGCAAGAGAAATATGCAATATGATGCATGATATGTAATGCACATGATTATTTTTACTTTGTTATTTAATATTTCAAGGGATTTAAAGTTTATAGACATATTGCAAACATCAAAGTAATAGCGCTTTTGAAATACTGGAAAAAAAATTTAATTATAATAACTTCAAAACGGATTACAAGTTTCACTGATCTCAAGTACAAGATGAAAATACAATCTAAAATCCTGAGAAAAAAAGCTGATGGAGATCACTCTATACGCTGGCGCTTCCCTGTAAGCCTGGAAATCTAAGCCTTCAACCTCTGGTTTTCTTCCATATGTCTGATGGAAATCTCCTTCCAATCATCTGAATCATAAAGTAAGTGATCAACACCTGATTGAGGCCCGGGAGAAAATAAATCCCCTTGCCTCTCCATAAACTCTATCGCTCGACTCTCAAGGATCTCAATCACGTTGTCTTTCTCCTTTAGGTCTGCTTTGTAGGAACTCTCTAAAGTCTGGAACTTGTTCTTCCAAGCATCCCTTTCCTGTTGCATCCTGACCAAAGCAAGCTGCAGCTCTTCCAGATCATCTAATAAGGAAGGAGTGGTCTTCACAAATAGATCAGGTATGGGTGTCTCCCGGGTATATGGCATCTTTAACCGAATGGCTCTCGATCGGATCCATTGAAGATATGGCTCCAAAGAAACAGCACCCCTAGGTTCCAAATCCTTCCTACTTTTCTTATGAATATGACGCCAGGCCTTCGCAATCTTCTCCCTAGCTTCCATATGGTCTTCCTCTTCCTTCAGAAAGAAACTACTCAAATGAATACTATTTGGTTTATCCCTCATCGGATAACTAAGTTGTCGCTGTGCAAGAACAGGGTTATAGTTAATTCCTCCCTTTGTACCAAGAAGAGGTACATTGGGGAAACTACCACAACTGTCAATAATCTCTATATCCTGGTAAACTCGATGGTACCAATCAATATCCGAGTGAGTAAGTGCCATGATCTTAGGAGCCCAACAAGGTTCCTTCTTGACATCCCAAAAAGCATCAGACTGAGGCATATGAGAGATGAACCACTGGTACAACAGAGACATGCAACAGATAATCATTCCCCCATGATAAGAATTCTGAAGATGAATAGAGTAATAAGCATCACCCAACAGTGTAGGAACTGGGTTTCCAATCATGAAGATCCTGATAGCATTAATGTCAACAAACCTGTCCACATTAGGAAATAAGAACAACCCGTAAGCAAGTAGAGCAAAGATGGCCTCAAAAGCAATTGTACTCTTCATTCTGGCAAAGTAATGAGCTTTCTCCAATAAGAACTGAGCTGGTAATCCTCTAATCCCTCCTTTAGTAGTCATATGGGCTTCCACCTCAGAATTCCCCAGGTGAATCAAAGCAGCAATCTCATGTGGTTTTGGCTCACCCTCTAAACAAGTAAAAGGAACACGATCGGTAACAGGTAAATCCAATAGATAAGAATACTCCTCCAGTGTAGGCATCAACTGATAGTCGGGAAAAGTAAAGCAATGATACGTCAGATCATAGAACTGGACCAAGGTCGAGAGAATACCCTCCTTCACCTTCAGCTTCATGAGAGGAATAATGGATTCATACTTCTTCCGAAAGTCTGTAGAGCACTCGATCTCGGGAATTAGACTGATCAGCTCATCTATCTTTGGATCCTTGAAACTGTACTTCTCGGTCTTTATCTTTCCATAATCCATGGTTGAAAAGTACCTGAGATATTCACAAATAGTCAACCTTTAAATCCCTTGAAATATGGTTTCTTCAAAAGATGCTTATGAGTGCATGGATGCATGATGCAACAATTACACACAAGATCACACATATAGGGTTCATAGGTTCAACGTCACGAGCGTGAGGTCGAAGGTACTTCCCATAAGGTGTTGGTCTAAAGTTATCACCTTCCAAACAAGGTTCTAGAGGTTCCCAGAGTCTACATCCTTCCTTCGGATATTACCAACTTCTCGATTAACTCGGTAATTAATAATATTCTCAAGAAAGACTCGTCCGAGCATAGTATCGCGTGACAACTATTTCCGAATTACTCCGTCATAGCTTCCGCACTACACCTAAAAGGCCAAGATGGGTTTGGTATTCTACGGTCCTCAGTTTCAGCAGGCTCCCAGGTCGAAAGCAGTACGTCTTCCCGATTACTCGGTAAATGACACTACAGTCAAAGGGGCCTCCACTGAGTGAGGGATCTCATGCCTCCATTTTTGGGATTACTCCCTCAAAGTTAACATGACTATACCGCATGTCCTATCTTAAAGTTTGCCCAAGTCAGGGTATAGGACTTATGAGTAATCACCAAGCACCCTAAAAACTAGGAAAATCCAGAAAAACATACATATAACACATAAACAACAGTAGCACATATACATATATAAACAAAGATAGTATTAACCCACTTAGGGTGGACCAGCAAGAGGTCAATCTTTCCCCAGTGAAGTCGCCATTTTTCTGTAGCAGTAGAAATGTTCAAGACTAAGCTATTGGATTGACTAGACTTTATATAAATCAAAAATAAAAATCGTCACCGCGCTTTATTGTTTCCAAAGGAATGGGAAAAGAGCGAATAACCCAAAAAAAGGGGAAAGATTCAAGGTAAGGGGGTTGGTTATACAAAGGGAAGAAATTAGCAACCTAAACATCTACGGTACTCCGCAGGAGCCTCTTTGTAAAATTTGTATATCTTGGTTATAAAAACTATTGTATATAAAATGGATGGTGGAGGTGAGAAAAGAAACATATTTTTTATGATTTTTGCACCCTCCGCGGTTGTGAACCTTTAGTGCCTAGTACCACCTTTCGTGCAATAGGGGATCAGGGTACACGTAGTTCCTCTTTTAAAAAAATTAAAACACAAATGTGTTGGTTAATTTTATAATATAAAACATCATCGTCATTGTCCGTGTGGAAAACACACTTACTACCCACAATCATGAGAAAGGAGAATTTGCATCATCTCAAAGTGGAGGATATGGCTTGGATTTCAAAATCAACAATGCCTCACTCAACACCCAAGTGGAAAGTATCTCTCTTAACTACATGTTGTAGAAGTATGGTTGTTTGCATCACTATAAGGATTAACAAGAGTTTGATCTTTTGAGAAAATTTTAAAGATAAAAAAAAGCCAAAATGGCAAGATGGTTTGAAATGAGATTGATTGACTTTTAGTCTTCTCACAAAAAAAATGTCAAGGTATTATTAAATTGATTGGAGGTTTATTTATGAAAATATTTTGAAAGTGCATGAACATAAGTCCAAGTTTATTATGAAAATAGTTCAAGTTTCAAAACAAGAAGAGTTTTCAAAAAGAGGAAGAAGATTTTGAAATTAAAGAAGATGGGAGGAGAAGAAGAGACTATCTTAAAGCATAGGGTAAAAGCTAGGGATAAGAACCATCTAACCAACAAGAAGTCAAAACTTGACATTATGATCCAAGATAGAATTCCCATTCCTTGGATTGAAACCAAGCAAGCAAAAAAACTAGACCTCTTGAGAGAACCAAACTTCAAGTGTATTAAGTATTCACAAAAATTGAGCAGGGTAACGGCTGTATACGGGTGAATTCTAGATTACAAACAGAGGATGTAATCACAAAAACCTGCACACAAAACAAACAAGCAACCCAATGTGTTAAGGTAAACCTCAAGAACTCCAGACAAAATAATCAGATAAGATCTCCAAGATAGGTCAAGGTTTCTAATCCTAAGTCCAAGAAAATTCCCATGCTCCATAATACTAAGGATAGTAACCAAATAGTCCAAGTACCATTAAAGATTTTTTTTAGGTTTTATGTTGATTATTAGGTATCTTAAGAAAGGAAAAGAAAAGCTCAAGTGAGCAAAGTAAAAATGGCAAGAAAATAAATGCTCAAATGAGCAAAGATGGAAATGGCATGAAATGTAAATACTAAAAGTAAATAGTACATAAAGCATAAAAAAGAATAAAAGCATAAGGTAAAACAAGTCAATAATTAGTGGTTAGTTGGATGACCATCTTGAAAATTGCATTTGGAACTCATTAGAGGATTGGTAGAACCAAAGCCTCCACACAACAAGTTGCATTTGCTTTTTGTCAAGTATATCATCCATTTGGAATTCTCATAAGTACCATTTAATGATCAACGATGTTTAAGTGATCTGCATTGACCAAAAGTGTTCTAGATCCATTAGAGGATTGGTAGAACCAAAGCCTCCACACAATGAATCTCAAGGTTATTAGATGAAAGAGATCAAATTAACATACTTGGGCTTACAATCATAAGTTTGGGCCACGAATGATCATTTATTTGAATCGGGACAAAATTTAGCGCTATGTTAAGCAATCGTAAGCGGACTTATATAGAAGTCGCACCTATTTTGAGGCCGGTCAATAGCAATTTATGCACCATTTATTTTGAGACATGATATAGAGAGCATGCTCCAACAACATCTAGGGCAATAAGAAAGGGATGAGATGAAGAGGGATGGGGAAAATGAACAAACCACTTTTGAATAAAAAATTTAATCAAACTATTATTAAAATCATTCATCCATTTTGGTGGAGTTGAACTCAACACATAAGATCCAATGATGTTAATAAAGTCATGATCAAAAAATCAACTCAAGACAGCCAAAAAATAATCATAAAATAATATTATATTTTATATATACATTAAAAGGGTTTTAAAAAATGTTAAAAAAATCAAAATAGAGGAGAAAAATATTAACTATGTTCAAATTAATCAAGAAAGAAAAGTAAGGCCATAGAAAAATCAGAAATGGATCCAAATATTTTTATAAAATTTTTGGTAATTTTTAAAAGTCATAAACTAATTTTAAACTATTTAAAATTGCTCAAACAAACAAAAAAATAAGTCAAAAATAGTAAACCTCAATATAAAATTCCATAAAATTTTCAGAAAGTCAAAAATATGCAAAATAATATTTATGAATTTTTTTCAGAATTAAAAAATGTCAGAAAGTATTTTTAAGTAATTAAAAGAAAGTAAATAATCAAAAAATACAAAAATATCACATGTCAAAATAAAAATGTGAAAAAATAATCATGAGATCAGAAATAATTCAAAGTATTTTTGTGAATTTTTTCATAATTTTTGGATAAAAAATAAAAGAGTTATGAATTTTTGAAAATTTAATCAATAAAAATGTAAAATCAGAAAATAAAATTAAACCAAAAATATGTGGACCATCAGATCATAGTCAAAATGCATTAGTAAGATGATCCAGTGGACCAGATGCGCTGTGCTTTATATGGACCTTAGTGAGATACGCATAGGATCAGAAAAAGGGCAACCAATGAAATTAAAATGTTTGGCACGCTATCATTGGCTGAGATGAGACATGTCATCGTCTTCAACCTCCATACACCCTGCAATGGGGATTTTGTGAGATCCTTCAAATGGAAAAATTAAGATCCCAGGCTAGTATCATTGAACTCGTCTGTTCAAGACGATTCTAACACCACCGTCGCGCCAAATTTATATAAGGTATGGAGCGAGATATGAATCAAAAACCCAGAAAATAGCGAGCACCTTCAATTTGAGATTTCTCTCTCAATTCTCAATGGATTTAAAAAATTTAAGCAGCATTGGAATCAGGAGAAGGCGTAGAATAGATTAGTGCTTGATTTGGATCCAAATGGTGGAGAATTCTACCTTTTCGAAGTTCAAGGAAAATATTTGAAACTGGACTTCTGTAGCTTGAATTATGGCTCGTTTTGATTGGTTTAAGTGCTGGAGAGTTTATATGATGCTTAAGGATGATGAATGCGCAAAGAATTTTGGAAAAGGGAGCTTAAATCTCAGAAACTGAATTCAAAAAAGATGGGTTTGTGTGAAGTTTTGGCAGGGTCTTTTTGGCTCTCAAAGCTTGAAGAAATGAATGGGGGATGACCCTCTATTTATAGGGAAGTGAATGGGAATGAAAATTGGAAGAAACAAGGAAGTTTGGAGGGAAATTGAGTGAAGGTTGAGCACGAGTGAAGTGTGACTTCATTTCCATCAAAACTCAACCAAATCTTGCATTTTGGGGTGCTAATCACTTCTGGCAAGTTTTCTAATCAAGTTTAAATCAAAAACACGCATAAATCTTGTGTTTAGAAGTCACATTATGGATTTCAAAATTCCGACTTTGTGGAAAATTCAGTTTCAAGTTACCAAATTCAAATCCATGGCATTTCCAACTCAAGGGGTCTTAGGGCATTATTCTTGATGCTTTAGAAAGATGAGGTTACAAGCTTTGCAATGGAAAAAGAATGGAGTTAAATGGATGCTTAAGCTGAAAGTTATATTGAGTCAAAGTTGAAGAAAAAGGGTTGACTTTCCATACTTAGAAATATTTCAAATTCTTCATCAAAAATGTCCTATAATGTCTTGCATCCAAACATGGCCCTCCACTTGGAATTTGCTCTTGACCAAAAAATATGGAATGGATTAGATCTCTTGAATGACATTTTGAAACTTGAACCACTCAAAATCTCCAAAAATGGAGCAAGTTATGACTTGTTGAAGTTGACCAAAAATCATGAAATGACCTATAATCTTTTGCATCTTTAAGGAAACTTCCATCCATTTTCTCACTTTGCACATAAAAGAAGGCATAAAGTTCACATCTTCATATCATTATGGAAAAATAATGGACTCAAGGTGATAAAAATTGACCAAGTTATGACCATTTGAAGTCACACATGGAAAATTGGGGATTCATCTGGAGGACTTGTAATCTTTCTTCTTCACCAAGTTTCTTTCACATGAAAACTATTTGGAAATTTTGATGTGGTTTGTTGATAACCCTTTTAAGATAAGGATGACTTTGGAATCACTCAAAAATACCAAAAGGTGAGCAAGATATGCTCCTTTGAAGTTCAAAACCCTAGCTTCTAGATCAAGAGAATGCCATGAGGAACTTTGACAAGTTTGAACAAACTTCTTGTACCAATATTCTTGATTTATGAATAGAAGTTGTTGAGGGTGATAATGAAGATTCATAGCTACCAAAACCACTTTCGTATCTTGAATTTTGAGTGAAATATGCTCTTGTGACCAATAGGAACAAGGCATTGTCCAAACATGACAACTTCTTCAATCAACCCCCTTGTACTTTTGAGTCAAATCTAATAACCTTGAAATGTGATGAACCAAATCAACCTTGCCATGCCAATTCTCCTAAAACCAATCCAATTGTGAGGTTTTAACTTCTCAAGCTATATTGACTAGGGCATGGAAATAAACTCATGAACCCATGGAGTAACTTGTTAAACCTCATTGCCCTTACCTACATGGATAACAAGAAAGACAAGCCAACATTGTATTTTATTAGTTAAATGAAGAAATCAAAACAATATTCATGATCACAAAAGGAACATAACTCAATGTGCTTGGTAATCCCTCAAAAGGAGCAAAACTCAAAGTAGGGAGGGGAACCAAGAATCCTAGTGTGATCTTGTTATGAGTGAATCAACATGGTAAGATGAAAGCATGTTGGGGGCAAAAAATGGGGTACAACATTACCTTAAGGGTGTAAGTGTACAAGTGTGTTTATTTATATGCTTTGTTTATCTTGGATTAGGGTTTGCTAACTTGTTGATTTTAATTTTTCCATACAAATCCTAGTTTACTAGCATTTATATAAAGCGATAAATTACGAAAAATAAAAATACTAAGCTATTACATCATTGGGGGAGGGGGTATACAAATTTACAAATGAGGATTTTGCAAGAAATTTGAATCTAATTAACTATTACAACCATATTGAATAATTGTGCAAGAATTGAATAAATAAAAATGCAAAAATGCAAAGGGGTAAATAAATGATTTTGCTTGATTTTATGAAAGGGTTTAACCTAAGCTTAATTGAGAAAATAATTAATGAAAAATTAACTAAAATGAACTTAAACTAATTAAGAAAAGAAATTAATTAAAATTGATTTTTAGGGTTTTTTATGAAAAGGTTTTTAATTAAAAATAATAGGAAAATTAATTAATTAAAAGAAAACTAAGTTCTAAGTTAATTTTAATTAAGAAAATAAAACTATAATTAAACTAAGTCTAAACATTAATTATTGTTTTTTTAAAAGAATTAATTTTTTAAAAGAAAATATTTTGGTCTTTTGTTTTATGAAGAAAAATAAAATATTAATGAACATTTTAAATATGTAAGTAAATAAATAAAATATATTTTTTGGATTTTTATTAATAAAAATAATAATGATAATAATAGTAATAGTAATAATAAAAATAATAATAATAATAATAATATGAAACTAAAATAATAAAAATAAAAGGGCCAGGATGTATGAAACATAATCAGGGGGAGTCAACAAAAAAACAAAAAGCCCAATATTTGGGGCCCATGCGCCTGTTCAAACATAAAAAAGGGATAAAAATATGAAAAATGCACAAAAGGGTACCACTGGGGCTCGAACCCAGGTCCCTAAGGTAACAGGCGCACGCTTTAACCATTGGGGTGGTGATACATTCGTTAACTTAAACACAACAATAAATATATAACACAAGTCTTTCCCTGACTGTACTTCATTTTCAACCTTCAGCCAAAGGATCTGTAACTTACTCATTTTTCATCCATTATTAAAACTTCCAACATCAAACTTATTAGAAATCTTCTCACGATTCTGAATATGTAAATAACATAATCTAATTCTCAAAGATGAGCATGAATTTCTAACAGTACCAAATTCTGACCTAAATATTTCAGCAAGTTCAAACTCAAAATTCTCCCTACTCAAGCAACATAAATGAAATCTATGGACATGTATAGTTTCGGGGTAATGATGTCTACATTTTATCTTCACAAATACAAGCCTAACAATGCCTAAATAATGAGATGGAAGTTCAAGAAAAATACCTCAAAACTGGAAATTGTGAAATAAGTTTGAGCTTGTTTCAAGTGATGGTGATGATCAGGTTAGCTTCCTTGAACATCTAGGAAGTTAATGCAATGGTTGGCTTTAAATGAAAGTGGCTGGAATCGTCTGGAGAAGTCCAAATGTAATGCTCTATTTTTGAAATTGGAAGTTGATAAAGATGATGTTACAGTCGTGTAACAGGGACAGGGATGGTTTGTATTTGATGTGAGAAAGCTTTTGAGACTAAAAGGCCAATAAACGCACGAGGGAAATGGAAGTTTGAAGTTCTTGGTCAGAATCTGCAACAATGGTGGTTTGTGATGCAGTTCTGAGTTTGGGTGAGTTTGAGAGCTTGTGTATTCGTGTGTTAGCTTGCAAACAAATTGTATAATGATATGGAAAAGGTTAGAGCACTTGAGGTGGTCAGAAGCACAAGATATAATATTATGGTTATGTTACTTGATTTTGAAGAAAAGTAAAAAACATGGTTTTAAGGCATAGTACAAGCATGGCCTGAGTTTATGGGAGGATCTAGACATTTTAATTTTGCCTTTGACATTTATTGTGATAAGAAGGAACAAACGCAAATCTCTATGCATTGACTTTGTGATTAAAGCCTCTTTACAAGAATGGAATGGTAACTTTGTGCCATAAATGGAAATGCAACTTGGATAATGGCTCAAATGCTTGGATCAAAGCTCTAACAGCTATGTAAACATTTAATTATGGAGTGACAAACAAGTTTGAGGCCTGCAAAGCAAAGATTGTGCATCCTAGCTATGAATTGGTCAAGTGTTCATCACAAATTCTGCCTTGTAAATTAAGAATAAAACCCTAACTTCATCTCTTCGATTCTCTTAGCTCAAGCATGATCTCAATGAGTTCTTGGACATTTTGGAAAGCTTGTAACATCCTCTACAACCTATTTGTTGGTCATTTTTTAAAATTACTCTTGGAACTATGTGAAAAATTACCATGAAGTTAGGTAAAAATCCTACCTAAAATAAGGCAAAATTTTACTAAGTTTCCAAGTTTCATGAACATGTATTCACAAAATCATAACTTGAAATCCATGCATTTATAGGAGAAGTTGTGTTCTACAATGTTTTATATCTCATTTAGATCTACAAATTTCATTTTGAAAGTTTCCTTTTAATCATCTTGCATCATGGTGAAAAATTGGCTCAAAGTTGTGAAAAAATATGAAGTTTCCAACACTTAGAAAAATTTCTAAGTTTAGGAATTTTGACTTTTCAAAATGAAATCTTGACTTTTTGATTTCTTGATGAAAAATTTGCATATTTTGACATGTTTTGATGAATTGTGATCTTTGATACTTGATTTTGACCAAAAAGTCAAAGTTTGACTTTTCAGTGTGCAGTTGACTTTTAATCAATTGACTGAAAATCAACTATCAATCAATTGCTCTTGAGGGAAGTTTTGAGTCATTCCATTAGGTCAAAATGAGGAAATTTAGTCCTTGAGATCATGTCTTAAACCAATCAACCATTTTCTAGGTCAAAAATCATAAATTTCCCTTTCTCAATCAAAACCCTATTTTTGACCATTTTGCCCTTTTGATGATCTGATCAAATTTCTTGAGGAATTGTGGTCAAAACTTGATAAAATGACATATATGAGTTCATAATGTTGGTATGGATCAAAAATTATGAAGTTTGACTGTAAATTGACCATAATTGACTTTTTCCCCAATACAGCTGATTTTTAGGTCAAGTGATCAATTGACTGAGCAAAAATGTGATCCAAGACTTGAAATTTGACATGAATAATATTGAGGGTCCAAAATGATCCATGAAAGTCATATGAGGCATTAAGAGTTCAATTATCCTTGTTCAATCTCAAACCATAATTTCCAGTCATCAGTGCTTGAGGAGGTGTCTTGAGTTGATCAACCCTAGTGCAGTCTTGAACCAAAGGAGATCTTGTGAGAGATTACTTGATAAATGAGAGATCATGTTTTTGGGTACAACAAATACCGACAATATTAAGGTATTATAATCAGCACATCTGATCTTTGTCCTCTTTCTAGAGTCAAAATCAACAAACCATTGTTTGTTTCTAATTAAGTGAGTTGAGCAGATAGTTTCCATATACCACTAGTTTACCAAATACCTACCATCACATTTAAAATCCATCAGTAGCACAGGCCCATTGTGATTTTTGTCAAATTCGGTCCAATGGTCATTTTTGTTGCTAATTTATTTTAGAAAATTGTTATAAAACATTTTATGTTATTATCATTTTTCTAAAGTGTTCTTTACAGCCTGTTAAAAAAATGGGGATTTATTTCATTTAGGTAAATTAAATAATATTATAAATTTATTTTGTTAAAAATTTTGTTTAGAAACAGTACAAGGCCCAAAAAAATCTTTTTGTTTAAAATTGGCAAGCCCAAATCGAATTTCTACTATTACTATTAAACCTTTTTTTATTTTTATAAATAATGTTTTCATTAAAAGATATCACATTAAATATTATTTGTAAAATTTATTTATTAAAAGTTTTGTGTTTTAAACAACTAGTATTGGGCCAGGCAAAAAAAAAAGGCCATTTGGGCCTAGTTATACAAAAAAAAACCTTTTGCTGTAATGTATTGTTGCTGGACCGAAACTTGTGATGCAAAGCCCTATTTTTGCTAACAATTATTGTATCAATTATAGCAGGAAGATATGCGCGTTTCATGGGCAAACAAGTACTGTATACATCAATACCAAATCAAATATATTTTTATAAATCCCAGGTTTTTACAGTACAATACTAAATAAAATCTTCACCTAAATCTCGTCACAAGTCCAAGCCCAGAGCATATTATAATGAAGATCTAATATATACAGAATTAAAAAGAAATAATGGAGATTATCTCAAATCAACTATGATTACAATTGTACAAAATCAAGATCTTCATCTAAAAACATTACAAGTCAAGATTGTTTACAATATTTTCAAAAACCTAAAATTGTTCTAAATCCCTAAATCTAAGCTAAAAACAATTGTAATAGCAATCAATTGTAACCCTATAAATACAAAACAAAAAATTAACAGAGGGAGGAGGACAGAGTACAAGTACAGAGAGAAGGAGAGATTTCGGATACAGAGGAGAAATTGACGAACAGAACCGCGAGACCTTGAAGAAAAGAAGAAGAACTTTGGGGAAGAACCCGGAAGAACAGAAGAGGGGCCGTTGGGGTTCCAACATCTGGAACCTTAATTCCTCAAGCTCTGCCGCACCACCGTCTTCAACTTCTCACTCCACCAGAACCTGTAAAAACCAAGAACAAGAGGATATTAGCCCAAATCAATCTAAAGGCGAACAACCGGAAGTGCAATCCCAAAAGGGGTAACGATATCTTAGCTCATCTATAGATTTGTGTTGTGTTGGTGTTTGGGGTTTGGTTCAAGGGTAGGACGTCGCGCCGCTGTAGGGGGTTTTGACCTAGGGTTTGTGAAGAAGGAGAGAAAGGGTTGTGTACATAAGGAAGAGAGAAAGAGTCTGTAACTGAAAAACAAAATTGTAATAATGAATTAAAACAAAATTGTTATCCGTAAGCATTCAGTACACACGCACCCATCGTAGCTGTCGTGCTCCCTCGTTGTCGACCATTAGATTTTAATCAAACGGTCGTTAGGCCAAGTTTCATGATAGCTCAGTACTCCCTCCCACACGTAATCAAACGAATCCCTCCTCAAGTTCGTTGGGCCTAAGCCCAGCTGCTTTTCATGTCCCCATTTGCAATATTTACTAAACACTAATGCAGTTTACACCCCCCTCTCATGAGAATTCCTTTGGGCTTAACCCAGCCTCCTAAAGGAACCCCCTTGATTTTCTTGTTAGTTCAAAATTGCACCCCCAGGTTTGACTTAATTAAATCATTTTTTTTTATTATCACTTATTTTCTATTTTTTATAATTATTATATTTTAATATTTTTTATTATTATATATTATTATAATTACTTAATTTCTTATTATTATTTATAACTTATTATTATTATAAATTTTATTTTCCACTTATTATTATTATAATATTTCATTTTCTATGTAAATAATATTTATTTCTTACCCTTGTATAAATAATTATATTATTATTTATTATAGCATATAAATTATTTTATTAAAAAAATGCATATTAATTTCTTACATTATTTACATTAAATATATTTTTTAATCATGCATTAACAAGAGTTTTTTTTGCAATTAATACGATTAAAAAACACTCAACCAATCTCAAACTATGATTCGCAACAAACTAATCTAATCAACTATTTTTGCAAAAGGGTTTCAAACAGATTTTGACTCACCACGCATTTAGTCAAAATCTCCAAAATCACTATTCTCAGCCAAGTGCGAGATGATTTAAAATACGTTTGCGGCCCCTAAAAAACAACAACCCCATACGAACTACGAATTGGGACTTTGATTCCTCATAAGAGGATACGTAGGCATACGATCAAAATCATAGTGATTTCCCCTATAAAAAATAAACCCTTTCTCCAATAAAAATTTAAAACCCTGTTTACCTCAAACTTAAACCTAAAACCTAATATCCTTGTGAACAAGATAGATGAAAGGTTCCTAACACCTTTCTTTCGTCTAAAGAAGTCCAAAACCTAGAATCTCTGTCTGCGAATTAGGGTTTTCTGTTAGATTCCCTTCCCTAGGATAAAAACTAATAGTGGCGGCTCTGATTTAAAAACCAGTCGCTACAGCTGGCGACTCTGCTGGGGACTTCAACTTTAGGTTTTAGGGTTTTTTTCTTTGGGTTTTTTATTTATTTATTTATTGCTTTATTTATTCATTGCTTTAATTTATTCATTACATTTATTTAATTATTGTATATTTTTTATCATCATATATACTGTGTGGGGGGATTTTTTATTTCTCAAAATATTTTCAATAACCCTTAGAAAGAAGGTTCGTCTATTAGCTTAGGGGGTACATCATCCCTGCTATTTTATGTAACGACTTCGCTAGGAGTCAGTGGACTTCCGAAAAAGGAATACTTATTGAGAGATATCCTCTTGACGAGTAGGACTTTGGAAGGCCACCCATGACTCTTTGTAACGACCTTAACCTAAAATCTCATGACGAGACCTTTCACGACTTTGAGACGAAAGTTTCGGCCCGTAAAGAGGCTCCACCTAAGGGAGGCCCTTGTGCCTTTTCCCTCTGGTGTTATTCATGACACCCTTAAGGAATCCACCTTTTTGGAGGGTAGATTAACCGTAGGTCAAAATTAAGGAGCCTACCTTCTAAGGGTACTTATCACAAAAACCCTGTCACTGAATCGTACATCACTACCTTCTAAGGGCACTTATCATAAAAATCCTGTCACTCAACCCTACACCTATGCATTCATACATTTCATATATTCTTCATACATTCATGTATTCGTCACCCGTTTCTTTTTATTTGTCTTATTCACAGGGGATACAAAAAACAATAATAAAATCAAGATCTCGGTGACTCTTTAAAAATGGATACCGAAGGAAACAACTTGCCTGCGTCAATGCGCCAAACATGTTTGAAATCAAAGCCATGAAAGGGAAATAATATGTCGAAGACCTTCTCAAGCTTTGTCAAGTAAAGGTGGATGGTTTCTAGAGCGGACCTCCGCATGCACACCTAGAAGACTTATTTCGCTTGGCTTAATTTAACGCAAATAAAGTTTTGGTTTAAGATTGTAATATTTTTCAATATCTGAATTATGTTACCTTCAATAACGGCATTTTTCCCTATCTCATTAGTGTATCTATTTTTAAGCTGGTCACCGAATAAAAATAAGCGAAAGACAAATACATACCCAAGTGAATAAGACATTCAAAACAAGTAATTGTTTCATATTCATACATATCAATTCACATGCATGCATTCATAAACACCTGTATATCGTATCAAAACTCTTTTTTTTAAATAAAAAATCTCTTCAGTTAAGCCATGGCTAGAAGAAGATCACCACCTCCTTGGCCTCCATATCAAGTAAGGGCCTATCAACAAAGAACCCTGGAGCAGATCGGAGAAAACCAGGCTGCATTCAAGGAAGATCTAGACCAAGTCAAAAGTGATGTGAGTTTGATTAAAGGAGATCTGAGTGAAGTTCTCCTAGCCCTAAAGAACTTCATTGACAAACAAGACCAGATCCCCAGGATAGCTTTCGAAGAAGTAGCTCAGACGATTGGTGCATCAAGCGGTCACCAACTAAGAAAGAAGCCAGAAGAAGGACCCATCAATCCAAGATGGCCTGTTTCGGACCCCCTAAAAGGACAAGAGGGATAAATAAATGTTGTAGGCTCACAAGAAAGGATACCACGACCATTAGTGATCCCACAAGGACAGCAGCAAGGCAGAAGGCCACCCAGAAAATTTGATCCGCTCCCTATGCCACCTAGCCAGTTACTGCAACAGCTGGTTAAGGCATCCTTGGTGGAAATCAAGCCTCTAGCTCCTCCAGTCGGGCCACTCCCACGAAGGTACAATGTTGATGCCTGATGTGATTACCATGCTAACTCTCTGGGGCACACCATAGAAAATGTTGGGCATTTAAACATAAGGTCCAAGACTTGTTAGAATCTCAAAACATCACTTTTGAGGAACCTAACATCAAATCAAACCCTACACCTCCACGCGGTGGACCAACAATAAAGGCAATTGAAGTAGTCGCCGACTGTGGGGAAACCGGACAAGCAAAATCCCCGATAAGCTTGTTGAGGGAATATCTATGGGAGTGTGGGTTCTTATTGGAGGTTAATGAAGCCCTCTGGAAAACTCCACTAAAGCTAGTGGACCAGGGGATAGTCCAGTTCGGATAATACCCTGAAGAAAAATGCGTAGCTACTCTAAGGGATAAAGCATGGGATCCTCCAATCTAAGAAACCTCCTTCAATAAGGGAATAGAGCATGGTAGACATATGGCGAGGATATCTAACAAAGTCAACACCAAAGGGGCAGCTGACTTCATCTGAGAATGCGCCCCAGGAGAAGAACTCAAAGGATGGACCGGCCATGGAGATTCCTGAGATCTTTTTTCTTTCCTAAGTAATTTTTCTTGTTTTTAAAAAGAACCTATGTCAAGCTCGGGGCATAAGGGTTGCTTGTAAGGGTTCCCCCGTTTTGTTCCAGACAATATTTACGATTAATAAAAGTGATATTTTGTCTTCAATTAAGATCCTTGTCTTTCTCTTGAATTTATTCCGTAAATTTAAAAATGGAAATACTTTCCCTGCATATGCATCTTCAAATTTCATATACTAAATCTACACCAAAACATGAAAAGTGTGCAAATTCATGCCCAAAGCCACCGATAATGTTACTGCTGTAACCCGATATAATTTTGATGCTCCTATCAACCAAGCTAAAGAGGAAGATGATAAAGATCTTGAGCTCTCTGAGAAAATGGCGAGGGAAATAAAATGAAAGGCTAACAATATACAACCATACCAAGAGGCTATTAAGACCGTTAATCTGAGCACAGAGCAAGATCCAGAAGAAATCAAGCTATAGGAAAATATTAGAGCGGAGCTACAGAAAAGTTGATTAAATTATTGTACATATCTGTTTGTTCCTACAGGAACAGACCAAGGTCGAATACAGACAGTGCTGTAAAAATAAGCAACTACGAAATACCAGGACCTGACGAAGAACCCGAGCCAGGGGCATGTTGGACATTCACGTTTGACGGGGCTTCAAATACACTAGGGCACGATATAGGGGAAATTTTTACTTCTCCAAAGAATTCTCACAAGCCATATGCCAGGCCAATGGCGAATGGGATACTCAATATCCAAAACTGATTCCATATCATGTTTTAAAACTGACTATGGAATTCACAAAGGTCATTTTTAGCCATATCCCACGAAAAGGAAATCAAATGACAGACGCCCTGTCAACTATATCGCCTATGTTCAAAGTAACTTGGTCAAACCACGAACCGCGCATCACAAACAAACACAATCAAGAGCCCGTACTTTGTCTTGCTATCAAAGAAATACCGGATGACAAGCCTTGGTTTTACGACATCAAGAAAAGCCTCGAAAAACAAGGACATCCAGAAAATTCCTCTAGCACCGACAAACGAACTCTACAAAAATTAGCCTCAGAATTCTTTCAGAGTAACGGTATACTGTACAAGATGAACCACAATATGGTCTAGTACTCAAGAAGATTCTGCTACCTCACCACGAATCACGTGGTAAATGGACCCCCAACTAAGAAGGTCCGTACATAGTCAAAACGACATTCTCCGGTGGTGGTCTTATCCCTACAACAATGGATGTGGAAGAACTACCGTATTCGGAAAATTCAGACACAGTCAAAAAATATTATGTATAAGAAGCTTGCTAAGCTCGAACCTAAAATAGGTGACTTAGGCAAAAAGGAGCGTCCCAGTGGATCGAAAACCCCAAAGGGCGATCCAGGAAAAAATTAGGGGCATATAAACAAAAAAATTGTTCCGGTGGATTGAAAACCCGAAAGGGAAATCCAGGCAAAAGTTAGGGATTTCATACAAAGAAATAAAGAACAAAAAGACTGCGATCTAAGAACTGTGACTACGAACCACAAAGGGAGAGATGGATCTGAACCATACAACTCAGAAGCAAAGGAGATAAGATCATTAAAAGGATATTGGGGAACAGCAACAACAATTATCATTTTTATTGCCATTTACAGTTGTAAAGCTTTCTGTAATTACCTCTTTCTAGGAATTGCATCTTGTATTCTCGCCTATTCAGAGGCATATCAATAAAACATTTGCTTTCTTTACATCTTTCAAATTGCGTTTTTCTTTTCTCAGACTTGTTTACAAAATACTACGATCATTACGTGTGAATATTGTCTTAAAATCATTTCGGGGGAATAACAAAATAAAAGCATTTGACAAAACATCAAAAAAGCATTTTGGTTAGAAAAACATCAAAAGAAAATCCACGACCGCGTCCATACCCACGCCTACACTTATGCTTGCACTTACAATACAAAAATCTATACATATCTACTCCTACGTTTACGCGTCCATACACAAAGTCTACGTCGGCATATGCGTCCACGTCTACGCATGTGCTTACAACATAAAAGGATACACATATGCCAATACATACGTCTATGTTTACGCCTGCGCTTACAACATAAAAATCTACGCATATGCCATTACCTACGTCTATGTCTACGTCTACCCCTACACTTACAATACAGAAAATCAATGTCAAATTTTTGCTAACATTGTTCTCTGCATTCAAATTCAACAAAGCTACGACGACATAACATACGACGCCACGGAATTGGTAAATCTAAGAAAATGGTTTAAAATAGAGAATGCCAGAAATAGCCTTCATAACAGTTCAAGGCATACGCGCATCTTACGCACATTTCATACATACATTTTGCATATCCAAAGCATACATACACTATACATTTTTGCATACAATACGCTTATATTCAGGGTTCCATATCAACGTCAAACATCATACATTTTGCATACATCCAAACATCTCAATATCAAATATCGTACGCATGTATCATACAGCAAACAAACAGTCTCGCCCACGATTTAATTATCTAAGGGTCAACCAACAAAACACTTCTCAAATCATCACATATACAAATCACATACACACGAATTTCACACAAAGAATGATTAAACGATTACTCAAACTAACTCTACCATAACCCATCATCATACAAGCCCTTATAGAGTTAGAACCCCACCCTTACCTTAGGTTATGAGTTCTCTTCCATGCTTCAATGGAGTCTTCCCTTTATCCCTAGGTTCTTCCTCTTCTCTGTCTACGATCTATTTTCTCGTGTTCTCACTTTTGTTTTCTAATAACACATCTTAGACCCCTAAATTCATATTCCACCTTGCCCTTCTTATTTTTAATTAATTATTTAATTACTAATATTATAAATAAATTATATCTATAATATTAATAATATTAATAATATCAATAATATTAATAATATTAATAATATTAATAATGAATATAAATCATGATACTAATAAAGCTCATATTTCTCATTCACTTCATGGTCTCTACGCTTTTAGTCATACACCCCCTAACAATTCAACCTCTAATTTCCAAAATAGCATCTCATCACATTGTAAAACATATCATCACTGTAAACACATCATCTCATCTAATTATTTTTAAATAAAAATAACCTTAATTAAATCATGGTGTTACAACTCTCCCCCACTTAAAAGATTTTCGTCCTCGAAAATTACCTCAAGTGGACAACTTTGGGTAAGCTTTCGGCAGCTCCTCCCCAAACCACTTTCACAAGAGGGATATTTTTTCTCCTCGACCTCTTCCTTTAACGATATTTGATTCTCAAAGGTACGGTATCAACAGTAAGGTCGTCCCGTACTTGTACATTATCTATCAGAATCACATGTGACAGATCTGGAACATATTTTTGAAGTTGTGACACATGGAACACATCATGCAGATTTGATAAATTAGGTGGTAGTGCGACTCTATACACAAAATTCCCCACCTTCTCTGAAATCTGATACGAACCAATAAACCGAGGAGTCAACTTCCTTGACTTCAAGGCACGTCTTACACTGATTACAGGAGATACTCTCAAGAATACATGATCTCCCTCTTGAAACTTAATATCTTTTATTCTCTTATCATGGTAACTCTTCTTCCTGCTCTGCGAGGCTCTCATATTCTCTTGGATCATCTTCACCTTCTTTGTAGTCTATCGTACAATTTCGGTTCCTAGCATTAATTTTTCACTCGATTCATGCCAACACATAGGTGTTCTACATCTTCGACCATACAACACCTCAAAAGGTGTCATACTAATACTATAATGGAAACTATTGTTGTAAGTGAACTCAATAAAAGGAAGACAATTATCCCATGTACCTTCTTGCTCAATAACACAAGCTCTCAACAAATCCTCTAGCAACTAAATAGTCCTCTCTGTCTGACCATATGTCTGTGGATGATAAGTAGAACTCAATTTCAGCTTCGAACCCAACACATCCTGCAAACTCTTCCAAAAATCAGAATTAAATCTAGGATCTCTATCCGACACCACACTGGACGGAACATCGTGCAACTTCACAATTACACGAAGATAAATCTCTTCCAACTTCAGTACACGAAAATTGATTCGGATTAGAATGAAATGAGCTGATTTTGTTAATCTATCAACAATCACCCAAATCAAATTGTGCCCTCTTGGAGTACTTGGAAGCCCCGTCTCAAAGTCCATAGATATACTATCCTATTTCCACTCCGGAATGTCTAAAGGTTCCAACATTCCCGCAGGTTTCTGATGTTCAACTTTCGACTTCTGAAAAGTCAAACATGCATACACAAATTGCACCAAGTCTCGTTTCAACCCGTACCACCAAAACAACTTCTTCATGTTGTGATACATCTTGGTAGCTTCCGGATGAATACTCAAACTGCTTCTATGGCCCTCTTTCAGAATCATCTTTCTCATTTCAGCATCATCAATAATATAAATTCTGTTTCGGAATCTCAACACACCTTTGGCATCTACTTTAAAGTCACTGTCTACAGATTTGTTACTCTCGACCATCAAATCTACCAACTTCACATCTAACTTTTGAGCTTCTTTAATATTATCTAAGAAGTCATTGTTAATATTCAACATCCCCAACATCACACTCTGCGGTGTCACTTCACAGACCAAACTCATGTCTCTGAATTGTTTGATCATCTCTAGTTCTCTAACCATCATAGCAGACATATGCAAAGTCTTTCGAATCAAAGTGTCAGCTACAACATTAGCTTTACCTGGATGATAATTCAAGCCAAAGTCGTAGTCCTTCAATAATTCCAACCATCTTCTCTGTCTCATACTCATCTCCTTCTGATCAAATAAGTACTTCAAGCTTTTATGATCACTAAACACTTCAAATCGGGAACCATAGAGATAGTGTCTCCAAATATTCAATACAAATACTACTTCTGCTAATACTAGATCATGAGTAGAATAGTTTCTTTCATGAATCCTTAATTGTCTTGATGCAGGTTGGCTCCCAAATTCGACACTTACTGTATTGGGTCTTTTAGACCAAAAAACTGGAATGAACCAAGTCAAGAAGAACGTTTCGACGTATGGAATAACTTAGGAAAAAGATCTAAGTTATATTTGAGCCTTCGACCAGGGCTCACTTTCAGGTCTTTTGACTGAAGAGGACTTATGTCCTTTGACTGAGAGAAAATATCCTCGCTTTGACACATGATACGAGGGATATTTGAATTTTGAATTATTGGAGGGAAAGGTAGTTTCGCCAGCGGCTAAGAAGAAGCAACGTGGCTGAAAGCCATAGGTCGAGGGACATGCAGAAGACACTTGTCTTCATCTTAGCGCAGAATGATCCCTTGACGGTTACTTATTTTTTAGTATAAATTAGGAAACCTGTGTATTTTGTAAAGTGTGTTCAACCTTTGTACTAGTCACTCAAACATTATCCAAGTAACCGCTGCGTGAGAAAGGATAAAACTGAGAAATGTACGTTGGAAACACCTCTTTTTATTAATGAAAGTCTTTTACATTGCTTTAATCTTATCTTGCAAAGTTATCTTTCTTGCTTCTTTACTTGCATTTCTACATTTCTGCCTACTTTTCCAAAATCTCAAACATCTTTTCTCTGGGTCGAACGTGCGTTCTTCCTGATTATCTGTCTTACATAAAAATTAGCATATGTTCTGGGATTAATCTGATCGATCCCGTAAGTAAACCAAAAAGAACTTTCCTTTTTGGAGATCGGCGGTTGTTTACCAAAAACAACGGTAAACAAATTGGCACACCTGATGGGACGTTGCTAATTTTTATTAAAAGTCTTGTTTATGTTATTGTGTTTTTCCTGTACAGTTATAACGTTGCATGTTATTAAGAAGTGGTAGAGTAACCAACGAGTATACTGTTAGGAAGGAAAATAGTGAGAGCAGTATGGCTAACGAGCCAAACCATGGAGAAATACCTCCACCAGTCACAGGAACAGTGGTTACTACTGCTGTCGAAGGGAATATCCCAACTTCTATTGGATCAATGCCAACGCTAACCACGAATCAAACTGGACCCTTACTTTCGTATGTAGGTCCAAGAGGTCCATTAGGAACGCCTCCACCAAGGGTAAATCTAGGATCTCGATCAGTTGTGCCCCCAGGATTTTTGACAACCTGGATGGGTCGAGAGCAGCCATATGGCATGCCAACTACTGAAATGGCTAGCCTTATGAATGCTGCTTCCACTTTTTCAGAACCTTTGGTGAATGCAACATCGCCATTACAGGGGTCTGGAGCCAGTAGAAACCAATTTTTGGGAGGGCCATCTCATGTAATACCTAGCCTCACAAATGTTTCGACAGCAATTTTGAGGCAACAGATGGACAATAGTAATCATGACATGGTACAAATGTTAGCACAAACTCTAAGTACAGTGCTAAACCCCCTCATTCAAACGGCTACACAGTCGAATCAACAAATGACAATGCAAATGACGCGCATGGCTGAATTCTTTGGGGTACCCCAAGTTGTTCGACAACCCCAGAGAATACCAATAAGAGCAAATCAAGGGGTAATCATGGAAGAGGATTTGACCATTAATCCAAACCCCCATATTCCTAGAGCAGAAATAGAACAACCAAGGGTTAAAATACCACGAAACCCTAGAGAAATCGATCAAGGAGTTATTATGGCTAATAGAAACCAAAACGCTGACGAATTAATACAGCAAGTTCGACACCAAAACTATGGGACGAACAATAATTTAACTGCCATGATCGAAAGGATTATGCTTCAAAACGGGATGAACGTTAGTTTTCACAGACCAAACTTTACATCCCCATTGTCAGAATATATTCTGCAAACAGACTTACCACCTAGGGGAAAGGTTCCAAAGTTTACTAAATTTTCAGGGGATACGACAGAGTCCACTGTCGAACATGTGGCTAGATATTTGATAGAGGCCGGGGAAATAGCAAACAACGAAAACCTTAGAATCAAATATTCCCAAGTTCCCTAACGAAAAATGATTTCACTTGGTTCACCACCCTCCCAGCCAATTCGATCCACAACTGGAACCAATTGGAAAGATTGTTCCATGAACAATTCTACATGGGCCAAACCAAGATAAGTCTAAAAGAATTGGCTAGTGTGAAGAGAAGGTTTACAGAGCCAATTGATGAATATTTAAATAGGTTTCGATTACTCAAAGCCAGATGCTTTACCTAAGTGCCTGAGCATGAATTAGTCGAAATAGCAGCAGGGGTCCTGGACTATTCGATTAGGAAAAAGTTATATACACAATACCTAAGAGATATGGCCCAACTGGCTGATAGAGTTCGACAAGTAGAACGCCTTAAAGCTGAGAAATCTAAAGCTGCCAAAACTCATCGACGAGAAAGGGTAGCTTATGTCAAAATGGATGATAACGATCCAGAGACATCTAGTGATCCTATAGATGTCGAAGAAGGCGAAATAGATTTAGCAGAATTAAAACAAGGACCACCATATTCTTGTAAATTGTCAGTTCCATCAAATGGGAAGAATCATGTAGAGCCTGAGAAAAACAACGACAAATTTCCTAAGAAAACTTATAGTTTTGACATATCCAAATGTGACGAAATATTTGATCTATTAGTTAAAGATGGCCAGATGATAGTGCCCACCAGGGGAAAAATTGCCTCCTTTAGAACAGAGAAAGAAAAGAGGTTTTTGTAAATACCATAATTTTTTGGGACATAAAACCTCACAATGTTTTCTTTTCAGGGATCTCGTTCAACAAGCGCTAAAGGAAGGAAGGCTGAAATTTGCTGATAAGCCAGCAATGAAAATCGACACAAACCCACTGCAGACGGAGGCACATTATGCCAAACCAGTTGGCATTCACATGGTGGAAGTTTCTGAAGATTTCATCACAAAACCCATCTTTGGAAGTTTCACTGGAAACATCTCCAGAAAAACTATTGAAGGGGTGAGAAAGGCCACTGAAGGCCCAGATTTGAAAAAGGAAGTTGCCCAAGGGTCAAACAAGAAGGCTGCTGAAAGCCTGAAACTGATTAAACGGGTTACTGAAGACCCAAACAAAAGCAAAGGAGTTGCTGAGAGCTCCAGCAAAAGAACCACCACAGGTTCTTATTTGGCTGCTGTAAAAGGTTCGACAGAGAATCTAGAGGCCAAAATGCAAAAGATGAACCTTGTTGCCAAAAGCAACATGCAGGTTAACATGGTTGAAGTCTCTGGCGCCAAAGCCTCAGAGGAAGCCATTCGACAAGAAGAAGTAAACAAAACGGAATTTCCAAAGGAGAATGAAGATCTAGCAAATTTTCTACATAGGTGCCAGAAAAAGAAATCGAAAGTAATGCTATGCCCTAGATGTAGCTCTATTTTCGACAAGAAAGTCGCAGAACACATACAAGCTATGCGGATTATGAAAGCAAAACAGGGCACCAATGCCCAACAAAGAATGGGTTCAGAAATTAGATTTGACCCCATAAGGGGGCATCAACAAGGACCCATGAGTCAGGTAAGGAGGCCACCAACTTTTAGGCCTCCAACTAATGTGCCTACAGATACTTGGCTAAACACCATGGGAAGAAAGAGGCCAAATAAAGAGAGATGACAGGCGTTCGACGTGCCAAGAGGTTCTTCTTTAGATTACAGAAAGGAGTACCATGCTTCTGCATTGAATAAAATGATCCATGTTTCGAGAAATTACAAAGGAAAAAAGCCTATGTCTCGTTCGCAGTGGAGAAGATTCCAAAGACGGCGAAAGGCCGAAAAAGAGGCAGCTGGACGTCATCCAGAGGTTAGCACTAATGTGCAGGGGAAACAAAGGAATCTTCTAGAGAGAAATCCTATGCCTTGGACGGAGGAATGTGGTTCGAATGATGAAGACGACTCTGATTCCGGTGACAGTTTAGACATCATGGTGAATGTCATATCCGTGTTACCTAAAGAATACAACTGTGAGGTCAAACTCAAAGAAACTGACCTAATGGTTGAACAAGAAATGGCTAGACACAAGCCAGTATGTTACTATGTAATGAACAATGGCTGCGTAGCAGAACAGAACGCATTTTTTGAGCCACCAATAGAGGCAATGAAGAGCCATCTGAAACCCCTGTTCATTAGAGCAAAGATAGGGGAGATAACTATAAATAAAATTCTGGTTGATTGTGGGGCGACCATCAATATCATACCACAATTCATGCTGGAAAAGTTAGGCAAGGGAGATGCTGACATAAAGCCACATAACATGGTCTTGTCCAACTATGAAGGGGGCATTGGCACCACAATGGGTGTCATAAAGATAGACCTCAAAGTAGGATCAATCCTCCAACCCACCATGTTCATGGTGATTTCAGCAAAACCCAACTACAATCTGCTCCTAGGTCGAGAGTGGATACATGGCATTGGAGAAGTGCCATCTTCGATGCACCAAAGGGTCACAATATGGCGCCCCGACGACATTGTGGAAAATGTTGAAGCAGATCGGAGTTATTACTTAGGTGAAATCAACAGTGTCGGAAAAAATAGTTTCGACAGAAATTTGGCTCATATAGGGCCATGCAATCCACCTGAGTTTGATTTAAACCCAACTCCTAATGCCTTCTGCTCCCTATACCTACACTCTGAATACGGCTTTCAGTGGGATAGAGAAGACTTATCCAACATTGACTTTGGAGGAGTTGATGACATACAGCTAACAGGCTGGGGAAGCGAGTTTGGTGATGATGACTGAGTCACAAACTCTGCAAAAAATTTCGGCGTATGTGGCCGAAAGTAGAATGATAGCGGCCTTAGAGGCTGAAGTTAAATATATGGCCTTCGAAGCCAATGAACGAGTCCTTTCGAAGACAGGACCTGGGAAAGATTTCGACCCAGAGCCTCCCGACTTAGGAACAAAATACCTTCGAGATCAGAGGTTAGACGCCATTTATGACGATGAACCTCTAGGTTTCGAAAAGGACTCGATGGCGAACAATGTTAAAATGTTAGCGCAAGATCCTCTAGAAGAGGTAAACCTAGGCGAAGGTCCTGTAAAAAAGCCAACGTACATTAGCACAAAAATGGATCCAGGACTCGGGGTCGAAATGATCCAATTACTAAAAGAGTTCAAGGATTGCTTTGCGTGGGATTATGACGAGATGCCTGGTCTCGACAGAAGTTTGGTAGAACTGCAGTTGCCAATAAAGCCTGGAAAGAATCCCGTTAAGCAGACTCCAAGACGGTTTGCACCAGAGATTTTATCAAAAATTAAAATGGAGGTCGAAAGGCTGCTGAGATGCAAGTTCATCCGAACGACCAGGTACGTCGAGTGGATTGCAAATATTGTGCCTGTTATAAAGAAGAATGGTACATTAAGGGTGTGCATCAATTTCAGAGATCTGAATGAGGCAACACCCAAAGATGAGTATCCAATGCCAGTGGCGGAAATGCTAGTGGATTCTGCCGCTGGTTTCGAGTACATGAGTATGCTTGATGGCTACTCTGGATATAATCAAATCTTTATTGCTGAAGAAGATGTGTCGAAAACGGAATTTCGTTGCCTTGGGGCTTTAGGAACTTATGAATGGGTAGTGATGCCCTTTGGCCTAAAGAATGCAGGGGCAACGTACCAGAGAGCCGTGAATTCGATCTTCCATGATTTTATTGACACTTTCATGCAAATTTATATTGATGATATTATTGTCAAATCTGTTTCAGGGAAGACTCACATGGATCATCTTCGACAATCCTTTGAGAGGATGAGACGCTACGGCCTGAAGATGAATCCTCTAAAATGTGCTTTTGGTGTCAAAGCGGGAGATTTCTTAGGTTTTGTGGTCCATAAAAAGGGCATTGAGGTAAACTAAAACAAGACCAAAGCTATCCTGCAAGCCAAAGCGCCAACTAACAAAAAGGAATTGCAATCCTTACTTGGGAAGATAAATTTCCTAAGGAGATTTATATCCAACCTCAGTGGGAAAACGCAAGCCTTTTCGCCAGTACTTCGACTCAACAAAGGAGGATTTGAATGGAGGCAAGAACATCAAGAAGCCTTCAACAAAATCAAATAGTACCTCACCAAACCACCTATTTTGGTGCCTCCTTGTCGAAGTAGAAGTATGAGACTGTACATAGCTGCGTCTGACAAAACTTTAGGGAGCATGCTGGCTCAAGAGGATGAACATGGTGTCGAAAGGCCCATATACTACCTCAGTAGAGTTTTAAATGATGCAGGAACTAGATATAACGAGGTTGAAAAACTATGTTTATATCTATATTTTTCATGTACAAAACTTAAGCAATATATAAAGCCAATTAATGTTTATGTTTCGTCTCATTTTGATGTTTTCAAATATATGTTGTCGAAACTCATTTTGCACAGTAGAATTGGAAAATGGGCACTTGCATTAACTGAGTACTCATTAACCTTTATGCCTCTCAAGGCTATGAAAGGTCAAGTGGTAGCAGACTTTATAGTCGACCATTCAATACAAGAAGGATCACTGAATTATTTGGAGATCGAACCTTGGAAACTGTACTTTGATGGTTCTAGTTATAAAGATGGAACTGGAGTCGGAGTCCTTATTATTTCTCCAAACAAAATTCCAACAACATTTAAGTACAAAATAGATGGGGATTGCTCTAATAATGAGGCTGAATACGAAGCATTAATCGCAGGCCTTGAAATCCTGTTGGAATTGGGGGAAACTCAGGTCGAAATAATGGGAGACTCAGAGTTAGTCCTAAAACAAATTTTGAAAGAATAAAAATGCATAAAAGAAAATCTTATCATGTATTTCGTAATAGCCAGGCGGTTGTTGAAGAACTTCGAAGTAGTTAATGTTAGAACAATGTTTGAATCTACTACCCTATATTTAAGTTTTGATGATAAAAAAGTGAAAAGATATAGTATTTATAAGTTTCATGAATGAACTATATGCTGCCTAAAATTATTATGTTCTGACTTGCAGATACTCTGATTGGTATAAGCAAGATCACGTCTTTTCAGCATCAGAATTTGATTTCATACACCAGCATCAGAAGTTGCTACATCAGAATGTCAAGATCAGATAATCAACTCACGTACATGCTGAAGCTTGATGAACAGAACTGCGCTCAAACACTCTGATACAGAAACACAATAGTTCATCAGCAGCGAAGCAGAATCAGAATGAGCCAAGCCAGAACGTGCATTGAAGAAGCAACGGTACTGTGCATTGAACGCTAATAAATTCCAACTGCCTCATTCCAGACAAGATCTGCTCAAAAAGGAAAGCTTGTTATTAGCATTGAATCAAGAATATTGCATTCAACGTTCATCTTCTCAAGTGCTATATAAACAAGGCTTCGAAGATTATAATGGCTAATGCTCTCCAAATCTCTACACGCACAAAGCTGAACCATAATCTTCGTTCAACCTGTTTTGCTAAACAACAAACTCTGATATTCCATTTTCTGTTTAGCAATCTAGTTTCTAAGCTTCATTTGTGTATACATCACAGTTGTGATAAAGTTTTATAGAAAACATCCAAACACATTGTAATATCTCTTTGTAAGAAAGTGTTACCTTGACAAACCGGGTTGTGGTTTGAATCAAGAAGGCTTTAGCAGTTGTTAAAGCAGTCTGTAATATTCAGTTGAATATAGTGAATTAAGACCTCGTTGGAGAGAGGCGAAATCACCTTGACGGGTGGACTGGAGTAGTTTGAGATCAAACGAACCAGGATAAAAATATCTTGTCAATTGCTTTAGATTTCAGTTTTACAATTCAACCCCCCCTTCTTGTGTTTTTCACCCCTTCAATTGGCATCAGAGCGCCTGGTTCTGAGCTAAAACACTTAACCGTGTCAGTACAAGATCCAGCGTCAGAAAAACACAATGGCAGGAAACAATTCTCACTTCAGCAATGACAATAACGAGGACAGAGACAGATTCAGTGGCAAACCTCCAGTCTTTGATGGAGAAAACTTTGATTACTGGAAAGACAGAATTGAAAGCTTCTTTCTAGCACATGATGCTGATCTGTGGGATATGGTGACAGATGGATACACGCACCCTGTGAATGCAAGTGGTCAGAAGATTGATAGAAAATCAATGACTGATCAACAAAAGCGTGATTTCAAGAATCACCATAAGGCCAGAACCATCCTCCTCAGTGCCATCTCCTATACTGAGTATGAAAAGATCTCCAACAGAGACACAGCAAAGAACATCTTTGATTCTCTCAGAATGACGCATGAGGGCAACGTTCAAGTCAAAGAAACAAAAGCTCTGGCGCTCATTCAGAAGTATGAGGCGTTCAAAATGGAAGAATCTGAATCCATTGAAACTATGTTCTCTAGATTCCAGATTCTGGTAGCTGGTCTCAAAGTTCTGGACAAAGGATACTCTACTGCTGACCATGTCAAGAAGATAATCAGAAGTTTACCCAAGCAGTGGAGGCCTATGGTTACTGCTCTGAAGCTAGCTAAAGATCTCAACAAGATCACTCTGGAGGAACTTATAAGCTCCCTCAGAAGTCATGAGATAGAGCTAGAAGCTGACGAACCTCAGAAGCAAGGTAAGCCTTTAGCTTTAAAATCTAACAGAAAATCTGAGTCTAAAGTTTTGCAGGCAGTTGAAGAAACATCTGATGGATCCTCATCAGAAGAAGACGAACTTTCCCTTCTTTCCAGAAGAGTAAATCAACTGTGGAAGCAAAGACAAAGGAAGTTCAGGAATCCCAGAAGATCTGATCAGAACGAGTCCTCTTCCAGATACAGAAGGACAGATTCTTCCTCTGGATACAGAAGATCTGAAGGCTCCTCCAGTAGCAAGAAGCCAAACACCAAAGACATCATCTGCTACGAGTGCAATGAGCAAGGACACTACAAGAGTGACTGCCCAAAGCTTCAGAGGGAAAAGCCCAAAAAGAAGTTTGGAAGAGAGAAGAAGAAAAGTATCATGGCCACATGGGATGACTCTGACTCGTCTGAAGCTGACTCAGAATCAGATGATGAAAGGGCAAACATAGCGCTCATGGCTAACATCTCAGAAGATAGTGAAGCTTCTGAATCAGACTCAGAATCAGACACAGAAGAGGTATTTCCTAACTTCGCTGTTAATTTTACAAAGGCTGAACTTGCTGAAAGCCTCAATGAAATTCTGGAACGCTATCAGCAGATTAGAGCTAAATTCAGAGACCTGAAAAGGAATCTTGAATCTGACTCTAATAAGTCTGAGAGTCTCAAATTGGAAAACTCTGAGCTGAGAGATAAAATTTCAAAATTAGAAAACTCTTTACAAAACTCTCAGAAGGAACCAATTTCTGAAACTCCCAGCAACGCTGATGAGATCATCAAGGAGTATGATCACAGTTTCCAGAAGTTCCTAGCTAAAAGCATAGATAGAAGCAAAATGGCTTCAATGATCTATGGAGTTAGCAGAAACGGCAGGAAAGGAATAGGATACCAAGGTAAGGTTCCTACACCAAAGAATGTCATGGACCTAACCATTAAACACACTCCTTTAAATTCACACTTTGTGTATGGTCACACACATGATATCAAATATACTAGCAGTAAGCACTCTGTGAAACCAAAATTCAACCAGAGTTTTGGTAAAACTAACAAGTCAGGACCCAAGAAAATCTGGGTACCTAAGGATAAAATAATACATGTTGCAGATATCTTTAGCAGCAAGTCAGAAACACCAGTCATGGTACCTGGACTCTGGCTGCTCACGACACATGACGGGAAGAAGGCATATGTTCCAAAGCCTGGAACTTAAGCCTGGAGGCCACGTTGGCTTTGGAGGAAATCAGAGGGGAAAGATAATTGGCTCTGGAACTGTAGGTAATGGAAATCTTCCCTCTATTAATAATGTTCTGCTAGTAGATGGATTGATGCATAATCTGTTATCCATAAGTCAATTAAGTGATAACGGTTATGATATAATCTTTAATCAAAAATCATGTAAAGCTGTTAGTCAGAAAGATGGGACTATCCTGTTTAATGGTAAGAGGAAAAACAACATTTACAAAATCAAACTTTCTGAACTAAAGAGTCAGAATGTAAAATGTCTTCTGTCTGTTAACAACGAGCAGTGGATCTGGCACAGAAGATTGGGGCATGTTAGTATGAGAAGAATATCTCAGATTAACAAACTCAATCTGGTCAGAGGACTTCCAAATTTGAAGTTCAATTCAGATGCTCTGTGTGAAGCATGTCAGAAAGGCAAATTTGCAAAACCTTCTTTTAAATCCAAAAATGTTGTTTCCACCTCTAAGCCATTAGAACTTCTGCACATTGACTTATTTGGACCAGTTAAAACTGCTTCAGTCAGTGGTAAGAAGTATGGGTTAGTAATCGTAGATGACTATAGCAGATGGACATGGGTAAAGTTCTTAAGACACAAGGACGAGTCACACTCTGTGTTTGTTACCTTCTGTAACCAAGTTCAGAATGAAAAAGATCTTAGAATCGTTAAAGTCAGAAGTGATCATGGTGGAGAATTTGAAAATAAAGATTTTGAGTCATTCTTTAATGACAAAGGCATTCTGCATGATTTCTCTTGTCCTAGAACTCCCCAACAAAATGGAGTTGTAGAATGAAAGAACAGAACATTGCAAGAAATGGCCAGAACCATGATCAATGAGACAAACGTCGCTAAGACTTTCTGGGCAGAGGCAATAAACACAGCGTGCTACATTCAGAATAGAATCTCAATAAGACCTATTCTGGAAAAGACTCCATATGAATTGTGGAAGAACAGAAAGCCCAACATTTCATATTTTCATCCATTTGGATGTACTTGCTTTATATTAAATACAAAGAATTATTTGAACAAGTTTGATTCTAAGGCACAGAAGTGTATTATGTTAGGATACTCTGAACGCTCAAGAGGGTACAGAGTATACAATACAGAAACACAGACTGTGGAAGAATCAATCAGTGTTTGTTTTGATGACAAGCTTGACTCTGAAAAGTCAAAGCAGAATGAAATTTTTGCAGGTATAGAAATTGAATTTGCAGGTTCTGAAGACAAATCATCAGAAGCTCTCAACACAGACATTCCTTCAACGTCTGAAAGGAGCACTGCTAGAAATCCTACAACAGCTGCTGATCAACCTCAGAAGAGATTACCCAGAAGCAGTTTGGATCACCCAGAAGAGACTATCCTAGGAAGAAAGGAAGATCCAATCAGAACAAGAGCAAGCTTTAGAAACTCTTATGGGACTTGTGTCTCTGATTGAACCTTCTTCTATTGACGAAGCACTTCTGGACAATGACTGGATTCTGGCAATGCAAGAAGAGCTGAATCAATTCACCAGAAACGACGTATGGGATCTCGTTCCCAGACCAAAAGGATTCAACGTCATTGGAACAAGATGGGTGTTCAGAAACAAGCTAAATGAACAAGGTGAAGTCATCAGAAACAAGGCACGACTGGTTGCACAAGGTTATAGTCAGCAAGAGGGGATAGACTATACAGAAACCTTTGCCCCAGTCGCCAGGTTAGAATCTATCAGACTTTTAATTTCATTTGATGTTAATAGAGGCATCACTCTGTATCAGATGGATGTCAAAAGTGCATTCTTAAATGGTTATATAGAAGAAGAAGTTTATGTTCACCAACCCCCAGGTTTTGAAAATACAAAACATCCAGAACATGTTTTCAAACTAAAGAAGTCACTGTATGGTCTGAAACAAGCTCCCAGAGCTTGGTATGAAAGGCTAAGTAACTTTCTTCTTGAAAATGAATTCACCAGAGGGAAAGTGGACACTACTCTATTCTGTAAAACAGTTAAGAGTGACATTTTAGTCTGTCAAATTTATGTTGATGATATAATTTTTGGTTCTACTAATCCTTCTCTTGGAAGAAAATTTGCTAAGTGCATGCAGGCAGAATTTGAGATGAGCCTCATGGGGGAACTGAAATTCTTTTTAGGAATTCAGATCAATCAAACTCCAGAAGGAACTTACATTCATCAGAGCAAATACATCAGAGATCTTCTGAAGAAATTTGACCTCTCAGAATGTAAGCCATCAAAGATTCCAATGCATCCCACGTGCATTCTGGAAAGAGAAGAGGTAAGCAAAAGTGTAGAACAGAAAGTCTACAGAGGTATGATTGGTTCTCTCCTCTATCTGACTGCTTCAAGACCTGACATTTTATTCAGCGTATGTATCTGTGCTAGATTCCAATCAGATCCTAGAGAATCTCACTTAACAGCTGTTAAGCGAATTTTCAAGTATCTGAAAGGTACTACTAATCTGGGTTTGTTTTATAGAAAATCTAGTGATTACAGCTTAGTAGGCTACTGTGATGCTGATTTTGCTGGAGACAGAGTGGAACGTAAAAGTACTTCTGGAAGCTGCCAGTTTCTGGGAGAAAATCTGATCTCTTGGTCCAGCAAAAGGCAATCAACAATTGCTCTGTCAACAGCAGAAGCTGAGTACATAGCAGCAGCAGGATGTAGCACACAAATGCTCTGGATGAAAAGTCAGCTTGAAGACTTCCAGATTTTTGAGAGTAACATTCCTATACTTTGTGATAATACTTCTGCTATTTGCTTAAGTAAGAATCCTATTTTACATTCTAGAGCTAAGCATATAGAAATAAAGCATCATTTCATTAGGGACTATATTCAGAAAGGTATTTTGAACTTAAAATTTATAGATACAGACCATCAATGGGCTGATATCTTTACTAAACCCCTTTCAGAAGATAGGTTTAATTTCATTCTGAAACATCTCAGCATGAAAGTATGCCCAGAATGAAAATGTCTTAATTCCATATATTTATCTTCAGAATGTAATTATATTACTGTGAACTTCTGATCAATCTTCTTTCAGAAAAATAGAACATACAGATTGTATCAGATGCAAGTCTAAAGATCTGAGAGTCTAATCTCAAAGACAGACGTGCTGATCACTACATCAAACAAGTGTCATCCAATCATCAGCATATCTCTGAAGCAGAACGCGTGCACGCTTCTGAGAAGGCAAAGCGCTGATTGGGTGCATTGAGACACATGTCTGGTAACCGTTTTTAAGTATCTTTCTCAAATCCCCCAAAATCAGCAAGCATTTAATGAAAAGTAATCACGCTTTTTAAATGGCAATCATTATTTTTCTCTCTCTTAAAAACGTTTATCTTTTCAAAACAATTTTGAAAACTCTATTTAAGGACATTAATCTCTCATTCTTATTCTTTACGCTTTCTCATTAACTCTCAAGTTTTTTCTGCATATTTCTGAGTTCATCCTTGCAAACTTTTTTCTCTCAATTCATTCTCAAAGCTTTTTTAGTGTGAACAATGGCATCCTCCAGCATTTCTGCAGGCAATCAGAAGAAAGAAACCTCTGAACAATATTAGGTGCCCCTCAGAACTCTTCTCACTCCGGTAAAGAACCTTGAAGTGCTTTCTGAGTTAATCATTGACTTTGAAAGCTTGAAGGAAAATGGTTTTGACCTAACTGAAGAAATTAGGGCTCAAAAGTGGGAGAAGTATTTCGATAGGTTGGTTGGACCAACATTCCCAGCGCTAGTCAAGGAATTTTGGATTCACGCTAAGGTTTCAAAACATCTAGTCATCTCCTCTGTCATGGGGAAGAAGATTGTGATTTCTGAAGATCTTATTGCAAGACTAATCGGTCAAAGTGGTGGTGGAGTCCGTTGTGTGGACATGGCTGAAAGATGCGCTGATGTAGGTGTGGTAGCCAACAGGATTTTCACTCTTGGAATGCCCAGCAGCAAGATTAAGGATCTGAAGGATCACTGCAGAGTATGGGCTAAGATTATTCTGGGATGCTTCAACCACAGGAAACCAACAAGTTCTCCTGATTATATAAACGTGGATCAGCAGTTTCTGATCTACTTTATTGATCAGAAGATTAAGATCAATTTGGCTCACTTCTTATTCAACCATCTCAAGACCAGTGTCAAAGAAACAAGAGAAGAAGAAAGAACCAAGAGGGACTGGATACCGTTTGGAAGGCTTATATCAGATATTCTGACAGAGAATAGGCTGATTGAACATCTGATTGAGGCTCAGGAGATGAGCACTATTGAACCAACAATTGGGAAACCGCTGAACGCTAAGAATCTGAAAAAGATGAAGCTGATAGAAAATATTCAGAAGGAACCCAGAGCTACTTCAACTGCTGATATCTCCAGCAGAAGAGTGCCTCTGAGTGATTTTCCGGTATTTTCTGAAATGGAATCCAAACCAGAGATGTTTCTCAGGTACCCAGATGCGTACAAGGCAGAAGATACAGGTTCAAAGCTGAAGATCAAAGATCTGAGTCAACCCCAAGAAGAAGTGACTGTGAAGAAGACAAAGAAGAGGAAAGCGCCATCAGAAGGATCATCTCATCAGACTCCAAAGAAAAGAGGTATTTCATCTGCTGCCCCTATTTCAAAATCTTTTACTATTCCAGCATCTGCTGCTCCTCAAACCTCTCACAGAATATCAATCCCAATCCCTACCATTGATGAAACCATACCAGAAGACCCTTATGAGGCCTTACTACTCAGAAGACCCAGAACCAAACTCCCCAAACAACCAACAGTTTCAACAACACCAGCACTTGACCGAGTGCTAGCTGATATTGAGCGTGAACATGCTTCTGCTCAACCACACTCTGAACCACTAAATATTCCTCCTCCACAACCAGAACAACAACAACAACCAGAACCACAACCACAACAACCACTCTCAAAAGAACCTCTGATCCCTGAACAATCAGAGATTCCACCTCCATCTCCCCAACCAGAAATAAATCCACCTTCACCACAAACAGAGTTTCACCATTCTGAAACTCCTTCTCCTCATAAATCTGACCCTCACTCACCTCAACCTTCACCGCTGGCAATCCAGTTGCCATGTGGAACCACTATTGTCATGCCCCAGTTACCGTCCTCAGAAGAATCAACACCTCCAAATACTCCCAAACCTCCATCCACTCCAATCGAAATATTTGACTCTGATACCCCTCCTCCAAAACAAACAGCCTCTCAGAAAACCGCTGAAAACCCCAGCAGGACTTTCATTGACCTAACAAGTCTTGAACGTCTTGCTGATCTAAGACACAAAATTGCCATCCCAAAACCAAAGCAACCAGATGTTGGCTCTGGTATTTTGAATTTTGAAACAGGTGTGCTGCAATGGATTGCTTCTTTGAAGCAAGTCTGTCCTGGGATGATTGACCCAGCTGCTTCTGATCAGCTCTGGTCACAGTTCAGATCTTGGGTACGTGCTGAAACCCTCAAGTTGCAGGACGTCAACTATGAGCAGGCTCAACAGAACTTCAGCAAGCTGCTGAAGGAAGTTGAAAGTCATCTGCCTCAGGAAGTTGTGCTCCCTCTGGACAGTGAATCTTGGTCTGAGAAACAGCAAGCTGCAACGGTGCAACCATCAGAAGAAGACAAGACCATTCAGGCTGAAGAAAATCCAGCAGAAGATGTAGTTGAAATTTCTGAGAAGCCTCCTCCTTCTGATGCTTCTCAAGCTGCCTTGGACAGGCAGACTCTGGAAGAATTAAGGCTGAATGACTTGCGTCTACAGCAGCGGATGGAAGAGAATGATCAGAAGATGAAAGCAAGAATGGATGTGCAGGACAGCAAGATTGACACTGTTGTCAACATGGTTCAGAAGCAGAATGAAACTTCTGAAAAGATTCAAGCGATGCTGGAGAGCCTGTTCTCACGCATGCCCCCTCAACCTTAAATCTTTTTCATGCATAACTTTTTCATGTTTTCTTCATTTTCTGATGTACTGTTTTGATTATGTTTTGTAATGTTTGCTCTGATTCTGAACTATCTTAATATGATTAGTTTTTCTGATCAAATTGTTTTAGCACATCACCAACACTTTTTGATTGCTGACAAAAAGGGGGAGAACAAGAATGATATTTAAAATCAATAACGGCTAACTAGACAGAAATTCTCAAACATTCTAACTCTATTACTTGAAATGTTTTTTCTGTTTTGTTTAAAGTCTACAGGCACAAGGAAGCTCCTGGACACTCTGAAGACTAGAAGATGATCAAAATGTAGAAGCTCTGATCAATGTTGCTCTGATCAATATGAAGTTCTGATCGACCTAACACTCTGATCCAAAGCAAAGCTCTGACAGGAAAAGCTCTGAAGCTCTGCTCTCTGATAAGTCAAAGACTCTGATAATCTGATGTTCAAAGAAAGAAAAAGATCTGATCCTGAAGAACACGCATAATCAAAGGGAAGTAATAAACTCAGGGGGAGTATTTCCTTACTCCTTATTCTTTTACTTCTTATTCTGATACATTTTCCAGATACCTTTTCACGTTATTTTTCATTTAAAACATCTAGTTTTTGTCATCATCAAAAAGGGGGAGATTGTTAGAACAATGTTTGAATCTACTACCCTATATTTAAGTTTTGATGATAAAAAAGTGAAAAGATATAGTATTTATAAGTTTCATGAATGAACTATATGCTGCCTAAAATTATTATGTTCTGACTTGCAGATACTCTGATTGGTATAAGCAAGATCACGTCTTTTCAGCATCAGAATTTGATTTCATACACCAGCATCAGAAGTTGCTACATCAGAACGTCAAGATCAGATAATCAACTCACGTACATGCTGAAGCTTGATGAACAGAACTGCGCTCAAACACTCTGATACAGAAACACAATAGTTCATCAGCAGCGAAGCAGAATCAGAATGAGCCAAGCCAGAACGTGCATTGAAGAAGCAACGGTACTGTGCATTGAACGCTAATAAATTCCAACGGCCTCATTCCAGACAAGATCTGCTCAAAAAGGAAAGCTTGTTATTAGCATTGAATCAAGAATATTGCATTCAACGTTCATCTTCTCAAGTGCTATATAAACAAGGCTTCGAAGATTATAATGGCTAATGCTCTCCAAATCTCTACACGCACAAAGCTGAACCATAATCTTCGTTCAACCTGTTTTGCTAAACAACAAACTCTGATATTCCATTTTCTGTTTAGCAATCTAGTTTCTAAGCTTCATTTGTGTATACATCACAGTTGTGATAAAGTTTTATAGAAAACATCCAAACACATTGTAATATCTCTTTGTAAGAAAGTGTTACCTTGACAAACCGGGTTGTGGTTTGAATCAAGAAGGCTTTAGCAGTTGTTAAAGCAGTCTGTAATATTCAGTTGAATATAGTGAATTAAGACCTCGTTGGAGAGAGGCGAAATCACCTTGACGGGTGGACTGGAGTAGTTTGAGATCAAACGAACCAGGATAAAAATATCTTGTCAATTGCTTTAGATTTCAGTTTTACAATTCAACCCCCCCTTCTTGTGTTTTTCACCCCTTCAGTTAACATTCGACACATACCCAGATTGGAAAATCAAGTAGCTAACGACTTAGCACAGATTGCCTCCGGGTATAAGGTGTCGAAAGACAGGCTACAACAAGCAATCGAAGTTAGAGGGAGAGTAACTTCCACTAAGTTATCTCCATTGGATTTAAGGACCACAACATTGGGATGCACTGATCATGAAAATTTTGAAATTTCATTCATAGACAATCTAACAGAACAAGATTGGAGAAAGCCCGTAGTGAATTATTTACAAAATCCAACGGCTTCGATAGAACGAAAGATAAATTATAGAGAACTGAGTTATGTGTTAATGGGAAATGAGTTATTCAAGAAAACACCTGAAGGTGTGCTTCTGAAATGCCTAAGTGAAACAGAAGCATAGCTCTTTCCACCATACACGATGGGGCATGTGGAGCACATCAAGTAGGCCAAAAGATGAAATGGTTATTGTTTCGACAAGGATTATATTGGCCCACTATGTTAAAGGATTATGTTGAGTTTGCAAAAGGATGCCAAGAATGTCAAAAACATACAGGTATTCAACATGTTCCAGCAAGTGAACTTCACTCGATTGTGAAACCTTGGCCTTTTAGAGGATGGGATTTGGATCTTATTGGAGAAATTCGACCAGCATCTTCTAAAATACAAAAGTATATATTGGTGGGCATTGATTATTTTACTAAGTGGATTGAAGCAATCCCTTTAGTCAATGTAGACCAAGAGAATGTCATTGAGTTCATTCAAAAGTACATCATATATAGATTTGGAATTCCCGAAACAATAACTACAGACCAAGGGTCAGTCTTTACTGGTCGAAAGATGCAAGACTTTGCTGCGGAAATGGGGTTTAAATTGTTAACGTCTACACCTTATTATGCGCAAGCTAATGGCCAGGTCGAAGCAGCGAATAAAGTGGTGATCAATTTAATAAATAAACACGTGGGAAAGAAACCTAGAAACTGGCACAAGACGCTAGACCAAGTTCTATGGGCTTGTCGAACTTGTCCGAAAGAAGCCACGGGAACAACACCATTTCGCCTAACCTATGGTCATGATGCAGTGTTACCAGTGGAAATCCACTTGCAGGCGACAAGGATTCAGATACATCATAAGATCCCTTCTAAAGTCTATTGGAGTATGATGTTAGACGAACTAGTTGACCTAGACGAAGAAAGATTGAAAGCTCTGGATCTTTTAAGACTGCAGAAGAAGCGAGTTGAGAAATCCTATAATCGCATAGTGAAATCTAAGACGTTTCAGCCTGAAGATCTAGTTTGGAAAGTAATTCTTCCAATTGATCAAAAAGACAGAAATTTGGGAAAATGGCCCCCTAAGTGGGAAGGACCTTTTAGAATTATCCAGGCCTTCTCTGGTGGAGCCTATGAGATCGAAGAGTTAAGCGAAGATCAAAGACTTTTGAAGGTGAATGGTAAATACCTGAAAGCGTATAAACCTATGCTTCAAGAGGTAAAAATAAGTAATATATAGTCACTGTTGAATAGAGAATGCCAAAATGGAAACTTAAATTTTCATTAAAAGTGCCAAAATGGCTCTGAAATTGTTACAAACAAGTGATTACATACATGAAAGAAACAGGATTTAAAAGGGGAGATTGGCCTTAATCTGAAGATACTTGATTCTTTGAAATTCTAGGCGTTGATCACATAGAGTCTTCGATTGATGGAGGGTCTCGAGCTTAGCATCAAGAGATTGGGCTCGATCAGCATGCCTTAACCCTTCAGCCAGTTCTTCTTGGCTCTCTGATTCAGTGTTAACAGCGAGAAGTTCCTCCTTCTTTTTGTCGTTAGCAACAATTTTAGCTTCCAACTCTGCAATCTGCACCCTCAGTTGGGCAGTGTCTTGATCTATCTCTTCGACCTCCTTTTGTCTAGCCTCTTGGGCCTTCGACAAATCCTTTACCTTAGAAGCTGATTCGATAGCAGCATGCCAGGCAGCATGCCAGGCAGCGGCCACTTGACCACTGGCTTCTTCAATATCATGATTAAGAGTCCTTTGACGGTTATAATCAGCTGATACTTGATCAACAATGGAGATTAAGTCCAAGATTACACCGGCCACGTCCGGAGAAGCAACGAGGAGATCGACAGCCTTCAGGGTAGTCTTCAGAAAAGAAGGAGCGGATGGTTCCCCCTCTAAGGTTAACATCAAATCTCTTTTGAAGATTTGTGCTTTAACTTTCTGAAGAGCCTCGTCGAGAGGAGAGGTCAAAGTAAATCTTCTAGATGCAGTTGAGGCACTATGATCAGAGGAACATTCTCGACCTTCTAGAATTGCAGTCAGATAGCCTAAAGGATTTTGCTGTTTCAGCAAGGCCAAATCCTCCTTGGTTCTAGATCCTATCGAAGGGACACTTTCGTTGGCAGCAACAACCACATTGGCTGCCTGCTCTGGAATTGCCTCAGAACCTGTAGGATTCTGGTTTCCTTCAGCAGAACCCTCTTCCCCATCAGCTCCTGGGATCCCTTCATCCTCCCTTTTTGTCACAGCCTCAGCAACAGGGATCATTTCCTATTCATTCTCTTGCACATCAACCAATGGAGCCCTAGTCTCTTCGTGATTTCCTACAGCTTCTTCTTCATTGGCTTCCTCTATAGTTTCATGCTGAGGTTCGGAAGCTTGATTTACTTCATCAGCTGAACTCATGAAAGAGCCTTTCGCTGAAGAAGGCCTATAAGTAGGCTCTCCTTCACTATTCAAGAGGGTGACAGAGCCTTCGGCAGGAGTAGGAACTCGTTTGGAAGTGCCAGCAGTGTCCTGGAAAATAAAAGAAGTTCGTTTCTTTCAGAATCCTCATAAAGAAAAAGGGGGAGTCGAGAAATAAATGATGGTATGTCGAAGCAAATACCTAGACTGGGATTTCAGCATCGGGACTGGAGTTATCACTCTCACTAGGATTGTTTAGCCTGGCAATTACTTCCTGTTCAATAGGCTCTATAATAACTACGGGCGGAGGCCTCCCAGCTGTAGTCTTAATCCTAATTTTGGAACGAGTTTCAACGGCAGGAACGGGTTTCTTTAACCTTCGTCTCTGCAAAGGAACAAGAGGAGACTCCTCTTCTTTGTCGCTAGAGATTTGGATCTCCTGGACCTTCCGTTTTTGGGGGTAGCTTTCTGAATACCCAAAAAGACAAGTCAAAGGAATCAGTACCCATGTCAGACAAACATAGAAAATAAGGGTATGGAAGAAATTGAATACCTTGGGAGAGGGGTTGACAGTAGAATCTTACCCTTTTGTGCTCTCAGCAACCTTCTTCGAAGTGGTTCTCTTGACAGCTAAACAAAAGACAAGAAAACTGAAGTTAATCGAACGTCGAATGACAAATCTGAAGCGAAGAAAAAGAAAAGAAGTAATACATTTCTTGATTCTGTCGAGAACCAGCTTAAACGCCTCACGAAGGTGGTGGGCGAAGTCCTTCTCATCGAAGAACTCTTCATCATAATATTGTTTCCACCACCCCTCAAAATTAACAGAACTAAAAAAATTGAGGTTAAAGTCGAACAGGGTTAGTATAGTTCAACCGGTGTACCTACCAATATGCTTGGTAGCAGCATCTTCTGAGTAGTTTGCATTGTAAAATAGTAGCAGCTTCTCTCGAGGATAAATGGGTGAGGGAAGTGACTGAAAAATACCAAATTGTCGAGAGACAAGGTTTGGTTGATAAGCGATCAAGCTCAATTGATTTTTTAAGCTCTTGAATCTCAATGGCATGATCCTGGGGCGAAGAAACGATTCCCACATGCTCACGTATTCATCAGTCACGTCTCCCTCCTCATTCGAAGGAAATGGTCTGGTGAACCATTCTGGACCAACTTTTCGACTGGCAAAGGGAGCCATGGTCGAAACAAAGCATTTTCGCTCTGCAAACATCATCACGAAGCTTGTGAAAGCCTTCTGAAACTGTTGGCCTTCATCAGTAGGAGTCAGCAGTGCAAGCCTGGTGCCTTCGACCCTCCTGTTCAGGATTTCTGGGGCCTCTTCGTTAATCTTATTCTTCTGAGGAAGAAAAGATTCAAAGGTGGCATTGAGCCAAAGCTGGAGAAGCCAAAAAGGTCCAGATAGCAGCAAGCTCCCCCTGTCCCCTATAACCTTGAGTTGAGTCACACCATTACTGATGGACTCATATAGATTGGCCAAAATTAATTCGGCCAAGCAAAGGGGATAACCGTGGTGGAGCTGCGTCGCAAGTGTGAGCATCTTCTTCGTCACCTGAAGTGACTTAGTACAAAAAATGAAACGAGACTACCACATAGCCAAAAAGGCTATATGTTCCACCTCCGAAACAGTACTGGAGGATTTACCGTGGAAATGGTTGATAAAGGTGGTGTAGGTGGGTTTTGTAGCTGCAAACCCAATAACATCCTTAGACAAGTCCTTAGGGTCGAAATAGTCGCAAGTCGGTTGAAGACCGGTGATTGCAGCTATGTCGAATAGAGTGGGGGTCATCATCCCACAGGGAAGATGAAAAGTAAAATGTGCGCTATCCCAGAAATACAGTGAAGATACCAGCATGAGGGGGAAGTAAGGCAATCCTGTCTTCGACAGCATCACCAAGTCATAAATGCCCATTTCCTTCCAGATGGAAACTTGCGCCTTCTCCATCTTCTTCAACCAGTCTGAATATTCTAAGGAGAGGTTAGGGCTTGATCGAAAGATTTTGTTCCCTTTGTTCATGAATTGGAGGTTGATATCCTCTGTAGTCTGAGCATGTTGTTGATTGGCCGGAGTAGCATCTTCAGGGTCATCCCTAGGCTTCTTCGTGCAACCTATGGGTCTTAGCCTTGAGTGAGTAGGGAAGAAGGCGCGATTCTTCAAGTGATTTTCGATGCACGGAGACAAAGGACCAGACATAGCATACATGTCTCCACTGTACCTAATGGGAATGAGGAGCTTAGAATCATATGCTTCTCGCCACTCCCTCGTCATGGGTTCAACAATCTACCGGTCAATCGAGGAAGGAGAAGGGTTAGTAGAAAAGACCTCTGGTGGGTTTTGGATATCATCAACATTTTTAGGTTGAGGATTGTTTGGTGCATTGGAGAGGAAAGCCATTGTTGAAGATTTGGGAGAAAACGAAGTTGACAGTACAAAGTGTTTGAAAGCAAGAGATTTGGAAATGCTGGAAATGGTAAAAGTTACAAATAGAAAGGCTCAGAAGTATTTATAGCCTTCAGAGAGGGATATGTCTCGTCAAGGCCATTTAATGTTTTGCAGATAGTGGGGCACGTGGCAAAGTGTGAAGCGGTTACCCTGCAGACGTTGGGAAATGTTTTGACATGCTTGCCTAGGTTATAGGAATATGGTCATCATGGCAAGCGTGGTAACGGCAGTTAGAAAAGACATCTTGGGGAAAGAGTAATGATGGTTTTCTCAAGAGCATCAGCTGTTGGAAGACAAAAAGCACACGTCAAAATCTTGTGGACAACTAGAAAGGAAGGTGTCGAATGGAAAGATCAAAGAATGGCTATTTCTTTGAGCGTCGAAATAGACATTCTTTGGGGGCAATTTGTTGGCTCCCAAATTCGACACTTATTGTATTGGGTCTTTTAGACCAAAAAATTGGAATGAACCAAGTCAAGAAGAACGTTTCGACGTATGGAATAACTTAGGAAAAAGATCTAAGTTATATTTGAGCCTTCGACCAGGGCTCACTTTCAAGTCTTTTCGACTGAAGAGGACTTATGTCCTTCGACTGAGAGAAAATATCCTTGCTTTGACACATGATACGAGGGATATTTGAATTTTGAATTATTGGAGGGAAAGGCAGTTTCGCCAGCGGCTAAGAAGAAGCAACGTGGCTGAAAGCCATAGGTCGAGGGACATGCAGAAGACACTTGTCTTCATCTTAGCGCAGAATGATCCCTCGACGGTTACTTATTTTTTAGTATAAATTAGGAAACCTGTGTATTTTGTAAAGTGTGTTCAACCTATTGTACTAGTCACTCAAACATTATCCAAGTAACCGCTGCGTGAGAAAGGATAAAACTGAGAAATGTACGTTAGAAACACCTCTTTTTATTAATGAAAGTCTTTTACATTGCTTTAATCGTATCTTGCAAAGTTATCTTTCTTGCTTCTTTACTTGCATTTCTACATTTCTGCCTACTTTTCCAAAATCTCAAACATATTTTCTCTGGGTCGAACATGCGTTCTTCCTGATTATCTGTCTTACATAAAAATTAGCATATGTTCTAGGATTAATCTGATCGATCCCGTAAGTAAACCAAAAAGAACTTTCCTTTTTGGAGATCGGCGATTGTTTACCAAAAACAACGGTAAACAATGCATAAGCGACTACTTTATCATTATTCACGAGCACACCATATAAACCCAATTTAGAAGCATCATAATATGCATGAGCACACCATCTCTTCTTTAGCTCAACAAAACTCTCTTCACATTGGATGTCCCACACAAATGCTCTGCCTTTACAAGTTAGTTGAGTTAACGGAAGTGTCAACTTAGAAAAGCCTTTGATAAACCTCCTATAATAACCAACCAAACCTAAAAAGCTTCTAATCTCCATAACTGATTTTGGAGTTTCCCACTACAACACTGCTTCTACTTTAGACGGATCTACGACAATACCATCACCTGAAATAACATGACCAAGAAAACTGACTTCTGTCAACCAGAACTTGCATTTCAACAACATTGCATATAACTTCTTCTCTATCAACACTTGCAATACACTCCGCAAATGTTCAACATGCTCTTCTTCAGATTTGGAATAAATCAAGATGTCATCGATAAATACCATAACAAACTGATTCAGGTAAGTGTTAAAGATACGGTTCATATATTCCATAAACACTCTCGGCACATTGGTAACACTGAATGGAATCACTAAATATTTGTAATGTCCATAATGAGTTCTGAAAGTTGTCTTCTGAATATCCTCACCTTTTACCCGAATCTGGTGAAAACCCGATCTCAAGTTAATCTTGCTAAACACACGCGCACCCACCAATTGATCCATCAAGTCGTCTATTCTCGGGAGTGGATACCTGTTTTAGATTGTCACTTTATTCAACTGTTGGAAATCAACACACGGTCTCATAGTCCCATATTTCTTCTTCACAAGCAACACTAGAGCTCCCCAAGGAGACACACTTGATCTCACAAACTTCTTTTCAAGTAACTCTTCTAATTGCTTCTTTAATTCTGACAATGAGATGCTGAAATCCTGTATGGTTCCATAGAAATAGGCTTGGTACCATGTACGAGATCAATCGAAAATTCCACTTCTCTTTCAGGCGACATGTCTGAAATATCATAAGGAAAAACTTCAGGAAAGTCGCACACAACTTGCAACTCATCAATAGTAGTTTGATTCTCTGCAGACAAAGACACCATTAAAGAAAACAATTGAGCTTTGTCTTGCATTAACTCCTTCAAAGGTCTAGTAGATAAGAAATCAGCTTCCTCTTTCTCTTCAGGGATAGAAAACTGCACTAACTTGTTATAACAGATAATATGAACATATTTATATTCCAACCAGTTCATACCCAAAATTACATCTAGACGACTCATCGGCAAACAAATGAGATCCACAACAAAATATCTGTTATAGATTGACAAAGGACACTACAAACATGCAAGAGAAGTAGTCATTGATCCCTTATTTGGAATATCGATGACCATCTCTCTATCTATAGAAGATAAAATAAGACCCAACTTTTGAGCATAATCAGCAGCAATAAAATAATGTGTAGCACCAATATCAATAATAGTAAATAAAGGAGTATTATTAATGAAACATATACCTCTGATCAAACGATCTCCACTTGATGTCTGAGTTCCAGCCAAAGCAAATAATTTTCCTCCGGCTTGAGACTTATCCGGTTTCTGACACTGGGTAGTGATGTGTCCTTCTTCGCCACAGTTGAAACATATCAATGCCTTGTGCTCACATTCAGCTACCTCGTGACCATTCTTGCCACAATGGAAACACCTCTTGGCTTCATTTGTGCATTCACTGATTCTATGCCTGGTTCTTCCACATTTGTAGCATCTAAGGCTAGTAGGAGCATCTCTCCCACTTGGCCTTCTACCATCAACCGCTGTCTGTTTGCCCTTTCTAGTTGGAGTGTTGTAAGGCTTCCAACGATTCTATTGTTGCTTTTTTATCTTCTTATTAACCATCTTGTAGTGAGCCTTACCATCCTCTTCATAGATTTTGCAACTACTCACCAAATCAAATAACTTACAAATTTTCTGGTACCCAATGGCCTTTTTAATCTTAGAACGCAAGCCATTCTGAAACTTGACACACTTAGAGAACTCAGATGTCCCCTCAGTGTAATGAGGATAAAAGTTCTCCAACTCCACGAATTTGGTAGCATACTCTGTTACTGACAAATCTCATTATTTCAGTTCCAGATACTCGATCTCCTTCTTCCCACGCACGTCCTCTAGGTAGTACTTCTCCAAGAATTCCCTATGAAACAAAGCCCAAGTAATAGCCTCACCTGTGCCCTCTAGTCTCTGGTGAGTAGCAACCCACCAGTCATCAGCCTCATATTCCAACATGTGTGTACCAAAATGCACCTTATGTGCTTCAGAACATTCTATGACTCGAAAGATCCTCTTAATTTCTTTGATATATTCCTATGCTCCTTCAGGATCATGCTTCCCTTTGAACGTAGGAGGATGGTTCACCTGGAAAGTATCCAGAGCATGAGTTTCATTGTTCCCACCAGCATTAGGTTGATTCTTCATTGCTTGAGCTAAAGCCTACAAAGCAGTAGCAAGTGCACCATTTCCTCTTCCAGCCATTTCTCTGCTTCACATCACAATATCAAACAATGGTTAGATAGAAAAATATCGACAGTATTCCACTGTCACACTACACTAACGACTCAAAAACCTGGCCGGACGGGCCGACCTGCTCGATACCAATTGTAACACCTTTCTTTCATCCATCGTATATTTAAATAAATCAGAGTAAATTAAAACTTTTCGTCACAACAAAACAGGATGTCACATCATTCATCATCATGCAATTTGTTCAATATTTAACAATTTAACACATGATACGCATTTCGAATGAACCGACAACATTATCATCATAGTTCTCAATACCTCGACTTCATTAACGCAACGGAAAAGAATTCATAATTTAATTCCAACATCATCAATTCGTCATATGACCAACAATTCTCAATTAAAAGAGAGTTTACAAAGCTCCCAAAAAAATCATCAAAGAAAACATCAATTAAATAAAATGAGTGCTCACCCCCGGTGTTACGTATTAGAGCAAGACCCGACTCAATCTATGCAATACAAGGCACAACTTCATACCTCAAGCGGTCTAATATTTCTCACTTGCGCATTACCCACATAGAGGAAACATTCAAATAGAAGATGTGAGATATCATAACAATATAAATGAATATATGATAATGAATCGATAAAGCATGGCATACATAATCATAATCTCATACTTCATGCATCAACACCAATACACAACATCATTTCAACAATCACACCCAATAAATAACATACCACATCTCTTCAACAACAACGTCATAATGCAGTGAGACCAACTTCCCTAAATATATGCATGTGATACCATTACAACGTCTCTTTGCCATTTAGGTTACACCGTCACTTGCCATTAAGGCTACACTGTCACTTGCCATTAAGGCTACACCATCACTTATGAACATGCATGCAACACCAACATGTTATGACAACAAATACAATGACACAACACACATTAACAAACCAAGCCAATACAACTCGTTAATCACACATCACTGTTCATACATCGTCGCAACGTCACTACGTCATGAAATCTTTTCACATTAATCGTCATATTCGCAACTTTGCAATTACAAAAAACATCGAGATAAAACAAACCTTGAAAATCTTCTCATACCATGTTCAATTCATTTTTATTTGATAGAAAATATTTTTAACTTTTCGTAGGTTCGAACGGAACGTCAAACGGACACCCGAGTAAAAAGTTATGAGTTTTTAAAGTTTTTCAGAAAATTGGTCATTTTGTCTCAGTGGTAACCGGTTATCCTCCAGTGATAACCGGTTACTGGTAACTCTATTTTCAAAAATTCTTGCCATAACCGGTTGTCCCCAGGTGGTAACCGGTTACTGCTATTTTCATAAAAACATTCATTCTGCCAAAGTCTTTGGTACCTGGTTACCCTATAATGGTAATCAGATACCTCCTTACAATTTTTCCTAAAACTCAAGTTTTTGCACGCGGTAACCGAAAGCCCCCAGGTGGTAACCGGTTACCACTGCTATTTTCCAAAAATCTATAATTTACAGGTTACGATTCCCATCTTTTCAAAACTCCAAAACACCAAATTTTTACATAAAATAGCAGCAATTCATCATACCCAATAGGCATACATCATAATCTTTAATGGGATTACTTTACATCTTCAAAATCAAGAGTTTATACACATCAATTCAATATCTCAAATCTACACATATACAAATCACATACACCCCAATTTCACACTAAGATTGATTAAACGATTACTCAACCTGACTCTACCATAACCCATCATCATACAAGCCCTTATAGAGTTAGAATCCCACCCTTACCTTAGATTGAGTTCTCTTTCCTGCTCCAATAAAGTCTTCCCTTTAGCCCTAGGTTTTTCCTTTTCTCTTCTACTTCTCACTTCTACGATCTATTTTCTTGTGTTCTCACTTTTTTTCTTCTAATAACACATCTTAGACCCCTAAATTCATATTTCCACCTTGCCCTTCTTATTTTTTAACTAATTATTTAATTACTAATATTATAAATTAATTGTATCTATAATATGAATAATATTAATAATGAATATGAATCTGGATACTAATAATGCTCATATTCCTCATTCATCTCATGGTCTCTACGCTTTTAGTCATACATTCCCAATAATTCAACCTCTTATTTCCCAAATAGCATCTCATCACATTGTAAAACATATCATCACCGTAAACACATCATCTCATCTAATTATTTTTAAATAAAAATAATCTTAATTAAACTGGGGTGTTACATACTCTGCAAAGTTTTTTAAAATCACATTTTTATGAACCACACAATTCACCCTCACTCTTGTGTGTGAAATCTAAAGTCCAACATACCTCTCTCTCTATGAGAAAATGCATACCAAGACACTTTATCATGTTTCAAGCTATCTTGGTTGTCAGCCATTTTACCTATAATTAAACCAGAAAATATTATTATAATCTAAGGACTTAAACACAAACGAAAAATATGCAAATTCAAACAATGCATACAAAATATAAAAGTGCACTTTCGTAACTCAGGAAATTCAAGCTCAAACAAAATACGAAATTGCACTTCTGTAAAATATGAAACACATAGATGGCAGAAAACGCATAAACCATACATGTCATGTGCTCTGAACATAAAAAAATATCAATACATGCCTCAATAAACTATGTATTATGAGTGTAACTACAACTTAATATACCTTAAACAACCTATTTAGTAATGCATGATCACAAATTAAGAAAATAAGAAGTAAATGAAATTTTTTACCAAATGTGAATAGTGGAAGCTCTTAGATTGAATGGACTGAAGTAGATATTGCGAGAGTTCTTGAATTAGGCGCAATGTAGTAGAAAATGTGAGAAAAGTTTTTAAAAAAAAGAATTGGGGTTTCTCACGCACACCTTTTTTTTTTGGTTTAGAGTAAGTTTCCATAGAAATGAGAAAGAGGGGATGAATGGTGCAATAATATCACACAAAACACGTTTGGATGTATACTTCCATAGTTTTTACGGATATATGTTTGTGTACTAATTTATGGACAATTGAGAATGACTTACTTACGAAGTGATATGGTGTGAATTTTTAGTTCGTTCGGAAATGTGTTTATGTATATAAGGAGCATTTATGAGTTTTTTTATGGAGGTGTGTAATGCCACTAAGGATGCAATAAACAATTCCCTTATTAGAGCAAAAATCAAATCAAAAGAGAAGAGATATAAAAGGCCAGAGAAATACACAATCGATGGTTATACAAAAAGCCCAACTGCTAACAAACTAATCCAAACACAACATATAAGAGTTTGGCTATTCTTGACCCCCAAAAAAAAAACAAATAATTTGCTTTCTAAATTTATTAATTAAAAAGAAATTGGAAAATTTTGATATTCTTGAGTTTTAAAAATCTCAAACCAATGTTAAGTTGTCCAAGAAAAAAATATTTTGGAAAAAATGTTAATTTTAAAAAATTTCTTATCTGAAATTAATTTTGTTTTTGAATTTTTCATCTTAAATTGAATTTCTATTGATGAACATTTCCTATTCAAACTAATTTTGTATTTGAATTTTTTATCTTAAATTTCTTTTTAACAAAAATATTTAACACTAAATTTTTTATTTTTTTAAAACTAAAACAAATGACTCATAATCTCATGAGAAAAGTAATATTGCTACCAAATACCATTAACTTAACAGAAGGTATCAAATATTATTTACTTATTTATTTAACTCAATTGTTTTGGACCATGATCAAGTAGAATCTTTATCTTCAAGTGTTGCTTCTTCATTTGCCTCGTGAGGTTGTTGTCCTTAATTCTACAAAGAGTATGGATATAGTCTAGGCCCTGGGGATTGACTGCACTTCTCGTGTGGTGATGGGATTACCATCTTGGCAATTTTTCTTTTTAAGTACCAACACATTTATAAGTAATAAAAATAAATTTTTTTATGATTATTAAAAAATTTAATTAAGTATAATTAGTTTTTTAGATTTTGATGAAAATATTAATTAAATTTATTATAATATTTTATATATTAAATTTAATGAAATATTAGAAAATAAAATAGAGAAATATATTAAAAATTACAATATTAAATAATTTAATAATTATTATTTTTGCTTATAATAATAATTAAGAATTAAAATATTTTTGTCATTTATAAATATATTCGGATAATGTAATTGTTATCTCAAGATCTAGCGGTCATAAGTTAATGCACATGTTTAATGACTTAGACTATTTGTAATGGGGGTGTTGAATAAATTTTTCAATAGTTGAATTGTTTCAATGGATTGCTCAATAAGATGCTAAATGTGACATGAATTAATTTGTGTTGAAAACATTCAACATGTTGAATGAGAAATAAGTGAGAGCCACTTATAATACTTTGCAAAATATAATTGGTTGTTGTGATTGTTTATATTTTTATATCACCTAAATTATTTGGAGTCAATTATTTTATAAAAAATCAATTTTTTATTTTTATTTTCGCCAAAATTCATCACTTTTTTTGTCTATAAATAGAGCCTTGGTTCATTTGATTTGGACAAAAAAAATCTATTTTTTCTCTCTAATATTTCTATTTAGCCTCCAATAAATTATTATTTGTAGCTCTAAACAATTTTTTAGTGAAATGGATCCCAACAATAACCCTTTTAACACCCAAAATTCTACTAATTATCCTTTCAACTACCCAAATCCCAACTATATATTTCAAAATCAATCTTCCAACCAACAAGGTCCCCAAAATATACCAAATTTCATACTGTCGTCATCTAATCCAAACTATCGTCTATATTATGGATCTATGATGTCATATTCATCTCAAGCACCACCTTATTATTCTTCTACTCCAATGGAAAATGAAAATGTTCTTAATGTTGGACTTGATGAATTTCCTGATTTTTCTACACAAACAGTTCTCGGTGGCATGAGCAGTGGTCATGGAGCCACTACAAATGCAGAGGATTCAACTCATGTTCGTCGAAAAAGCCCCAAATGGACCACTGATCAAAATTTGGTTCTAATTAGTGAGTGGATTAAATATGGAACAGACAGTGTTGTTGGGATAAACCAAAAAAGTGATTCATATTGGGGTAAAATTGCTTATTACTGTAATGAGCATTTCTCATTTGATCCTCCCCGTGATGGAGCTGCATGTAGAAATCATTACAACTACATGAATAAAATACTTAATAAATGGACAGACACTTATGATAACGCTAAGTGTATGCAAAAAAGCGGGTGGTCGGAGAATGATGTATTGGCAAAAGCGCATGAATTATATTCAAGTGGTAAGAGTGGATATTTCATTTTAATGTCAGAATGGCTCGCTCTCCGTGATCAACCACGTTATGGTAGTCAGGTAGGAGGAAATAGTAGATATGTAGACAGTGGATCTAAGAGATCCCACGAGAGTGATGCAAGTGATTCCAACTCCGTAGAATCTAGTGCTCGCCCAATGGGGAGGGATGCAGCAAAAAAAGGTAAAAAAAGTAATGGCGCAGCCTTAGAATCAGTCAATGAAGAGTGGAATGAATTCAAACAATTTAAGGAGAAAGAGTTGGAACGATTGGACAAAATAGCCATGAGGCAAGAGGAATCTAACCAATTGTTGAAAGAAAGTACCGCGGCTAAGAAGATGAAGATGTTTATGAAGTTATGTTCAAAGGAGCATCTTGATGACCAAAGCAAAGAGTTGTTGGAAAAGTTGGGCCGCGATCTGTTTGGAAATTAAATATTGTTAAGTCATTGTTTGTATTTTGTTTCTTATCTACTATTTTCTATATTATCAAGTCTTTACCAAGTCATTGTCAAGTCATTGTTTGTATTTTATTTCTTATCTACTATTTTCTATTTTGTCATTTTGTTTTTTGTCTACTATTATCTATATTATCAAGACATTGTTTGTCACTTAGTTTCTTGTCTACTGTTATCTATATTATCAAGACATTGATTTCTATTTTGTCACTTAGTTTCTTGTCTACTATTATCTATATTATCAAAATATTGATTTCTATTTTGTCATTTTGTTTCTTGTCTACTTATTATTTATATTATCAAGACATTGATTTATATTTTGTCACTTATTTTCTTGTCTACTATTATCTATATTATCAAGATATTGATTTCTATTTTTTCATTTTGTTTCTTGTCTACTATTTATATATTATCAAGATATTGATTTCTATTTTGTCACTTAATTTCTTGTCTACTATTATCTATATTATCAAGATATTGATTTCTATTTTTGTCATTTTGTTTCTTTTCGACTATTATCTATATTATCAAGATATTGATTTCTATTTTATCATTTAGTTTCTTATATATTATTGATGTACCAATACCAAAATATGATATTACTAATCTTATAAGTGGAGACTCATTCTTCCATTAATGTACCAATATCAAAAATCTCATATTACTAAAAACATCAACGGATCCTTCAGAATTTCCCTTTGATATCGAAGCTTACAAAAGGCAGTCTGAAATCGAAGAGAGGTATATCGTTAACCGGTTCAGGGAGCGACGAAACCAAATAGAGGAAGGATATACACTTAATGTTAAGAGAAAATATCTCAATAGAGATCATGCAGCGGAAAACCAAAGATTAGTAGAAGAATACTTTGCAGACCAACCTACATATGAAGATGCAATGTTTCGTCGGTGATTCCGGATGCGAAAACATGTGTTCCTTAGGATCGTTGGGGAAATATCTAGCAGTGACAACTACTTCACCCAAAGAGTTGACGCAACTAAAAAAGAAGGTATATCTCCATTAGCAAAATGCATCGCGGCCATGCGAATGTTAGCATATGGTGTAGCGGCCGATGCGGTCGATGAATACATTAAAATAGGAGGTACAACAACATTAGAGTGCTTGAGTAGATTCTGTAAAGGAATCATACAATTGTATGAGCCAGTGTATCTCAGAGCCTTAACTCAAGATCACCTGCAAAGAATACTACATGTTAGTGAAATGCGGGGGTTCCCGAGGATGATTGGGAGTATTGATTGTATGCACTAGGAATGGAAAAATTGTCCTACAACATGGGAAGGTCAATTTACTCGGGGAGATAAGGGAACCACCACTGTTATTCTTGAAGCAGTTGCAACTTATGATCTATGGATTTGGCATGCCTTCTTTGGATGTCCGGGCACATTGAACAATATAAACATTCTAGACCGTTCACCCGTGTTTGATGATGTTTAATAGAGAAAAACTCCAAGAGTGAACTTCTTTGTGAGTCAATGTCCATATAATATGGCATACTATCTTGCTGACGGTATCTATCCTTCTTATCTGACTTTCGTCAAATCAATTAGACTCCTCAAAGTGAATCAGATAAGTTATTTGCAAAATATCAGGAGGGATGTCGGAAGGACATCAAACGTGCATTTAGAGTGTTGCAGGCTCGATTTAAAATCATTCGTGAACCATCTCGTTTGTGGGACATAGCCGATTTGGATCTCATCATGAGGTCATGTATCACATTGCATAATATGATTATTGAGGATGGACGAGATGCATATTCTCAACATTGGACAAATTATGATCAATCTGAGGCAAGTGGGTCTGGTACACCGGAGCCATTCTCGACCGAGGTGCTACCTGCATTTGTAAATCATGTGCGTGTTAGATCTGTGATGCGTGATTCAAATGTACATCACGAATTGCAAGCAGATCTAGTCAAACATATATGGGTAAAGTTTGAAATGTTTCGTGATTAAATAGATTGTTTGTGAGTTGAGTCTATTCTACTAATTAAGTTAGGTGTGTTTCATTTAAAGTGTGTTGTGTGTTGTGTGTTGTGTGTATTATATTGCATTTTAAGTTTTTTGTAATTACGAATATAAAATTAGAGAAAAAATATTAAAATAAGTTTTTAATTAAAAAAATTAAAAAAAATATTTAACTCTTAATTATTTTAATTTAATTTCAATTGATAATTATTATTAATATATAATCAAAAAAACAAAAAACATAAAAAAGAAAATAAAAATATAAAATAAAAGTGGTGGGGTAAGGTGTTAAATTTTATTAAACAAAACCATTGTAGTGAGTAAAAGTTGAATGAATGTTGAATTATTAGGTGAAAGAGAGAGAAGATGGTGTGGAGTGTAAAAACTTGAGAAAAATGGGTGTTGAATAATTTTACTATTGTAGATAGTCTTAGATAGAGGTAAAGGGTGATGATTAAACGGTAAGGAATGATTCTCCTAATACCATTATGTGTCACTAGGTTGAGCGATAGAGGCTTACAATCTAACCTACTTATAGCTTAGTCCATATCAGACTTGTTTTTAAATTGAGAAGGTTTAAGTAGGTAAAGAAACATACCATTAAAAAAACCTTTTAGGCCTATTTAAGTTATGAATAATATTTTTGCATTACTATTATTATTATTATTATTATTATTATTATTATTATTACTATTATTACTATTATTATTATTATTATTATTATTATTATTATTACTATTATTACTATTATTATTATTATTATTATTATTATTATTATTATTATTACTATTATTATTATTATTATATTATTATTATTATTATTATTATTATTATTATTATATTATTATTATTAATTAT